>SZWC01000045.1:379480-391578 GCA_023375785.1 Penium margaritaceum | reverse complement strand
CATGTGGCACACATTTCAGGCACAAGTATCAGGAACAAGTGTCAGGCACAAGTATCAAGCACAAGTATCAGGCACAAGTATCAGGCACAAGTCTTAGGCACAAGTATCAGGCACAAGTATCAGGCACAAGTATTAGGCACAAGTATCAGGCACAAGTACCAGGCACATGTATCAGGTACAAGTATGAGGCACAAGTATCAGGCACAAATATTAGGTAAAAGTATCAGGCACACGTATCAGGCACAAGTATCAGGCACAACGATCAAGCACAAGTATGAAGCACAAGTATCGGGCAGAAGTATCAGGTACAAGTATCAGGCACAAGCATCAATTACGGGTATTAGCCACAAGCGTCATGCACAAGTATCAGGCACAAGTACCAGGCACAAATATCAGGTGCAACTAACAGACACAGATATCAGGCACAAGTATCAGGCACAAGTATGAAGCACAAGTATCAGGCACGAGTGTCAGGCACGAGTATATGGCACAAGTGTCATGTACAAGTATTTGGCGCGAGTTGAAGGAGCAAGTACCAGGCACACGTACCATGCCCAAGTGTCAGGCACAAGTATCAAGTACAAGTTTTTTGCACACATATTACGCACACGTATGAGGCACTAGTATTTGGCACAGCTATCAGGCACACGTATGAGGCCCACCAATGAGGTACAAGTATCAAGCATTGGTATCAAGCAAACGTATCAGGCACAATTGACAGGCACGAGTATCTGGCACACACATCGAGCACAAGTATTATGCACAAGTGTCAGGCACAAGTATCAGGAACAAGTATCAGAAACAAGTATCAGGCACAAGTATCAGGCACACTTATCAGACACAAGTATCAGGCACAAGTGGCACGCAGATGCATCTGGAGCAAGAAACAGGCACAAGAATAATGCACAACTATTAGGTAAACATTTGAAGCATAAGTAACAGGCACAAGTATCAGTTACAAGTATCAAGCACGAGTATCAGGCATACGTATCTTGCAAACGTATCAGGCAAAGGTATCGAGCACAAGCATCAGGCACACGGATCAGGCACAAGTACCAGGCACACGTACCAGGCACAAGTATGAGGCACAAGTATCAGGCACAGGTATCAGGAACAAGTATCAGGCACAAGTATCAGGCTCAATGATGAGGCACACATACGAGGCACACATATGGGACACAAGTATTATGTACAACTATGAGCCACAAGGATCAGGCACAAGTACGAGGCACAACTATTGGGCACAAGTATGTGGCACAAGTATCAGGCACAAGTATGAGGCACAAGTATTGGGCATACGTATGAGGCACAAGTACTAGGCACAAGTATCAACTTCAAGTATCAGACACAGGCATCAGGCCCAAGTATCAGGCACAATAGCCTGGCACAAAGATGAGGTGCAACTAACAGGCACAAGTATCAGGAACAATTATCAAGCACAAGTATCAAGCACAAGTATCAGGCACAAGTATCATGCACAGGTTTCAGGCACAAGTATCAGGCACGAGTATCAGGCACAGGTATCAGGTAGAGGTATCAGCCACAAGAACCATGCACAAGCATTGGGCACAAATATCAGGCGCAAGTAACAGACAAAAGTATCAGGCACAAGTATCCAGCAGAAGTATCAGGCATAAGTGTCAGGCATGCGTATCAGGCACAAGTATCAGGCACAAGTGGCAGGCAGACACATCAGGCACAAGAAACAGGCACAAGTACCATGCACAAGTATCAGGCACAAGTATGAAGCATAATCAGTTGGCACAAGTATCAGGCACAAGTTGTTGGAAATGTAGTTCCAACGTAGCCTGACCACGTCCTGAGGTACACAACTCTTTTGGGCAGCAGTCTTAGACAAAATGTGTGCTTTCTGGTCGCCACACACTATGTGAGCAGAAATCTGACGGAATTCAGCAACACCAGAATTTCGAAGGGCTGGGGATCAATTTTGAGTGGATTAATGGACACGGACCACGTCAGCAAAGTTATAGTGCTAGTCACAAGCTTTCCAACGCACCAAACCGCGTGCAATTTGGACCACCGTAGCGCCCGATACGCGATTCGGAGTGCATCATTGAGTCTCTGTCCCTGACAGAGCACTAGCGTGAGTGACGGGTGCCCGAAGCGCCCTGGACCTCAATGAAGCATCAGACCGCCATTCCGAAGCGCACATGGCTCCAATGAACCATGGGATATTGCTGCTAGCGTCCCCCAAGGGGCGCCTCGGCCATCGTGTGCGTGGTGGGAGTCGAGCTGGTCACCNCGAAGGGCTGGGGATCAATTTTGAGTGGATTAATGGACACAGACCACGTCAGCAAAGTTATAGTGCTAGTCACAAGCTTTCCAACGCACCAAACCGCGTGCAATTTGGACCACCGTAGCGCCCGATACGCGATTCGGAGTGCATCATTGAGTCTCTGTCCCTGACAGAGCACTAGCGTGAGTGACGGGTGCCCGAAGCGCCCTGGACCTCAATGAAGCATCAGACCGCCATTCCGAAGCGCACATGGCTCCAATGAACCATGGGATATTGCTGCTAGCGTCCCCCAAGGGGCGCCTCGGCCATGGTGTGCGTGGTGGGAGTCGAGCTGGTCACTGCTGGATCACTTTTCCGGCCGGTACCAAGTCTGCCGTCCAAACCCGGACGGCCAGCACCACCTCCCAACTTTGATGGACCATAACTCCGTCAATTCTTAGCTGATTGCTGTGATTCAAATTGCAGCTGGTCGTTCGTCTAAACGTTGTTTCAACTGTGATTTTACCGTCATGCCGCAGAACTATGAGGCCACTGTTACGACACCCGATAATTGCAATTGCGGCCGCCACGGCACGCCACAGAAGAGGGTCTAAAGTTGTTGACCAATGAAATCGCACCCCGCTTTTTGTGCCGCAAAGCTGCGGTTGACAGCACATTCACTGTGGTCAAAGTTTTTCTTGCGCGAGCCACATCAGCTCGCGAATGCTTTGCAGCGCCACATCAGCTGGCAAGGCCCACTTGCCGCCCGCGCCTTCCCTGCCGTGCCGCAGTCCGATGAGTCTGGACCACCACCTATCAGGCACAAGTATCAGGCACAAGTATCAGGCACAAGTATGAGGCACAAGTATCAGGCACACACATCAAGCACAAGTATAAATCACAAGTATCGGGCACAACTTTCAGGCAAAAGTATCAAGCACAAGTATCAAGCACAAGTATCAGGCACAAGAATCAGGCATATGTTTCAGGCACGAGTATCCAGCAAAGCTATGAGGCACAGTTATCAGACAGAAGTATCAAGCACCAGTATCAGGCACGAGTATCAGGCACAAGTAGCAGGCACATGAATCACGCACAAGTATCCGGCAAAGGCATCAGGCACAAGAATCATGCAAAAGTATTAGGCAATTTTATATGGCACAAGTATCAGGCACAAGTATCCGGCCCAAGTACAAGGAACAAGCCTGAGGCACAAGTATCAGGCACACGTTTTGGGCACAAGTCTTAGGCACATGTATCAGGCACAAGGACCAGGCACAAGTTTCAGGCACAAGTATCAGGTACACGTATCAGGCACGAGTACGAGGCACAAGTATCAGGCACAAAGGCACAATTACCATGCACAAGTACCAGGCACAAGTTCCAAGCATAAGTATGAGACAGAAGTACAAGGCAAAAGTACGAGGCACAAGTATCAGGCACAAGTACAAGTTAGAAGTATCAGGCACAAGTATCAGGCACAAGTATCAGGCACAAGTATCAGGCACACGTATCTGGCACAAGTATCATCCACACGGATGAAGCACAAGTATCAGGAACAAGTATCAGGCACAAGTGTCAAGCACAAGTACCAAGCAGAAGTATCAGGCACAAGTATGAGGCAGAAGTATAAAGCGTAAATATGAGGCACGAGTATTAGGCACACATATTAGTCCAACGTATCAGGCATAAGTATCCGGAACAAGTATGCGGCACAAGTATCAGGCATAAGTATCAGGAACAACCTGTGCCTGATACTTTTCCTGATACTTGTTCCTGGTACTTGTCCCTCATTCTTGTTCTTGATACTTATGCCTGATACGTATGCCTGATACTTGTGCCGCATACTTGTACCTGATACATGTGCCTGGAACGTGTACCTGATACTTTTACCGATTCTTGTGCCCGATACTTGTGCTCGAGATGCGTCCCAAATACTTGTGCTTGATACTTGTGCATGATACTTGTGCCTGACACTTGCTCTTGATACTTGTGCCTGATACGTGCGTCTCTTACTTCCGCCTTATTCTCGTGTCAGATACTAGTTCCTGATACCTGCGCCTGATACTTGTGCCCGATACATGTGCTTGATACTTGAGCCTGATACTTGTGCTTTACATTTGTGATCGATACCTGTCCTTGATACTTGTGCATGTTACTTGTGGCTGGCACTTATACCACATACGTTTGCTTGATACTTGTGCATGATGCTTATGGCCGATACTTGTGCCTGATACTTGTGCCCGATTCTTGTGCCAGATACTTGTGGCTGATATTTGTGCCTGATCCTTGTAGTAACTGTATCAGGCACAATAGTCAGGCACAAGTACCATGGACAAGTAACAGGCACAACTATCAGGCACAAGTATTATACACAAGTACAAGGCACAGGTATGAGGCACAAGTACCAGGCACAAGTATCAAGCACAAATATTCAACACATGTGTTAAGCACGAGTATCAAGCACAAGTATCAGGCACAAGTCTCAGGCACAACAATTAGGCACATGTCTTAGGCTGCACTATGAGGCACGTCATGTGCCTGATACTTTTGCCTGAAACATGTGTCGCACAAGTATCAGGCACAAGTATTATACACAAGTACAAGGCACAGGTATGAGGCACAAGTACCAGGCACAAGTATCAAGCACAAATATTCAACACATGTGTTAAGCACGAGTATCAAGCACAAGTATCAGGCACAAGTCTCAGGCAAAAAAATTAGGCACATGTCTCAGGCTGCACTATGAGGCACATCATGTGCCTGATACTTTTGCCTGAAACATGTGTCGCACAAGTATCAGGCACACGTATCAGGAAGAAGTATGTAGCACAAGTATCAGGCACAAGTCTCAGGCACAAAAATTAGGCACATGTCTCAGGCTGCACTATGAGGCACATCATGTGCCTGATACTTTTGCCTGAAACATGTGTCGCACAAGTATCAGGCACACGTATCAGGAAGAAGTATGTAGCACAAGTATCAGGCACAAGTATCAGGCACAAATATCAGGCTCAAGTATGAGGCACAAGTTTACGGTACACATGTCAGGCATAAGTATCAAACAAAGGTATCAGATGCAAGTACAAGGCAAATGCATCAGGCACAAGTAACGGGCACACGTTTGAGGCATGAGTACCAGGCACAAGTATCAGCCACAAATATTAGGCAGAAGTATCAGACAGATGTATGAGGGACACGTATCAGAGATACTTAAACCTGATACTTGTGCCTTGTACTTGTGCCCAATACTTGTGCTTGACACTTGCTCTTGATACTTCTGCCTGAAATGTGTGCCTTTTTGGAACTAGTATCTGACAAGACAAGTCCCTCCAAACTAGTATCTGATAAGACAAGTCCCTCGGAACATATCCGAGCTCTCAATAAAGGTTCAGGCCCTGGACCGAACCAACTTGACCAACAGCTTTCGGGAAACTACCCGTTGAGACCAGAATGGTCACGAGATCCCCTAATAAAGTACCGTGTGTCACCCGTGTCTGGTTAGCGGAAAGAAGCCGTTCCTCTGCTCATTTATCCTGTTCTGCACGTTTTATACTGAGGATGTTCATCCCTTGAGTTTTACAAGAACAGTTATGCTCATCGTGTTCCCCTTGGGTTCCGCAACTTCGCCGCCGTGCTCTTGCTCTGCTCGCCTCTCACCCCCTTTGCCTTCGCCAATCACTCTCAGCTCTCCACCCTTCGCTCCCTCATCCTTCGCTCATCACTTCCTCTCTGTCACCTGCCTCGTCATCACAATTCTGTCTCTGAGTCCTATCTACCTTGCAAACTCTGATGTTTCGCCTCTCTTCGAGCTTTGGGATTAACTCTTTGGAACCTCTCGCACCTCTCAGCTCTTATCACTCCTATGACCTGCTCGCGTGTCGCAATTGCTTCTACGTGCTTCTGCTCTTGCTGTCTCCACTCCTCACATTCTTCTGACATGATATCAGAGTACAGGCGACATCACATGGTGCCCCATGACCGAGTCATCGCTCTGCCGCCACCATTGCTTCACTGCTTGGATCTGCATTCCTCAGCCGCCGCCACCGCCATTTCGCGCCTCTCCGCTTCGCCAGCAGCTGATATTAGCAGCACCGCCTGAAGAGTTCCTCGCGCTGAAGAGACATCTCGCCATCCTTGGAAAGCACTGCGCCCATCTCGCACCCGTGGCCAACAATCGGTGGCTCAACGTTAACAAAAGTCTCATGCAGCCTTTGAGCCGCCATCTGCCGTCATCTTCGTGGAAGCTTCCTGCCTCTCACTGCCTACTGCCTCTCTTGGTCCCAGCACTTACAAGCTCCTCCTCCTTCCTCGTCTTCTTCACAACATCACCTACCTCATCCAACTCGTTGTCAGAAGATTGCTTGTACTTCCGGTGAGTGGACGCGGTCACAAGGACGAGCGTTGAAGTGGAGAGCAGAAGCACGAGCAGAAGCAGAGTGGAAATGACGGCGGAAAGCGGAATGAAGACAAAAGCGAGAGGAAAGCGGAGGAATGTGATGTAGGCGTAGCACAGAAGGTGCGGGCGCTGAGGAATTACTGAGAGGAGTGGACGTAGCACTTTGGAGAGAAGGATGGAAGCTTCCTCGAGGGTGCGGGCGTTCCTGGTGTATGAGTGACGCTAGCAGGATGGAACTCGGCGGAGTGCGAGAGCACGGGCACTGACCAGGGAATGAAGGCAAAGGAACGGGAGGCGGCCCAAAGGGCGAGCCTGATGAGGAATCCAATGGATTGATTACTCAAATGTATACAAGAACTATAAATAGCTACTCCTAGACTAGCGCGCTTCAATGAGCGGGCACAAGAGGGAAGTGGTGACTCGGGCAAGAGAGAGGAGGAGCGCCTCGAGACCACGATTCGGCTTTGCTAGCCGTACACATAGAGGAGTGACGTGCGCAGGAGCGATCTCCGCAGGTGCGTTCGCCTTGACCGTAGCTGCACAAAACCGTTGGTTCGGCAGTGGTGAGGTTTGCACGGTCGTCGGTCGTGAGACCGTTCGGTCTTTGGTCGTATGGCTCCGGAGATGAGCCTGCGCGGTCACTCTTTATTTTCTCAGTGGCTGCACCCCTTGAAGCGATCTCCGAGATAATGTCTGACACCCCCCTTAGATTGGGAGAGGGGTGCAAGCCTTGAACGGTAGGCCGGGGAGTCTTGCTTCTGTGGAGGCAAAGCACAAAGAGAGCTTGGGAGGTTTTGGAGGCGGTGGACGCCTCAGCACCAGGTTGTAGAGAGAGGAGATAAAACCTGGTCGATGCAGCAGTTTGTGAGCAGAGTCAGTGAGGGTAGTGGCGGAAGAGATGTCAGCAGAGGAGCTGGCAAAGGTTGTCAGTAGTGCGGCGGGGATCTCAGTGGGGTTGTTGCAAGGCAATGGGGGCTTGCAGTAGGAACCAGGGCGGTTCCGATCACACACCCACATAGTTCTTGGACTCAGTCCGTACTTGGGTCTGCGCAGGTTGTGAGCGGTGACAACTCTGTGGAGGCAGGCAGTCCAGATTTGCAAGGTCATGTGATGCGTTTGCATGAAGCGGTCTGCTTCCTTCAGTAGACGGTTGACGAGGCGTTTGCCATCGACGGGAGCTGCAGCCAGCAGTGTCCGTGGGTCATGCAGTAGTCTGTGAGGAAGGTATGAAGGGGTGCATAAGCAGTGTTATAAAGAATGAGGCAAGGAGGTCTGTCAAAGTGCTTGGTCTGTTGCGGGAGCCAGTCCCTGAGCACAGGAACAGCTCTGCCTAGGGTGCAAAGAGAGAGAACAGTGCAGTGCTGTGAGAATTGATCGTGAATGAAGAGGAAGTGACTGTGGCGAGCAGTACAGTACGCGGATGGAGGTTGAATGAGTGCGACATGCAGAGAGTCAAACTTGCGGAGAGAGGTGTGAGAGGAGAGAGGAAGAGAGGAGGACACGGTGTACATCTCAAGACCATACTCCTCAGATCCAATCTCAGTCACAGGCTCGACTACTCCTTACATAACAGCATTGTTAGGAGCAGGATTCACAGCAGCAGGTACGGCAGGAGAGGGCGGTGCTTCCACGTTGTTGGCTGGGTTTGAACGCAAGCTTGAGCTTCCCATCCGGTTTTAGTAGCGCTGACGGCGCTCTTCCGCCCAGTTGGGTTGCCCGCCATATGACTTGCCAGGGTTCTTTTTTAGCCACTCGGTGGCACGATGATCACAGACGTGTGGCAGGTGGTTGCCGCAGCCACACTTGGTCCCCTTGAGCGGGCCGTGGCTGATGGTGTAGGAGCAGGCGGGGAAGCGGTTGAGCGTGCGGTTGTCAGCAGTGGCGGCCATGGTCTCGAATGCTTTGGTGGCGATGGTGGTCTCACGTGCTTGCTTGGTGACTTAGTCCTGTTCTGCTGCCATGAGCTTGGGGCTGATGACGGAGATGGTCAGCTGATCAACAGGCAGTTACAGTAGGATTTGGCGGATGATATCATACTGACCCGGGATGCCAGATGATGCCAGTGCAGACGACAGCAGGAGGGAGGTCAATTTTCATTTCCTTGAGGTCGGGGGCAATGGTTGTGACGGCTGCGATGTAATTGCCCATGTTGGTGTGGGCGGCGAAGGGCACGGAGAAGAGCGACATG
The DNA here is from genome assembly GCA_023375785.1 of Penium margaritaceum. Classification (NCBI taxonomy): domain Eukaryota; kingdom Viridiplantae; phylum Streptophyta; class Zygnematophyceae; order Desmidiales; family Peniaceae; genus Penium; species Penium margaritaceum. The sequence continues at coordinate 382,755 of SZWC01000045.1, read as the reverse complement.
ATTTTGACCCCGTAGGCAGTGGAGGTGTTGATACTGAAGCGGTCTTCAAGTGCCTTCCAGACCTCATGGGTATTGGAGCCAAGGGTGCGAATGTCTTCATGCAGCTCAGGAGAGGTAGTGGTCATGATGGTCATGAGGGCGGTGTTGTTGCCGACTTCCCAAGAGGCATGGGAGATGGCGGATGCAAGGGCGGCTACAACGGGAGCGGAAGACGAGGAGGAACTTTGAACAAGATGTGACACGGAGCCCCCGAAGGGGTCACTTCGTGAGGTGGCTGTAGTTCAAAAAGTTGCGGCAGAGGTGGCGGCATCTGGTGGTTCCACTCCGGTATCAGTCTTGGTGAGGAGGTGGCTGAGGATGACTCCCTGAACCTTCTGGTTCCCAAAGAAGAGAGACACAGATTAGCTCCACAGCTTGTAGTTGCTGGTCCGATCGGGCTTCACATTGGGCTTGGGGAGACCGGACAGAGTGAGGGCGGAGGCCATGATACAGTTGATGTGGAGGCAGTAACGAACGTGAGTGATGAGAGGCGGCTTAAGACAGCAGCGCGGAACGGCGACACGATGAGGGAGCGGTTGCTGATGAGAAAGGATGGGCAACTGAAATGATGACGGAGGACGGCTGATCAGGGGCAAAACAGCAGCGTGAGACACTGATGCGGAGGAAGATGAACTGGGCGCAAGGACTCAACCACGTGTGCAGCCGGCGGAGATGATGGAGAAGCGGAAAAATACTGCTCGATGCGGAGGAGTGGGCGCAGGGGCAGGCCTCATACGCAAAGTGACCAAGAGGAAGTGGAGTGGTGCGACCACAACACCTTAGTCAGAAGAAGCGCTGCCACCGCAGTTCTTCTGGCGACGACAGTTCTTCAAGGCGGAGGAGTGTGATGGAAGTGGAAGTGGATGTGGCCAACAACAGCGAGCACGAAAGTGCGAGGTGTGTTACCTGAGCTCTGATATCATGTCAGAAGATTGCTTGTGCTTCCGGTAGGTGGACGCGGTCACAAGGATGAGCGTTGAAGTGGAGAGCAGAAGCACGAGCAGAAGCAGAGTGGAAACGACGACAAAAAAGGGAATGAAGACAGAAGCGAGAGGAAAGCAAAGGAATGTGATGTGGGCACAGCACAGAAGGTGCGGGAGCTGAGCAATTACTAAGTAGAGTGGACGCAGCACTTTGGAGAGAAGGATGGAAGCTTCCTCAAAGGTGCTAGTATTGCTGATGTATGAGTGACGTTAGCAGGATGGAACTGGGCGCAGTGTGAGAGCACAGGCGCTCAGCACGGAATGAAGGCAAAGGAACTGGAGGCGGCCCCAAGGACGAGCCTGATGAGGAATCTAATGGATTGATTACTCAAATGAATACGAGCACTATAAATAGCTACTCCTAGACTAGCGCACTTCGGTGAGCGATCACAAGAGGGAAATGGCGACTCAGGCAAGATAGAGGAGGAGCGCCTCGAGACCATGATTTGGCTTTGCTAGCCATACGCATAGAGGAGTAATGTGCGCAGGAGCGATCTCCGCAGGTGCGTTCGCCTTGACCGTTGCTGCACGAAACCGTTGGTTTGGTAGTGGCGAGGTTCGCACGATCGTCGGTCGTGAGACTATTCGGTCTTTGGTCGTATGGCTCCGGAGATGAACCTGCACGGTCACTCTTTATTTTCTTAGTGGGTGCACCCCTTGAAGCGATCTCCGAGATAATGTCTGACACTTGTCCACTTCAGCTTTCTTGCATTCATCACCTCAAGCCGCCCTCTCGCACCGCCTCTGCTTGTCGTCAGCAACGGCAGATCGCCTTCCACCACCAGGACATCGGACACCGCCAGTCTTCCTGCTCATCAGTCTCGGGCTAACTGGGGAACAAGCCGTCACTCTCATGACGTACGGACCTGCATCATTGCCTACCTCACCACTTGCCCTATAGCAACCTTTTCCTCTCGCTGACAGGACATTGGACACCACTAGTCTTCCTGTCCGTCGGTCTCGGGCCAACAGGGGAACAAGCCGTCATTCCCCTGACAACAAAAGGACTGTTTGCTTTTCTCTGCACTCACTATCGTCTGCGCCCGCTCCTCCATCCGCCGCATCACTACTGCCATTCACTGTCATCATCGTTATCCCTTGCCGTGACATCAGCATCATCATCAATTCCTCCTCATCATCCTCCTTTTCTCGCATCATCTTCCTCACCGCCTTTTCTAGCTTTCCTCCTTGTCTGAACTTCATCTGCGTCCTCCGAGTCGCCCTTCCCTCATCAACTTCATTCATCATCTGCATCGTTTCGCAGCGCACGTGGTTCCGCCCCTGCGTCCACTCAGTCATGAGCAGCCTCTGATTTCCTCCTCCTCCGCATCGCTTTCTGTTTGGCACAAGGATCTGCCCTGTCGCTTTGCATGTTGCGCGACGACCTGCACCGGTTCGCCCCTGCGTCCATTTTGTCATCATCAGCTTTTGTCTTCTCATCATCAGCTTCTGTGGCCAGCACAAGGACCTGCAAGAGCTAGCGACCTGTTTTGCAACAGCCTGCACCCACGCCGGCAGCAGATTTCACGCGGCGCATCGGCCTTCGCCTTCCCCTTGCCGCATACTATCCCTATCTTTCAGCAGCGCACGCGGTTCTGCCCCTGCGTCCATTCCACTGTTCAAGCATTCCTCCACCATCATCCCCTTTTATCACCCGCTCAACTCAAGGATCCACCCTGTCGCATCGTCTACTCAGGGACGACCTCCACCCACATCGAAACTTTCTGCAGCGCACACGGCTTGCTCTTGCGTCCAGTCTGCTATTCGCCGCCTTCATCATCATCTCAAGAACTGCACAAACTGACTGACTCCTTTTCAGCCTACACCCATACCGGCTGCACCTTTCCTCACCAATATCCCTCTGGACTCCCTTCCTATATCGCGTCTCAACCTCCCTACAAGGATACAGAAGATCAGCTGTGGCAGAGCCTCTCTTGTGATTGGCAGTGGCAGTGCCATCCTTTCTCTCACAATCATCTCTCTACATGGCTCTCTCTTGGGAGACATGCACTATCCTCGAGGAGGATGGGAGCAACATGATTGGTTGAAAAACCCAAGAGCTTACACTGGAACAAAGAACTCCAATCTGCCAATAAAACATGGCTCAGCTCTTCACTGGACACTATGAACACCTTCACTTGCCACATCGTCCCATTCCAGACTACGACGACGCCTTCTTCAATGTCTACCGTCTGCTTAGGGGACGGCTCCATCCTTCCTACCTTCACCACCAACTGGAAACCAACTCTATCC
>SZWC01000045.1:336737-379345 GCA_023375785.1 Penium margaritaceum | reverse complement strand
TGATTGGTTGAAAAACCCAAGAGCTTACACTGGAACAAAGAACTCCAATCTGCCAATAAAACATGGCTCAGCTCTTCACTGGACACTATGAACACCTTCACTTGCCACATCGTCCCATTCCAGACTACGACGACGCCTTCTTCAATGTCTACCGTCTGCTTAGGGGACGGCTCCATCCTTCCTACCTTCACCACCAACTGGAAACCAACTCTATCCTTGAACTATGACACCGTGTCTTGCAACAAGCCTGGAGGAAGCGGTGGATTGAAACCACATGTCAATACAACGACAGCTCCCCTAACCTCACTGAAAGAGTGCGTGTCTTGCTCCAGACCTCTCGTCCCTCCATAGCACAAGATTGGGCAAAGCAGGTGTACAAGGCTTTGTACCCTGAACTCTTATACGGCTATGGAATTACCGATGCTCTTCTTGGGAATCTGACTTACCTGGGACGAACTGTTTTCGATGAAACTCTCCGTCTCTACAAGGTCCAGATCAACCTAGAATTCAGGGAAGGACTCAAACTAGTCCTTGGACGCAAACTTCATCAGCTGGTGGATGAATTCCCTTCTGACATTGGGAAAATGTGGAACAACCTGCTCATGCATTGCAGAGTGGAACGTTTACCCATGTGGGAGGACGTATACTACCACTAAGGTCAGAGGTCACTCTCCTACAACCTTGTGAGATTCACGGGAGGTGCTGGAACTAGAATCTGACAAGACAAGTCCCTCGGAAAACATCCGAGCTATCAATAGAGGATCAGGCCATGGACCGAACCAACTTGACCAACAGCTCTCGGGAAACTACCCGTTGAGACCAGACCGGTCATGAGATCCCCTAGTAAAGTGCCATGTGTCATCCGCGTCCGGCTAGTGGAAAAACGACATTGCTCCGCTCATTTGTCGTGTTTTGCACCTTTTATACCGAGGATTTTCATTCCCTCGAGTTCAACGAGAATAGTTCTGCTCATCCTGTTCCCCTTTGGTTCCACGGCTTCGTCGCCTTGCTCTCGCTCTGCTCGCCTCTCGCTCCCTTTGCTTTTGCCAACCACTCTCAGCTCTCCACCCTTCGCTCCGTCATGCTTCGCTCATCACTTCCTCTCCGTCACCTGCCTCGTCATCACAATTCTCTCTCTGTCTCCTGTCTACCTTGCAAAATCTGGCGTTTCGCCTCTGTTCAAGCTTTGGGACTAGCTCTTCGGAACTGCTCGCACCTCTTTGCTCTCGTCACTCCTATGACCTGCTCGCGTGTCGTAGTTGCTTCTACGTACTTGTGCTATTGCTGTCTCTACTCATCACATTCTTCTGACAAGAAGCGCCGTACCACGGACCTCGCACAAGCAGACGGTCCAGCTGTCGCGGCCACCTCATCTGCTCCTCGCACTTCTCCCACTGCTGCAGCAGACCACACAGATCCAGTGGAGAAGCTCTCCACCACCCCCATTGCGTCTGTTAACTTCTTTGACTTCCTCCTCATTCACCCCGAACTGCTCCGCGGCTCATGGAGGAGTTCACCAGAGCCAACCACCCCCTCCGGGCTATTGGAACCTCCCTCACCTGTACCACCCCGCCGCATGGTACCCAGAACACCCGACGGATTATAGCAGAAGCACCACCTGCCCTGAACACCAAGGAACTCGACTAGGGATGGGCACCGCAGCCTCTGGAACCACCCCATCGCAACGACAGCCACTACACGGTTGCCTGTTGTGTGGTATGGATCTGGGGGTGGAAGTTCCTAGCGATCATCGACATTGGAGCCACCCACACTACGATTGCCTTCCGCGTCCTCTGTGTGGTGGGATGGGCAGATCGCATCATTTCCACGCGCCGGCTGTTCAGCAACACAGCCGTCGGAATGGACTACGGGGATGGAGAGGTGCAGGGGCTCCCCTTGCAAGTGGAGTCCCTCCACAAACCACTGGAGATCCAGGTCATGCAAGCCCAAACCTATGACGTTCTCCTGGGCATGGACTGTCAAAATACAACTCCAATGTGCACAAGACATATCCAAGGAAAAGACTCCCTGAAATATTACAGAAGTACCCAAGTCCTACAAACAGCGGTGGGCAGAAGAAAAATACACAAAATATTGGACCAAGTGGAACATCTCTGAGAAACAACAAAAGACTCAGCACGAAAACAATCGTTACTGGCCATCACCGACCATGCAACACGTTCGTCAACTGGGACCGGCGCGCTGTGGTCCTCGCGTAATGACAAACCCACACCAACGGCACGCTCCCAGGCAAATTCCAGTTGACTATCGTATGCACCGCCTCGCGTGGGGCACGACGGCAAGACGACCATCACAATGGGCCTCACCAGGCCACAACTACGTGCCGGCAGAGTCACACTGCGACTCCACACACAATTGTAACATCCACGAAGCAACCAGACTAACTGATGCGTTCCGGCCCCGAGAGGGGAGATCATATGACGAGACTAGGACTAGAATATAAGTTGTGCTCTCTCTCATTGCATATTTGCATCATGTTTATCTAGTCATTAATTCCTATTCTACCTTCCGTCGCCCGCCTCTTCGCTGTGGCACACCGCTTGTCTTTCTACTGTCCGCACTTGTGTTGTGGCAACTACTCATGTACGGTCCAATCTTCACTGCCCGCCGTAAGGCTGTGGCTCTCTCTCCACGTTTCGCCCATCACACTGAGCGTGCCCGCCACTTGGCTGAGGCACAACCTCATCTTGGTTTGTGTCAGAATATGAATCTGACAGTGCATAACGCATCCCAAGATAAATTCTTAATAATGGTTCAGCTGCGGCCAGAACCACCTTGGTCCGTACTCCTCACTAGTCGTTAACGGTCCTTGACCGACCAACGGACTCCCTATCGAGACATCCCCTAATAATCGGAATCTTCGCGAGAGCGTCCGGCTAGCGCAGAAAGGCCGTTGCTCATCCCTCTCCTTTCTCCAGCTCTATTGCACATATAGAGGACGTTCATTCCCTCCTCGATTAACCAAAACAGTTCTGTACATCCTGTTCCCTTTTGTTTCGCGGCATCACCGACGTGTTCTCGCTCTGCCCGCCCCTTACCTCCGCTCACTTTGCCTACTATCTCTCGCTTCGTCACTCAAGACCTTTCTCTCATCTCTGGTGCATCAGTCGTGTCGCTCCCATCCCCTCTCACTGCCCTCTGTCTATCTTGGAGCTTTGGTACCTAGCCTCTCTCGAGGTTCTGTGACTAACTCCTTGAGACCGCTCTCGCCTTTCTGCTTTCGTCATTTTGATGACTCGCTCCCGCATGCTTCAGTTCTTTTGCTTGCTTCTGCTTCTACCGCCCTCGCTCATTGCAATCGTCTGACATGGTATCAGAACATCAGGCAACATCACCTGGTGCCCCGTAACTGAGTCATCCCTCTGCCACTAACATTGCTTTCCTTCTCAGCTCTGCACTCCGCCGCCGTTCCTGCCAGTTCACGCCTCTCCGCTTCTTCAGGAGCTGACAACAGTAGTACCGCTTGGAGTGTTCCTCGCGATGCAGTAACGTCTTGTCATACAGAGGAAGCCATGTGCCCATTCCGCGCTCGTGGCCAACGATCGGTGACTATTCCTCCACAACTGTCGCAAGCAGCTCTCAAGCCGCCACCTGCCATCAACTTCCTCAAAGCTTCTTGCCGCTGTCACCCTCTGCCTCTCTGCATCCCCGCCTATGCCAACGTCTCCACCTTCCTCTTCTCCCTTCATCAGCCTCATTTCCTCCATCCTCGTCATCCACAACAGCTCCCTCGCATCCGTTACCTCGCGCTGCATTCTCCCACCCCCTCCTCGCGTCGTCAGCAGCAACAGAAGTGTCCCACCCACCGTCAGGACATCGGACACCACCAGTCTTCTTGCTCCCACTGCGAGCCAACTGGGGAACAAGCCGTTACTCTCTTGACACCAACGGATCAGTCTCTCTGCTTGGCGCACAACCTTCCCCGCTGCCATCAGCCCTCTCTCGCCACCAGGATATCGGACACCACTAGTCTTCCTGCTCGTCAGTCTCGGGCCAACTGGGGAACAAGCCGTCACTCTCCTTAAAGCAAAGCTCTTGGTTGTCGTGCACCACCCGCTCCCTTGCCATCCCTGCCCGCCGCTACCTCCATCTTCCACATCCGCCGCATCATCAGCAGCCTTTGTCTCGCTCATCCGCATCTTCCTCTGCCACCCTTAGCCCTCCTCATCATCTCCACTCCAGCCTCCTGTCTCAATTTAGCCTTATTTGCCTTTGTCACGTCGCTCCTTGTCTACCTCTTCAGCTGCAGCACCCGCTTGTCTCAACTCATCCTCTTCTCTTGCTTCCCCAACTTCTTCGTTATCAGCATCATTGGCACCGACTTTGCATCAGCCTTCGTCATCAGCCTTTTTCATCAGCGTACATGGTTCTGCCCCTACGCCCACTCATTCATCAGCTGCCATCATCAATTCCTCCTCATCATCCTCACCTCGGCACAAGGATCTGCCCGGTCGCATCGCCTACTTCGCGACGACCTGTGCCCACGCCGAACCCTTCCGCAGCGCACGTGGTTCCGCCCCTGCGCCCACTCAGCCATTTGTCATCGCTTCCATCATCACTTTTCATCCTCATCATCCTCAGCTCGGCAGAAGGATCCGCCCGGTCGCATCGCCCTTTCCGCGACGACTTGCACCCACAAGGTTCGTCCTTGTGCCCACTCTTATATCAACAGCTTCCGCTCTCTCCTCAGCAATCTGCATCTGTGGCCAGCACAAGGACCTGCACGAGCTAGCTGTCCACTTCACAGCAGCCTGCACCCACACTGGCAACAGATCTCTCACGGCACGTTGGCTATTGCCTTCCCCTTGCCACACTCTACCCCTCTACTCAGCAGCGCACATGGTTTCGCCTCTGCGCCCACCCCGCAACTTTGCCACCTCCGCCATCATCGATTTCCCATCATCTTCTTGGCACACGGATCCGCTCGGTTGCCTCGCCCATTCCGCGAGGACCCGCACCCAGGCCACAAGCAGCGCACGAGGTTTCATCCCTACGCCCATCTTGTCATTCAGCATTCCTCAGTCATCATTCGCCTGCATCCGTTGCCTCCACCATCATGAACTCCCCAGCCTCCGCATCATCCCTCGCTCATCACAAGGTTTCGCTGGCCGCTTCGCAATGACCTGCACCGACGCTGAACTCACCTCGTCTCATTGAGCTGTTGCTCCCTGCCACCAATTGTCTCAACTCAGCACCTCCCACATACCTTTGTTCAATCATCATCATGGCTGCTCCTCCTCCTCCTTACGTTCCCCCCGTCGACATGTTGGCTGAAGATGGGTCCAATGTGCATCCGTGGTCAGCCTCTGTCTTACTCCAAGCTGTCGGCTGGTCCGTTCGTGGGCATGCGTTTGTCAACCTACTTCGAGGATCTATCGAGTACAACTTTGATAGAGACAGCCTGTCTTCAGACGACTACTCCGTTGACATCAAGAAGATCACCTTTGAGGCAGTTTGTGATCGACTTCGATCCCTTGTGCATCCCTCCTGCCAGCACCACTTCAAGAAAGCCCACACTACCCCAATGCCGTGGCTCAAAATTCTTCATCAAGGATGGTGGCGCCACTGGCTCAAAGGAGTCTGCACCAACATGCCAGCCCTGCCCATACTGGCAGGTAAAATTGACCCTTTGCCCTCCTTCGACCGTCATGAAGGATGGAGACAAACACAATAATGGACCGAGCAAGTGTACAGATTCCTCTACCCAGTCCTTCTGCTGCACCATGGCGTAACAAACTGTCTGTTTGGTGACCGGCTCTACATCGGCCCACCAGAAAAACGGGCTGAAGCGTATGCTGAAGTCAATCGGCAAGTGCGCCAGGAATTGAAAACTGTCATGCACAGGACCTACCATGCTCTTGTCCACGCATACCCAGAAGACCTTGGAGATATGTGGTTTCACCTCCTCTCCTCTTGGGGCTTAGGTCGCTCCATGACCATAGAACAAACCTACTCACACAGGTGAACTCTCAAGTTCAAGGGGGGTGTCAGAATATGAATCTGACAGTGCACAACGCACCCCGAGATAAATTCTCAATAACGGTTCAGCTCCGGCCAGAACCATCTCAGTCCGTACTCTTCAGTAGCCGTTAACGGTCCTTGACCAACCAACAGACTCCCTACGGAGATATCCCCTAATAAGCGGAATCTCCGCGAGTGCGTCCGGCTAGCGCAGAAGAAGCCATTGCTCATACCTTTCCTTTGTCCTGCTCTGTTGTATATATGGAGGACTTTCATTCCCTCCTCGATTAACCAGAAAAGTTTTGCACATCCTGTTCCATTTGGTTTCGCGGCATCGCCGCAATGTTCTCGCTCTGTCTGCCCCTTACCTCCGCTCACTTCACCTACTATCTCTCGCTTCGCTTCGCTTCGTCACTGGAGACTTTTCGCTCATCTCTGGCACATCAGTCGCTTCACTCCCATCCTCTCTCACTGCCCTCTGTCTATCTTGGATCTTCGGTACCTAGCCTCTCTCGAGGTTCTGCGACGAACTCCTTGAGGCCGCTCTCGCCTTTCTACTTCCGTCAGTCTGCTAACTCACTCCTACATGCTTCAGTGCTTCTGCTTGCTTCTGATTCTACCGCCCTCGCTCATTGCAATCTTCTGACAGTTCGTGCTCGTGATTATCACTGAGGCCGTTTCATCTCAACAAATCAGTTTCCATCATGTCATCGATCCGTTCGCGCTCCTCAGCTGTCTCCTCGTCGCTTTCGCACTGCCCTACTATGGCGCCCCAACATTTCAGTGCCCGTGCCCATTGGCATTGCGACCACACCTCTACAACGCTTCTACACAGCTTCCGCATCGCCTCTGCCTGCACTTCAACGCAGCGGCCTTTCGGCCCACGCCTCGGTGCTGAGGCTCCAATCTACCTTAGCTACATCTCGCGCCCGTACCTATGGCACTACACCCACTCTAGCTCTCACTTCGAACATCAACTGCGCCTTGACTACCGTGGCCCTTGTCGTGTGACGTCAGCAGGCCGTCAGCCCTCTGCAGCTTTGCCGATACTTCCACCGTCCCCTCAGCTGTCCATCCGCATCATCTAATCATCATTATATTTCCCTGACATGGTATCAAAGCCTAGAGAAGGAATCTGGCTCCATCATCCTCGTCGTCCGCATCTCTATAGCCGGAAACGCCTCGTTGAAGCGCACCGCAGCCGAACCGCCAGCCATTGTCTTTGCAACAGCAGCAGTGTCCTCTTCACTCACCAAAAGTCTCCCTTGCAAACTCCGTGCCAACACCATCACTGAGTTGTGTATGGGAGCAACGCAGTGACAGTTCCATGCACGGATATCAGCAGCAACAACATTCATCCCACAGAAGCAGGTGATTTTCTTACAACAGTAGTAACACTTTGCAGCAGACGCAGCCGTCATCAGCAACTGAAGCAGCAGCATCAGCCTCCAGAGCAGCAGTACCTAGTTCCCGCACGCGAAGCCTCCTCCGGCTCCAGCCATCGTGTCAAGACCGCTCCTGAACCGTGTATGGCCACGGCTCAGTAACGGCGCAACACAGCATAAGGAGAAAAAGCAATGCAATAGCAGCAGGTTTCCTGTGCTCCTTCTCCAAAACGCCAGTAGTAGCAGTCCGGGATTTTCATCCATCTTGTCATCTCGCCTCTTGCATGCCTGCACTATGATGCTCCTCATTGCCGGAGGGCTAACAGCAGCCCCTTTTGGACGCCTTCTCCACCCACCACAGCAGCTGACTACAAGCAGGGCAAGTGCAACTGAACCAGCACTAAAGACACAATGCCTTCCTCGTTACACTTCACCTCCAACTAGAGAACCTCTTTCAGGCCGCATCTTTTCACTGAAAGATGACAATTCCTCCAACAAGCAAAACCTCCATCCTCAGCCAGTCTCCTCATCCTCAGCCAACGCCCTGGAAATCTGCTCCATCACAGCAACCTCCAGTCAACCTACCAAACCAACTGCAACGCTTCCAGCACCACAAAGGCATCGCAACAGTGATATCCCTCCTCCTCTCTCAAAGAGTAAACCTCACAGAAAACGACTCCACCTCCTCCACTGCACCGGTCACAGACCTCATCCGTCTCCATCACTTCACCCAAAACACAATTCTCTGCCTCCTACCAAGTCCCCTGATTCACCACAAAGCAGGTACAACTCACATTTTTGCCTGCTTCAACAGAACGTCTCAAGAGTGACCCTACAGCAGCAGCATCAACAACAGACAACAATCAATGTGCCGCTTCCTCCATCCTGTCAGAAATGCTATCTTGGCGTGCCCTGAACTGCCTAAGTGTCCACGGCTGCTTAGTGCAAAGAGACTTCCAAGGGAGGTGTGTGCTTTGGGTCGCCACAACACCAAGGGAGCAGAATTCTGGCAGAACACAGATTGCGGAAACTGAGAAAGGCTGGGAGTCATCAATGGTTAGTTATTTTGGTGAGATTACATTAGATTCTTATAGCCTGTGATCTAAGCTTTCCAACGCATCCAAGCACGCCCAAAACGGAGCAGTAGAGCCCCTGCTACGGCCGTTAGAGTAAGCCATGGTGGAGCCGAGCCGCCCACCATACCCACGAACGGGAATGACGGGAGGCGCTTCGACGGTGGCCTGTCGAAGCGCCCTTCCTGTCAACCCAACGTGGGGGGAGGCTCGCCCTGGTCCAGAAGACCAACCACATCCCTTTTCTTCATGGCCCATGTGCCCTTGGAGCTCATTGAAGTCGAACTCGGATCACTGGTGGTGGGATTACTCCGTCACCAATGACGGAACCCAGATTCCACCCACCTACCACCCGAACTTCGGATGGGGCTATCTTTCTGAATTCTCAACCAAATAGAGCAACTGAAAAATCAAAACTGCATGGCAAAATGCAAGGAGTCCAAATTTGAGATCAGATAAGACATCCGACCACTCCCCTGGTGGTCGAACCAGGAAAACGGCAAACGGCATCCATGGCAGGGGCACTTTTTAACAATCTCCCCCGTGCACCTTCCATGCCGGATGGCTCATGCTCACTCTCACTCGTCCGCGTCTGCGCCTTCAAGCCCTTCACAGCTCGTCAACCCAAGCCCTGCAAGGCTGATGACATGCCGATCCTGGAGCTGCGCCTTGGTCAAGCAATCCGCGAGCATGTGCTTCGTGCTGCAATGTTGCAGCACAACCTGTCCCTTCTCCACCATGTCACGCGCGTAGTGGTAGCGCACGTCGATGTGTTTTGTCCTCCTGTGCTGCGTCGGATTGTTGGTCAGCGAGATGGAGCCGGTGTTGTCTTCATGAACCACCGTAGGCTCCTGCTGCGGCACGCCCAGCTCCCCCAGCAATCTGCGGAGCCACACCGCTTCCTTGACCGCCTCGGCCAGAGCGACGTACTCCGCCTCCACTGTGGAGGTGGCAACGCAGTCCTGCTTTCTGCTGCACCACGAGACCGCTGCACCTGCGAGGAAGAACACATAGCCAGAAGTGGACTTCCTCTTGTCCACATCGCCGGCGTAGTCCGCGTCAGTGTAGCAGACCAGCCGCAAGGGGTCTGACCTCCCCTTTCCGTCGTACTTCATGCGCGCATGCCGCGTTGCCTGCAAGTACCGGAGGATGCGCTTCGCCGCCTGCCAGTGTAGTGGCCCAGTGTTGGCCACATACCTGCTCACGTGGCCCACCACGTAAGCCAAGTCCGGCCGAGTCGCCACCATGGCATACATGAGGCTGCCCACCACAGATTGGTAGGGCACCTCCGCCATGTCCTCCTTCTCCTCTTTAGTTTGTGGCGCCATCGCCGCACTCAGCTCACAGCTTGTGGAGAACGGACTGCCCACTGGTTTGCAGTCCTCCATGCCGTACCACTTCAGCACCTCGGCCACGTACTTGGCCTGCCCCAACTCAAGCGTGCGCGCTCTCCGGTTCCGCGTGATGCTCACCCCGAGGTAGTACTCCAGCTCCCCCATGTCCGTCATCTTAAATCTGCTGCTCAGCTGCTCCTTGAGCTGCTGCAAAGCCGACAGATCTGATGAGCACATGATCAGGTCGTCCACATAGAGTGCGACAATCTGATGGAGTCCCTTGCTGCGCCGCACATACACGCTGTGGTCTGACTCACAGCGCTTGAAGCCGAGCTCCGCCATGTAGCCGTCCATCTATTGGTACCAGCACCTGGGCGCCTGTTTTAGCCCGTACAAGGCCTTCCGCAGCTTGCACACCTTGCCCTCCGGTGCATCCACCCCCTCCGGCACCTCAAGGTAGATCTCCTTGTCGATGATGCCGTTCAGAAATACCGTCTTGACATCCATTTGGTGGATCTCCATGTCCTTTGCGGCTGCCACCGCGAGGATCGTCCGGATGCTTGTGAACTTGGCGACGGGTGCGAATGTCTCATCGTAGTGTTCGCCTTTCCGCTGCGCGTACCCCTTCGCCACTAGCCGCGCCTTGTATTTCTCCACCTTGCTGTCCTTGGTGAGCTTCACATTGAACACCCACTTGGAGCTGATCACCTTTGCCCCCTCAGGCCGATCCACCAACTCCCAAGTGCCGTTCTCAGCAAGGGACGCAAGTTCAGATTTTATTGCTTCGCCCCACTGCTGCCCGTCAGGCCGTGCAAGCGCCTCTTGCACGGTTGTCGGCTCCTTTGCGGCTGCCATCATGCACCGCGCCATGCCGACCCAGCGGCCAGTGCTTGCGTCATACCGTTTTGCCGCATTCCGCCGCCTCCGACTGCGACGCGGCGACCTTGGCAACGCTGGCTGCTGGTCCTGCTTCTGCTCTGCTGCAACGTTGTCCTCGGCCGCGGGCTCCCCCGCATCGGCTGCTGCATCCTGCGCTCCAGCGACACCTGCACCTGCTGCATTGCCCTGCTGCGCTCCAGCACCGTCATCCTCCGAAGACACGTCATCGACCTCTGCAGCCGTCGGCTCCTCCTCACGCTCAAGGAGTTGGAACCACTCCCCCTGCTTTGGAGAGTGCGCTGCATCAATGTTGTTGCCGCTGCTGTAGTAGCTCTGCTTCTCATCAAACGTGACGTCGCGGCTGGTGATGACGTCCTGCGTCCGTGGATCAAAGAGGCGGTACGCCTTGAGCGCGCTCTCGTATCCGACGAATGCGTATGCCTTTGCACGCGGGTCCAGTTTGGAGTCTTTTCTTTGTGCGGCCTGCACCAACGCGTGTGCCTTGCACCCGAATGCCTTCAGGTGCGCCACGCTTGGTTTGCGCCCGCTCCAAGCCTCCTGCGGCGTCTTCCAGCCGCCCTTCCCCTTCAGCACTGCTGTTGGAGTGAGGTTGGTGATGTAGCACGCCGTACTCACGGCCTCGACCCACAGGCTCCGTGGCAACTTTGCGTCCACGAACATTGTCCGCACCATGGTGAGTAGCGTCTGGTTCATACGCTCCGCCACGCCATTAGACTGAGGCGTGTACGGAGTGGTCGGCTGCCACTCAATGCCCTGCTCCTTCAGCCACCCTCTGCAGCCCACATACTCCCCGTCATTGTCGCTGCGTAGAGCTCTGACCTTGCGACCAGTCTGCCTCTCCACCGCTGCGACATACTTCTTCAGCCGGTCCAGCACATCGCTCTCCCGCTTCATGAAGTAGACGTAGAGTTTTCTGCTGCAATCGTTGATGAAAGTGACGAAGTAACGCGCGCCCCCAACAGACGGCGTCTTGATCGGTCCGCACACATCACTGTGCACGACCTCAAGCAGGTTCTCGGCCCGCCGTTGTCCGTCTTCGAACGGCTTGCGCTTTGTCTTGCCCACGATGCAAGGCTCGTACTTGTGCTCTGCGGAATCTGCTGCTGCGTCAGGTGCACCGGTGATGTTGAGGCCGCAAACCATGTCGCGCTTCGCCATCTCTTGCACGACTGCGGGCGACGAGTGCCTAGCCGCCGATGCCACAGCTGCAGGTCTGCTCCCCCGCCTTTTGCGAGGTTGACGGCGCGTGCTGGCGGGTCTGCTGCGTCTGATGCCGAGGGGATGACCTTGGTCTCAACGATGTAGAGGCCTCCCTCGCGCTTCGCCTCTAGCACGACCTCGCCGCCGCCGTCCATCCGCACGACTGCACCTTTCTTGCGGAAGAGGACTTCATACCCCTTGTCTGTCAAGCGGCTCACACTCAAAATGTCAGCCAGGCCGGGGACATGTTGCACATTTTGAATCACACATTGTGCCTTTTTACCACCAACCACCACCTCTACGTCCACATCACCTTGGCCGGCCGCAGGTTCGACCTTGTCGTTGGCGGTCACCATGGACTTGGCAGACTTGGTGTAGTTGATGAACCCCACCTTCTCGACTTGGGTATGCTCCTCCGCACCTGAGTCGAGGCACCGCCGGTTGGCGCCCTTTAGGTCGTGGTTCTTTGTGCCGTTGAGGAGCGCCTTCTTGCCTTTGGCGCCTTTGCCGCCGGCCTGCGCCTCCTCCGGACACTCCTTGGCCCAATGGCCCTCCTTGCCACAGTTATGGCATGCACCCTTCTTGGCGCCCTTCTTGCCGCCGCCCTTACCGCCGCCTCGCTTGCCGCTGCTGCTGCCACCCTGCGTTTTGGTGATCAGGGCAGTTGAGGATGACGAGGTCTCGCCACTGCTCCGANTTTGTGCCGTTGAGGAGCGCCTTCTTGCCTTTGGCGCCTTTGCCGCCGGCCTGCGCCTCCTCCGGACACTCCTTGGCCCAATGGCCCTCCTTGCCACAGTTATGGCATGCACCCTTCTTGGCGCCCTTCTTGCCGCCGCCCTTACCGCCGCCTCGCTTGCCGCTGCTGCTGCCACCCTGCGTTTTGGTGATCAGGGCAGTTGAGGATGACGAGGTCTCGCCACTGCTCCGACGGTGCACCTCGTTGCGGATGTACTCGGCGACTGCGCCGTAGGTGAGTTTATCCTCCTCCCAACCTCCCAGCACGGTGATGAGAGGACCCCAACTGTCGGGTAGAGCCATGAGGAGCGCCATTGCCTGCATCTTNGTGTCAATCTTCCACCCCACATCATTGCATTGTGAGGCAAGAGACTCGATCTGTTGCATGGCAGAAATGACGTCCTCACCCTCCTCGATCCTCACCGTCAAGAGTCGCTTCATTGCGAAGATCTTGTTGGCTAGGGATGTTGATTGGTGGATGGAGCAGAGCTTCTTCCACGCGTCGGCTGCCAGCTTGCAGCCATGGATATAGCCCCACTGAGATTCATGCAGCGCCGACAAGAGAAGCATTAGCGCCTCCGTGTTCTTTCTCGTGAAGGCCGTCTTCTCCTCGTCCGTTGCGCTCGCATCTTGAAACTCCGTTCCCTTCATGAGCTCCAGCAGTCCCTTGTGCGCGAGGTAGATCTCAAAATGCCACCGCCACAGCACAAAGCCTGGGCCGCCCATGTACTTTTGGATGGGCGAGGACTCTGTCTTCTGCGCCATGTTGAACTTCTGCAATGGACAGTCTCAACGTGCGACGGCGAAGTCGCCCGGGGCGACACTCCCGTGCGTTTGCGGAAGCCGTGAACGTCTTGGTAGGCAGGTCAGGGCTGTGGGCCCATAACCCTTTGTCAGGAATGCTATCTTGGCGTGCCCTGAACTGCCTAAGTGTCCACGGCTGCTTAGTGCAAAGAGACTTCCAAGGGAGGTGTGTGCTTTGGGTCGCCACAACACCAAGGGAGCAGAATTCTGGCAGAACACAGATTGCGGAAACTGAGAAAGGCTGGGAATCATCAATGGTTTTGTTATTTTGGTGAGATTACATCAGATTCCTATAGCCTATGATCTAAGCTTTCCAACGCATCCAAGCACGCCCAAAACGGAGCAGTAGAGCCCCTGCTACGGCCGTTAGAGTAAGCCATGGTGGAGCCGAGCCGCCCACCATACCCACGAACGGGAATGATGGGAGGCACTTCGACGGTGGCCTGTCGAAGCGCCCTTCCTGTCATCCCAACGTGGGGGGAGGCTCGCCCTGGTCCAGAAGACCATCCACATCCCTTTTGTTCATGGCCCATGTGCCCTTGGAGCTCATTGAAGTCGAACTCGGATCACTGGTGGTGGAATTACTCCGTCACCAATGACGGAACCCAGATTCCACCCACCTACCACCTGAACTTCGGATGGGGCTATCTTTCTGAATTCTCAACCAAATCGAGCAACTGAAAGCTCAAAACTGCATTGCAAAATGCAAGGAGTCCAAATCTAAGATCAGAGAAGACATCCGACCACTCCCCTGGTTCTCGAACTAGGAAAACGGCAAACGGCATCCATGGCAGGGGCACTTTTTAACACATCCATCCACCAACCTCATCTTTTACTTGATCGGAAGTTGCCAAGTTAATGAAGAATATCTATGGGATCACGCAGGAGCTCTCATATGACAATGTTGTGACCATGGAAGTAACACCAGTCTCTCTCTCTGTACCACCAAAGTTGGGAACAGAAAATGAAACCACAGAAGACATCACATCGCTGTTCACCTTTGCCGAAGTGAACAACTTCATGACCACCTGCTACGGCCTTCCCCTGAATTCACCAACCGCAGCTGCCCCCTCAACACCATCGCTATCACCGACCAAGGTCCCAACTGGCTCTGTCCTCGCTCCAACAGGAAAAGACTGATCTCTCCCCTATCCAACCATCCCCCCTGTCTCCTCCACTCAACATAACCACAACTCCATGCGAGGCAACATCCAACAAGACAATGGTCTTCCCTGGTTCCGCAGATCCAAGCCTCTGTCCAGCACCAAAATCCGGAGAACCAAACACTTTCTCAGCCAGAATCTCTACACAACCCAAGGCAGTTATCCTGGGTCCCCAGTCACGACCAACGACAGCTCCCTCGAACACTGCTTCAGATTTGTACCACTGCCACTTCTGCAACACAAGTGATGACTTGTGCCGTTGGGGGCGGGTGTCAGAATACAACTCCAATGTGCACAAGACATATCGGATGACAGGACTCCCAGAAATATTAGAGAAGTACCCCAGGCTTGTGAACAGCAGTGGACAGAAGAAAAATACATAAAAGATTGGATCAAGCGGAACATCTCCGAGAAACAACAAAAGACTCGGCACAAATACAATCCTTACCGGCCATCACCGACCACGCAGCACATCCGTCAACCGGTACCGGCGTGCCGTGGTCCTCGCGTAAAGACAAATCCACACCAACGGCATGCTCCCCGGCAGATTCCAGCTGATTATTGTGCGCACCGCCTTGCGTGGGGCACGACGGCAAGACGACCGTCACGATGGGCCTCACCAGGCCACAACTACGTGCTGGCAGAGTAGCACTGCGACTCCACACGCACAGGGTTGGTACGAGACATCCTGAGTGCACGTTGTCCCAAAGAGGAGCATCGGAGTAGTTCGGTTCCTTCTGCCATATGTATGTGGGTGAGAGGACGCATCACCGACCCATTGGCACGTATTGAGGACCAAAGCATGGACTCTCAGTGTCCGCCGTCCTGCATTTGGCCGTCTTTGGAGTGTCGGTTGGAGATTGACTGGACCGGTACTCTTGCAATTGCAACACCAAGGAGATGATCTGGACTCCGGAAGGTTGTTGTGTTGTCTTCTCACCATATGCCCTCGATGCATCAAGGAGGAGCATTTCCAGATTATGTTTCTTGGAAAGGTCGTACTTGTGTTGTTGTGATTATATTTAAACTGAAAGTTGTGCGCAAGACTGCTAAGGATTCCACCGAACAAGGAGGCTAGTGTGTGGAATCAGAATGGAGAATCACGGAGCACGGGAGGAAAGCAGAGAATACAGGCTCAGGCGCCTTCGCGGTCGAGCAAAAATCAAAGGCAGCAAGGGAGAAGGGACATGCAAGGCAAGTGGCAGCAAACCGGGGCTGACTTCTTGTGCAGACCCACATCATGACAGTAGAAGACAACAAGAAAGCATTGGCGTCGCGGGGCGCAAGGGCTTCCGCGGTGGAAATGGAAGACAGGATAATTCTCCTGGGTGTGGCACGAAGCAGTAGACGCGATCATTTTACGGGAGTGCATCTACGCCGTGGATCCATAGGGAAAGAAGGAAGCACAGAACAACCACTGTACTGGAGAAGGTCAAGCACCACCATGCTGAAGTGGAAGAACATGGTGGACCGCAGAAGCGTCGAGGAACAGAAGAAGAAGAAGACGTAGAAGTGGGAAGTTAGCGGATGGGAGAAAATAGGACTTCACACTAGGGAAACATTGGAGCCGTCTCTGCATCATATATGTGTGTTAGGGACAAGACATGCAGCACGACAGGCCCGTGTCGAATCCTATGTACTATTTCAGTGTGCCGTATATAGTAGTTCAGCAGTTCATGTATCCCTTGGCATGAGCATTTGCAACCAAGTTTCCAACAAGCAGACTCTCACTTGCCTTTCCACCTCTCCATTTGCAATCCTTGCTCCACAAGTGGCTTGAGTGATATGAGTGACATCACCTGTGTCGGTGTATGGGCTTGTGCTGACCACGGAAGAATCCGAGGATTTCCACGGCGTGATCATAGAGCCAGGAAGGGCTCAGTGGAGCTCCATCTCGCGGAAGTCAAGTGTCTTACACAAAATCAAGGTAGAAGAGGCGTGGATTCACTAGGTGACAGAATATGTGTCAGTCTTTCCTATTTTCCTCTATGTCACATGCGTGCTACTGCTTAGGTGTCAACCTTATGCATAGGCTCCACGTGGATAGCAAATAATAGGACTAGACCAACACATCTGCAAATAGGAGAAAGGTAGAAAAAGGAAGGATTCACTAGACGACTGAGCATAGATAGTCACGCATGCTGCATCCCACAGTCCTTGCATGTGTTCCTTCACCTGTGGTGTTGAATGGGTGAATAGGATTCGAGTGGCAAACAAAAGCTTAGAGGATTGATCCGTGGATAGACCGAGT
This sequence comes from Penium margaritaceum, assembly GCA_023375785.1. NCBI lineage: Eukaryota > Viridiplantae > Streptophyta > Zygnematophyceae > Desmidiales > Peniaceae > Penium > Penium margaritaceum. The sequence goes on along the minus strand of SZWC01000045.1, from coordinate 362,518 downwards.
GAAGGAATTTTGTGTGTCATCAGCATAGCAAAGCAGAAGAGATAGAAAATCCACATACGGGAAGAAGGAGGTGTTCATTTGTCCGCTTGTATAAGAGAAGCTGTGTTGAGTTGGAGGAAGAAGATTCAGTCAGAGAGAGCTAAGGAAGAGGATTCAATCAAGCTCAAGTAGTAGGCAAAAGTATCAGGTACAAGTACCATGCACAAGTATCAGGCACAAGCATCAGGCACAAGTATAATGTAAAAGGATCAGGGACAAGTATCAGGCACAAGGATCAGGCAGAAGTAGCAGGCACAAGTATTGGGCACAAGAATAAATTACACACATCAGCCACAAGCGTCAAGCACGTGTATGAGGAACAGGTATCAGGTACAAGTATCATATACAAGTATTAAGAATAAGTATTAGGCACAAGTATCAGGCACAAGTATCAAGAACAAGTATCAGGTACAAGTATCAGGCACAAGTCTCAGGAACAAGTATCGGGCGCAAGTACCACACACAAGCATCAGGCACAAGTATCAGGAGCAAGTAGCAGGCACAAGTATCAGGCACAAGTATTAGGCAAAAGTAACTGGCATAAGGATCAGGCACAAATATCATCCACAAGTATCGGGAACAAGTCTCAGGCACACGTATCAGGCACAGGCATCAGCCATAAGCATCATGCACAAGTATCAGGCAAACGTATCAAGTACAAGTGTCAGGTGCAAGTAACAGGCACAAGTATCAGGCACAGGCATCAGCCATAAGCATCATGCACAAGTATCAGGCAAACGTATCAAGTACAAGTGTCAGGTGCAAGTAACAGGCACAAGTATCAAGGACAGGTATGAAGCAAGAGTATAAAGCACAAGTGTCAGGCTCAAGTATCAGGCACAAGTATCGGGCACAAGTATTGTAAAAAAAAATGGAATGAGCGGAGACTGAAAGAGCAAAAGCAGGAAAAAGCAAAAGGAACGTGCAGGCAGCTTAGTTGAATGACGAGTGCAGAGAGATCCAAGCAGCACCGAGGAGTTAGTTGCAAAGGTTGAAGGGAGGCGAGGCTCCGGGGTTGCGAGGTAGACCGGAGTTTGAGAGAGAAAGTAAGAGCGAGGCGAGTTACTGATGACGAGTGATAAGCAAAGGATGATGGAGCAAAGAGCGGTGACCTGGGAATGGTTGGCGAAGGCAGAAGGTGCGAGAGGCGAGTAGAGCGAGAACACGGCGGTGAGGCCACAGATTCAAAGGGAACAGGATGGGCAGAACTGTCCTGGTTAACTTGAGGGAATGAACATCCTTGATGTATATGGGTAGAACAGGACAAAATCAACAAAGCAATGGCTTCTTTCCGCTAGCCCGATGTGGGTGATGTCAGTAAAAAAAGCACACCGATAAGACCTCTCAATAACGGTTCGGGTCCTGGTCCAAACGAACTTGACCAACGGCTCCCAACCGAGACATCCGTTGAGCCCAAACGGTCAAGTCATCCCCTAATAAATTGACACTCATCGCGTGCATCCGGCTAGCGGAAAGAAGCCGTTGCTGTGCTAGTTTGTCTTGTTCTTTTCTTTTATACCGAGGATGTTCATTCCCATGAGTTAACCATAACAGTTCCGTCTATTCTGTTCCCTTTGGTGCCATGGCTTTGCCGCCGTGTTCTTGCTCTGCTCGCTCCTCTCTTCCATTGCTTTCACCCACCATCCTCTGATCACAGCTCTTCACTTTGTCACTCTCGAACCTTCGCTCAACCTCATCGCACTGCTCGCCTCAGTCTCCTGTTCTCACATTGGCCTCTGTCTACCTCGGAGCCCCAGCGCCTCGCCTCTCTCGAGGCTCTGCGACCAACTCCTTGGGCCTGCACTAGCCTGTCTGTTTCCTTCATTCCACTACCAAGCTCCTGTCGGAAATAAAGAAGAGAAACCAGCAAGTAGACCGGAGCACATCCAAGGACACGCAATAAATAGAACTGCACGAATCTCAATGGACACACACGAACAAGATCCGTGCACCGACAATGCCATGTCCCGAAGTCTCAGAGAAACCCGACAAACTGCGCAACGGCAAAACCATCGCCACACATCTCTCAGAGTACATGAACTAGCGCTTCCACCTTGCAGGGGTTAAAGCGAGGCCTCGCACACTACTTTAGATAGCCTAGATCAGTATACTCCTTGCTTCTTCTTTTTTATCAATCAATTATTTCCTTCATCGTTCTCGCAGCTGTCATCGGTTCCGTCCTGCCTGCCTGCCTGCCTCGCACCGCCCAGCTCTATAACGTGTTACTGCCTATCCGCCTATCTCAAATCTTGTTACCTTTCAGTGCCAAAAGCTCTCTCGTGTCGCCCTATCGGATCCTCAAAATCCTGACATGGTATCAGAGTACTAGGTTTCCAGCCCTGGATAACCTGCCACCATGCATCTAGTGATCATCTTTGCAGTTGCAAAGATGATCACTAGATCCATGGTGGTCTTTGATGTTGCTGCGCACCACGCCAGACGATGACAAGGCAGACACTGACAACGCAACTGAGCCCTCCTTCCTTTATATTGCCCAAGTATCCATTCAAGATGGAGAACCTCCTCTGCCGACACTTCTCGCGACATCCAACTCCCTCTACTTTGAACAAGTCCTCGATTCAGGATGTGCTATTCATGCACTCAAAGACGCCGACGTCACCATGCCTCTGGCAACACCGGTGACCATCACCGGTGCGACCAAGGGCATGACATCACTCTGCCATTACTTCGCTACTCTTACGTCTCAGGCACCACCAAGTGGACAGATCCGGGGTTACCACACTTCGGACCTCCGACACAATATCCTCTGAGTTCATCAACTCCAGAAGGAAGGCGTTAACATCTTCTTCCCCGCCTACGGGTCGGAAGCCCAACTGGCGACAGCTGACAACCAACCAATAACAACCTTCACCGTTTGCAACAACCTCTACCGACTGCAGATCCCCCGAACAATAGCGATATTTGCCGTTGAAGCCGATGCGCAACCTTCCACTTGTAAGAGCCGCAGCCTTTCTCATCCTCTGGTTCTGCAACATCACCGCCTTGGTCATCCCAATTTCAATGCACTTCTCCATATTCAGGCCAAAAGCATGGTGAAAGGCCTGCCATCCCTCTCTCCACTAACCCGTCTTCCAGGACCACCTTGCACTGCTTGCAGTCTTGGAAAATTGAAGGCATCTCCTCACCCTCCTCGCGCTGCACGCGCAGCAAGACCTCTTGACATCCTCCACATGGATCTTGTGGGACCAGTTTGCCCCACCTCTCTTCAAGGCTATGAGTACTTCCTCACCATTGTGGATGATCACTCACGCTTCAGCACAACAATCCCTCTCAAGTCCAAAGCTGATGCCAAGCCTGCCTTCATCAAGTGGTCCAAGTATCAAATGAGCCGTCTCAACCGGTCCATTGGTAAAATCTGGACAGACAGAGGTGGAGAATTCGTGTCTCATGATCTTTGTGAATTCCTGGCAGAGCGCGGCATTGGGCATAATATGCGTGTACCAGAAACACCAGAGCAGAACGGAGTGGCAGAAAGAAGGAATGGGGTCCTTGTTGCTCTCACTCGCACTCTTCTTGTGCATGCGGGAGCACCGGAAACCTTCTGGACCTATGCACTTTGTTATGCCACCACAGTGCACAACTATTATCCAGCCAAGCATCTTCCTGGTATGACCCCAGCAGAGCTCTGGCTGGGATACAAGCCAGACGTCTCCAAACTTTGAGTCTGGGGTTCTACCGCCTACGTCCTGATCAACAAGGCTTACAAAGCTCACGCACATCTCTCCAAAGTTGGGCCACGCACCACGCACCGCATGTTTGTTGGGTTCGACCTCAACTCCTCTGGCTACCTGTTCTACGAGCCCAAACTCAAACGGGAAACTTGCAGCACAGATGTCCATTTCGACGAACTTACTCCCTTCTTCCGTCAATCCGCGTCCATCTCAACTACCCCTCTTACCTGGACACTCTTCCCATAACAACCTACAGTGCCCACAGCACCGACCATCCTTCCTCCACCAGTTGCTCCATCCTCACCAGCAACTCCTCCAATAGAATCTATTCCACCAACATTCTCTCCCACACACACTTCCGTTCAACCACGACCAACCTCAATCAGACAACAATCAATTTGCCGCTTCCTCCATTCATCCACCAACCTCACCTTTTACCCGATTGGAAGTTGCCAAGTTAATGAAGACTATCTATGGGATCACGCTTCAGCTCTCAGATGACAATGTTGCGACCACGGAAGTAACACCAGTCTCTCCCTCTGCACCACCAAACTTGGGAGCGGAAAAGGAAACCACAGAAGACATCACATCGATGTTTACCTTTGCCGAAGTGAGCAACTTCATGACTACCTGCTACGGCCTTCCGCTAATTTCACCAATGGCAGCTGCCCCCTCAGCACCATCGCCATCACTGACAAAGGTCCCAACTGGCTCTGTCCTCGCTCCAAGAGGAAAAGACTGCTCTCTCCCCTATCCAACCATCCCCCCTGTCTCCTCCACTCCACACAACCACAACTTCATGTGAGGTCACATCCAAAAAGACAATGGTCTTCCTGGCTCCACATATCCAAGCCTCTCTCCAGCACCAAAATCTGGAGAACCAAACACTTTTTCAGCCAGAATCTCTACACAACCTCAGGCAGTTATCCTGGGTCCCCAGTCACGACCAACGATAGTTCCCCCAAACACTGCCTCAGAACTGCACCACTGCAACCTCTGCAACACAAGTTATGTCTTGTGCCATTGAGGGCGGGTGTCAGAATACAACTCCATTGTGGACAAGACATATCGGAGGAAAGGACTCCCAGAAGTATTACAGAAGTACCCCAGGCCTATGAACAGCAGTGGACAGAAGAAAAATACACAAAAGATTGGACCAAGCGGAACATCTCTGAGCAACAACAAAAGACTCGGCACGAATACAATCCTTACCGGCCATCACCGACCACGCAGCACGTCCGTCAACCGGTACCGGCATGCCGTGGTCCTTGCGGAAAGACAAATCCACACCAATGGCACGCTCCCCGGCAGATTCCAGCTTATTATCGTGCGCACCGCCTCGCGTGGGGCACGACGGTAAAACGACCGTTACAATGGGCCTCACCAGGCCACAACTATGTGCTGGCGCAGTCGCACTGCAACTCCGGACGCACAGAGTCGGTACGAGACGTCCTGAGTGCACGTTGTCCCGGAGAGGAGCGTCGGAGTAGTCCGGTTCCTTCTGCCATATGAATGTGGGTGAGAGGACGCATCGCCAACCCATTGGCACGTATTGAGGACCAAAGCATGGACTCTCAGTGTCCACCATCCTGCATTTGGCCGTCTTTGGAGTGTCGGTTGGAGATTGACTGGACCGGTACTCTTGCAATTGCAACACCAAGGAGATGATCTGGACTCCGGAAGGTTGTTGTGTTGTCTTCTCACCATATGCCCTCGATGCATCGAGGAGGAGCATTTCCAGATTATGTTTCTCGGAAAGGTTAGACTTGTGTTGTTGTATTAATATTCAAACTGAAAGTTGTGCGCAAGACTGCTAAGGATTCCACGGAACAAGGAGGCTAGTGTGTGGAATCAGAATGGAGAGTCCTGGAGCACGGGAGGAAAGCAGAGAATACAGGCTCAGGCGCCTTCGCGGTCGAGGAAAAATCAAAGGCAGCAAGGGAGAAGGGACATGCAAGGCAGGTGGCAGCAAACCGGGGCTGACTTCTTGTGCAGACCCACATCATGACAGTAGCAGACAACAAGATGGCATTGGCATCGCAGGGCGCAAGGGCTTCTGCGGTGGAAATGGAAGACAGGAGAATTCTCCTAGGTGTGGCACGAAGCAGTAGACGCGATCATTTTACGGGAGTGCATCTACGCCGTGGATCCATAGGGGAAGAAGGACGCATAGAACAACCACTGTACTGGAGCAGGTCAAGCACCACCATGCTGAAGTGGAAGAACATTGTGGACCGCAGTGTCAGAAAGATACCCAAGGCTCACAGGACATTAAGTTCATACCCCTGTCCAACAACCATCTGCTCTCCTTGGGGCATTGCGGAAATACCCATTTACCCACCAGCTGCGAGTGTTCACCTTCGGCCTACAACAACTCGGCCATCCGTCAGAAGCTCAGCACGACGGAAAAACGTCCTGCCGAGCCTCCGCAACAGGTTCCAACAACAGATCTTGGCCGCTCCCATCATCAACTGCCAGCACACCGCAAGGCGGTGCGGTCCCCACTACACAACATCGTTGCCCTTCCATCGCGCACGGATCCGTGTCCATAACCGCTCCAGCACCAAGCTGTGGAGCTGCATCATCGCAACACCAACGGTCGTGCATTGGCACAGCGCCGCCTCACTCTCGGCACCGACAAGTGTGGCGCACGGATGGCTGCGCCTTTACGCATCACATCGCCCACCCTCACCGGGCAACCTGGGCTCAGTAGGACAGCAGGACAGTGCATAGTACTTAGGCTAGAGATACTTTGCTTTTGCTTTTGCCTCTCATTATTCAATCTATCAGTTTTATATCAACCATCATTGCTTCTGCCTTCGGTTGTTTGCCTCCGCTCCAACCTTGTGCATCATCTCTTCCGCTGCCCGCCTCCAGCTGTGACAGTTACTCGTGCATAGCCAATCGGTTCTGCCCGCTATAAGACTGTGACTCACTTTGTGCTTTGCCTACGGGTTTTTCCATTCAACTCCATTTCGTCCATGTGCATTGCCGCTGCTCGCACCTCGGCGCTACGGCCAGCCGGCCCGCGCCTTGGTGCTGTGCCATCATCCAACGTGAACAACTCCTCGCGCCCGTGCCTACGGCACTGCGCCCACTGATCAGTTTTGGTCAGCACTACTTCCTCCTTGTACTTCTATCAGCTGCATTGCCGTTCCGCTCATGACGTCATTGGCCGTCAGCTTCCTGCACCTTCACCGAAGCTTCCATCTGACCTGTTTCACTCCACACTAACCTCCACCGGCATCCTAATCTTCCTGCAATTTCCTGACACGCAGAAGCGTCAAGGAAGAGAAGAAGAAGAAGACGTAGAAGTGGGAAGTTAGCGGATGGGAGAAAACAGGACTTCAGACTAGGGAAACATTGGAGCCGTCTCTGTATCATATATGTATGTTAGGGATAAGACGTGCGGCACGACAGGCCCGTGTGGGATCCTACGTACTATTTCAGTGTGCCGTAGATAATAGTTCGGCAGTTCATGTATCCCTTGGCATGAGCACTGGCAACCAAGTTTCCAACAAGCAGACTCTCACTTGCCTTTCCGTCTCTCCATTTGCAATCCTTGCTCCACAAGTGGCTTGAGTGATATAAGGGACATCACCCGTGTTGGTGTACGGGCTTGTGCTGGCCAAGGAAGAATCCGAGGATTTCCACGGCGTGATCATAGAGCCAGGAAGGGCTCAGTGGAGCTCCATCTCGCGGAAGTCAAGTGTCTTACACAAAAGCAAGGTAGAAGAGGCGTGGATTCACTAGGTGACAGAATATGTGTCAATCTTTCCTATTTTCCTCTCTGTCACATGCGTGCTTCTGCTTAGGTGTCAACCTTATGCATAGGCTCCGCGTGGATAGTAAATAATAGGACTAGAACAACACATCTGCAAATAGGAGAAAGGTAGAAAAAGGAAGGATTCACTAGACGACTGAGCATAGATAGGCACGCATGCTGCATCCCACAGTCCTTACATGTGTTCCTCCACCCGTGGTGTTGAATGGGTGAATAGGATTTGAGTAGCAAACAAAAGATTGGAGGACTGATCCGTGGATAGCCCGAGTGAAGGAATTTTGTGTGTCATAAGCATAGCAAAGCAGAAGAGATAGAAAATCCACAGACAGGAAGAAGGATGTGTTCATTTACCTGCTTGTATGAGAGAAGCGGTGTTGGGTTGGAGGAAGAAGATTCAGTCAGAGAGAGCTAAGGAAGAGGATTCAATCAAGCTCAAGTATTGGGCACAAGTATCAGGTACAAGTATCATGCACAAGGATCAGGCACAAGCATCAGGCACAAGTATAATGTAAAAGGATCAGGGACAAGTATCAGGCACAAGGATCAGGCAGAAGTAGCAGGCACAAGTATTGGGCACAAGAATAAATTGCACACATCATCCACAAGCGTCAAGCACGTGTATGAGGCACATGTATCAGGTACAAGTATCATATACAAGTATTAAGAATAAGTATTAGGCACAAGTATCAGGCAGAAGTATCAGGTACAAGTATCAGGCACAAGTCTCAGGATCAAGTATCGGGCGCAAGTACCACACACAAGCATCAGGCACAAGGATCAGGCACAAGTATCAGGAGCAAGTAGCAGGCAAAAGTATCAGGCACAAGTATTAGGCACAAGTAACTGGCACAATGATCAGGCACAAATATCAGCCACAAGTATCGGGTACAAGTATCAGGCACACGTATCAGGCACAGGCATCAGCCATAAGCATCATGCACAAGTATCAGGCAAACGTATCAGGTACAAGTGTCAGGTGCAAGTAACAGGCACAAGTATCAAGGACAGGTATGAAGCAACAGTATAAAGCACAAGTATCAGGTGCACGTATCAGGCACAACTATCAGGCACAAGTATTGTAAGAAAAATGGAATGAGCGGAGACTGAAAGAGAAGAAGCAGGCAGAAGCAATAGGAACGTGCAGGCAGCTTAGTTGAAAGACGATTGCAAAGAGATCCAAGCAGCGCCGAGGAGTTAGTTGCAAATCTTGAAGGGAGGCGAGGCACCGGGGTTGCGAGGTAGACCAGAGTTTGAGAGAGAAAGTAAGAGCGAGGCAAGTTACTGATGACGAGTGATGAGCAAAGGATGATGGTGCAAAGAGCGGTGACCTGGGAATGGTTGGCGAAGGCAGAAGGTGCGAGAGGCGAGTAGAGCAAGAACACGGCGGCGAGGCCACGGAACCAAAGGGAACAGGATGGGCAGATCTGTTCTGGTTAACTCAAGGGAATGAACATCCTCGGTATATATGGGTAGAACAGAACAAAATCAACAAAGCAACAGCTTCTTTTTGCTAGCCGGACACGGGTGATGTCAGTAAAAAAAGCACACTGATAACACCTCTCAATGGCGGTTAGGGTCCTGGTCCAAACCAACTTGATCAACGGCTCCCAACCAAGACATCCGTTGAGCCCAAATGGTCAAGTCATCCCCTAACAAAGCAACACCTGTCCCCCGCGTCTGGCTAGCAGAAAGAAGCCGCTGCTCTGCTAGTTTGTCTTGTTCTGTCCTTTTATACCGAGGATGTTCAATCCATTGAGTTAACCAGACCAGTTCCGTCCATTATGTTCCCTTTGGTTTCATGGCTTCCCCGCCGTGTTCTCGCCCTGCTCGCTCCTCGCTTCCATTGCTTTCGCCCACCATCCTCTGCTCACAGCTCTTCTCTTCGTCACTCTCGATCCTTCGCTCAACCTCATCGCATTGCTCGTCTCAGTCTCTTGTTTTCTCACTGGCCTCTGTCTACCTCGGAGCCCCAGCTCCTCGCCTCTCTCGAGGCTCTGCGACCAACTCTTTGGGCCTGCACTCGCCTGTCTGCTTCCGTCATTCCACTACCAAGCTCCTGCATGCTCCATTGCTTCTTCTTGGTTCTGCCCCTGCCGCTCCCGCTCGTTGCATTCTTCTGACATGGTACCAAAGCATCAGGGGACATCACTTGGTGCCCCGTGACCGAGTCATCGCTTTGCCCCCCCCATTGCCTCCTTTCTCAGATCTGCACTCATCCGCCGCCGTCACCGTCACCTCGCGCCTCTCCGCTGGGCCAGCACCTGACATCAGCAGCGCCGCTTGGAGTGATCTTCGCGCTGAAGAAACGTCTCGTCATCCTGAGAAATTTCTGCGCCCATCCCGCGCCCGTGGCCAACAATTGGTGACCTGTCGTCCACAACAGCTGCCAACATTCCTCGAGCCGCCACCGATCGTCATCTTCCGGGAAGCTTATCACCATTTGCCGCACATCCTTCCCTCCTTCTTTCATTCTCCACGAAAGGCCTCATCTTTTTCATCAGCTCCAACTATCTTCCCCGCTCTGCCAGCTTTGTCCTCATCTTCCTTTTTAATGCCACCCTCTCGAGCCGCGTCCTTGCACCGCCTTTTTGCGTTGTCAGCAGCAGCAGCGTAACTTCTGCCGTTAGGACATCGGACACCACCAGTCTTCCTGCTCCCATTGCGAGCCAACTGGGAAGCAAGCCCTCACTCTCCTGACATCAGCGGACCAGTGTCTCTGCTCGCCACATGACTTCCCTTGCTGCAACAAGCTTTCTTTCGCTGCCAAGATATCGGACACGGCCAGTCTTCCTGCCCGTCGGTCTCGGGCCAACTGGAGAACAAGCCGTCACTCTCCTAATAGCAGAGCAACTGGTTGCCTCGCTCACGCCTACTGCCGCTCCGCCTCCGCCATCCTCCTTCTCCAGCCACTCCTTGTGTACTCTCAGTTTCCACTTCGTGACGCACCATCAGTACCTTCATTCGCTTCCTCTTCCTCTTCTGTCTGTATTTTCATCATCTTCCTCTTTGATCTTCATCTTCAGCCTTCTCAAGTCTGCCATCCTCTGAGCTTCCTCTTAGCTTCTCCTACCTCATTCTCGAGTCACCTCTTCGTCATCGGCATCTGCAGGGCACGCGGTTCCGTCCCTGCACCCACTCAGCCATCAGCAGCCTCTGCCTCCTTCCGTTTCTTCGCTTCCGCATCGTTCTTCGCTTGTCACAAGGATCCGTCCGGTCGCACTGCCATTTGCGCGACGACCTGCGTCCACGCGGAAAACATCCGCAGCGCACGTGGTTCGCCCCTGCGCCCACTCGTATATCAGTTGTTTCCGCCTCCTCTCCATGAATCAGCATCTGTGGCCGGCACAATGACTTGCACGAGCTAGCTGCCCACTTCGCAGTAGCCTGCACCCATGCTGGCCGCAGATTTCTCGCGGCGCATTGGCACCTGCCTTCCCCTTGCCGCACTCTACCCCTCTACAGCAATGCACGTGGTTTTGCCTCTACGCCCACTGTGCAGCTCAGCATTCCTCCGCCATCATCAGTTTCTCATCGTGTACTCGGCACACAGATCCGCTCGGTCACATTGCCTGTTTCTTGATGACCTGCGCCCACGCCGAGAGATCGCAGCGCATGTGGCTCGCCCCTGTGCTCACTTTGCCATCCAGCAGTTCTCCGCCATCATCCGCCTTCATCAAGCCGCTCGGCACACGGATCCGCCCGGTCACATCACCTGTTTCGCGACGACCCGCGGCCACGTCGAACCTTCCTCGGTGGACTTGGTTTCACCTCTGTGCCAACTCCTCCATCCTCTGTCATCCTCCATTATCACCTTTCCAGTCACACCGTCCCTGTACTGGTCACTCCTGCACCTGATCTCTCTAACCATGTTCAGCTATAATCCCCCTGACGACTTATGACGATGGGTTTGCAGGCTTCGTCAGCCTGAAACTAATCCTCGGGTGGTTCCCTTAATCGCCCGCATTTCAGTCCTCGAGTTTGTTGATAAAGATGTTAACAGCTTCATCGAATGGGAAGATGCACTGATGCGTGTGACTCAAGGAAAAACCGTCCGTTGCTTTCGCCTAAAACGATTGTTCATTGATCTAGTAATCTAGTCTTCCCGACAACATCAAGTCTACCGGGAAAACTACTACTACACTCTCTGTCAAACCTGGGTCGTGCTGCTGACAACCACATACCGTCCATTCCACGACATCATTGTATCTGGAGGTATGAACATTCCTTCCATTGTGGACAAATTTGAAGAGTTGTGCGCACAAGGAGTGTCAGGAATGATGTCTCTGTCAAGGAAGAACACCAAATGGGTTCATCTCCAGGAGTTTCTGGCTCCTCCTCTCTCGGAAATTTCCAGCACTCTCAATAACGGTTCAAGTCTGCGCATGAACCACCTCGGTCCCATCACACACGAACCGTTGACGGTGAGAGCCGACCAACGGCACGATACCGAGTAATCCCCTAACAAGCGGCCCGACCGCAAGCACGTCCGGCTAGTGCACAAGAAGCCGTTGCTTTGCCTTCTGTCTTGTTCTGTCCCTTGTAAGGAGGATGTTAATTCCCTCCTAACTTAACCAGAACAGTTCTGTTCATTCTGTTCCCTTTGGTTCCATGGCTTCACCGCCGTGTTCTCGCTCTGCTCGCTTCTCGCTTCCATTGCTTTTGCCCACCACTGTCTCAGTACGGGCCTTTGCTTCGCCACCCTCAACCTTTCACTTTCAACACATCTCTCGCTCCACTCTCGAGTTCTCTCATGTGCTCTCTGTCTACCTTAGAGTTCCAGTGCCTCGTGTCTTTCGCGGCCCTGCGACTCACTCCTTGGGCTCGCACTCGCCGCTCTGCTTCCGTCACTCCACTACGTCACTACTGCCAGCTTCATTGCTTCTGCTCACTTCCGCTCCTGCCGTCCTCACCCATTGCATTCTTCTAACATGGTATCAGAGCATCAGGCAACATCACATGGTGCCCCGTAACCAAGTCATCACCACCGCCACCGCCATTTTGCACTTCTCCGCATCGTCAACAGCTAAGATTAGCAGTACCGCTTGAAGTGCTCCTTGTGCTGAAGAAACGTCTCGTCATCATAAGGAAGCCATGCGCCCATTCCGCGTCCGTGGCCNTCCTCACCCATTGCATTCTTCTAACATGGTATCAGAGCATCAGGCAACATCACATGGTGCCCCGTAACCAAGTCATCACCACCGCCACCGCCATTTTGCACTTCTCCGCATCGTCAACAGCTAAGATTAGCAGTACCGCTTGAAGTGCTCCTTGTGCTGAAGAAACGTCTCGTCATCATAAGGAAGCCATGCGCCCATTCCGCGTCCGTGGCCAACTATTGGTGACCTGTCACTCACAACAGCCGCAAGCAGTTCCCGAGCCGCCGCCTGCTGTCAACTTCCTGGAAGCTTCCTGCCGCCCGCCATTTGCTACCTCTTGCCTCCTCAGCCACCGCAAGTGCCTCTGCCCTTCTCCTCTCCCCTCATCAACCTCCTTTGTCCCATCTGCTCCATTGACATCAGCCTCCTTGCATCCGTCGTGCCGCGCCGCCTCTTCGAACCGCCTTCACGCGTCGTCAGTAGCAGCAGCGTAACTCCCGCCGTCAGGACATCGGACACCACCAGTCTTCTTGCTCCCACTGCGAGCCAACTGGGGAACAAGCCGTCACTCTCCTGACATCAGGGGACCAGTATCTCTGCCTGTCACGCAACTTCCTCTGCTACAACCACCGTCCTCTAGCTGCCAGGATATCGGACACCACCAGTCTTCCTGCCCGTAGGTCTCGGGCCAACTGGGGAACAAGCCGTCACTCTCCTGAAAGCAGAGCACACGGTTGTCTCACACCGCCATCTCTCTTGTCAATATCTACCTGCTGCAACCTCCATCTTGCGCCTCCATCACGCGCGCATCATCTTCACGAGCCTTCCCTTCCTTCGTCTTCGCGTCATCGTCACCTTCATCTCCTGTCCTCAGCCCTCCTCATCATTTGTCTTCTTCGAACCGCCCTCAACTTCATTCACGCCGCCTTCTCATCAGCCTTCATCATCAGCCCCCTTCATCAGCGTACGTGGTTCCGCCCCTGCGCCCACTCAGCCATCCGTTATTTCCGCCATCATCGCTTCCTCTGCTCGGCACAAGGATCCGCCCGGTCGCATCACCCATTGCGGGACGACCTGCGTCCACACAAAAAATTCCACAGCGCACGAGGTGCCATCCCTGCGCCAACTCCATGGTTCGGCTTTCCCCTTCACCTTCCCTCATTATGTAAACGGCTCATTGCTCGTTCTGGAACGACCTGTGCCCCCATGCCTTCCTTGGCACACGCGGCATCACCCCTGTGCTCACTTCTCCATCCGTTCTCCATTTGTATTCATCATCTATCGTCACCTCGTCTCTTCCTCTCGTCTACATCCCTATCATGGACAAGCTGGCCACTGCGTGGGCTGAACTTCCTGTTCTTCGCCCCAAGGCTAGCAACATCCTCAGTTGGTCGGAGAGCGTCATTTCCAGTGCACAAGGCATCTACATCAATGGGTATGAGGTGGCAGGAATGCTGGTTGGCAAATATGACCACCTCCACAGCAACCGGCATCAGCCCAAGGATTATGACGCCACCTTCACTGCCATTTGGAATCTACTCAGAACTCGCCTTGGCAGCATCTACTTTCGCATCGAACAACCAACTGACATTGCAGCTCAGCGATGGTACTCCCTGCCGCAGTATGCATGGATGAGACGCTCTTGCTATCTCCGGATCTCTTATGTGGTCGTTTTCCCCACTCTGCCAGACATCCCCAAGCTCTTCTTTCTTCTAGAGGACGACGAGGGTGACGTCACAGTGACAAACGTCGACGAATGGCAGCAGATCTTCTACAAGAAGATGAAACCCTATTACCTCTTCCACTTTTCCATTGTGAGATGTCTTCTGGAGAGACCACTCTGGTGCAGTCCCAACGACCACAACTTCCCCAACGATTTTCAAGCTCAGCTTGAGCTGTGCAACATAGAACTCCGACGCAGGCTTTGCACACTTGTCGACCCTACGCTGCAAGCATGACCACAACAACTTACCTCTCATGTGGTATGGCCTTATTACCCACTGTGGAGGGTCGGTCACGTGCAACGTTTATAACTGGAGAGATTGTCTCCCTTGACAGATTCAAGGGGGGTGTCAGAAATTGTCTCTGTCAAGGCAGAACACCAAATGGGTTCATCTCCAGGAGTTTCTGGCTCCTCCTCTCCCGGAAATTCCGAGCACTCTCAATAACGGTTCAAGCCTCGACATGAATCACCTTGGTCCCATCATACACAAACCGTTGACGGTGAGAATCGACGAACGGCACGATACCGATTAATCTCCTAATAAGCGGCCCGACCGCAAGCACATCCGGCTAGTGCACAAGAAGCCGTTGCTTTCCCTTCTGTCTTGTTCTTCCCCTTATAAGGAGGATGTTCATTCCCTCCTAAATTAACCAGAACAGTTCTGTCCATTCTGTTCCCTTTGGTTCCGCGGCTTTGCCGTCGTGTTCTCGCTCTGCTCGGTTCTCGCTCCCATTGCTTTCGCCCACCACTGTCTCTGCACGCGCCTTCGCTTTGCCACCCTCAACCTTTCGCTTTCAACACATCACTCGCTCCGCTATCAAGTTCTCTCACCTGCTCTCTGTCTACCTTGGAGCTCCAGTGCCTCGTGTCTTCCGCGGCCCTGCGACTAACTCCTTGGGCCCGCACTCGCCGCTCTGCTTCCGTCACTCCACTACGTCACTACTGCCAGCTTCATTGCTTCTGCTTGCTTCCGCTCCTGTCGTCCTCACTCATTGCATTCTTCTGACAAGGAGAACCTGCCAAACAAACCGCATACCGCAGAAGAGCCCTCAGAGAAAACATCCCTCATGGAGTCTTACGTACCGGCTCCCTTCACCTCCTCCAATGCAACCAACTCCCTCTCCAATACCAGAACCCTCTTCAGACGAAGAGCCTCCTCCCTCAGAAGACTCCTCAGGAGAAAAGACATAGCACCAATGGGAGAGGTGTCCACTTCTAACCTTATCGGTGTACCCGGGGGTGTCAGTAAAAAAAACACACCGATAGGACCTCTCAATAACGGTTCGGGTCCTTGTCCAAAGCAACTTGACCAACGGCTCCCAACCAAGACATCCGTTGAGCCCAAACGGTGAAGTCATCCCCTAATAAAGCGACACCTATTGCACGCGTCCGGCTAGCGGAAAAAAGCCGTTGCTCTGCTAGTTTGTCTTGTTCTTTTCTTTTATACCAGGGATGTTCATTCCCTCGAGTTAACCAGAATAGTTCCGTCCATTCTGTTCCATTTGGTTCCACGGCTTTGCCGCCGTGTTCTTGCTCTGCTCGCACCTCTCTTCTATTGCTTTCACCCACCATCCTCTGCTCACAGCTATTCGCTTTGTCACTCTCAATCCTTCGCTCAACCTCATCGCATTGCTCGCCTCAGTCTCCTGTTCTCTCATTGGCCTCTGTCTACCTTGGAGCCCCAGCGCCTTGCCTCTCTCGAGGCTCTGCGACCAACTCCTTGGGCCTGCACTCGCCTGTCTGGTTCTGTCATTCCGCTACCAAGCTCGTGTCGGAAATAAAGAAGAGAAACCAGAAGGTAGACCGGAGGACATCCGAGCACACGCATAAACAGAACCGCACGAATCTCAACGGACAAACATGAACAAGATCCGTGCCATGTCCTGAAGTCCCGGAGAAACCCGACAAACTGCGCTACGGCGAAACCATCGCCACACGTCTCTCAAAGTACACAAACTAGCACTTCCACCTTGCAGGGGTTCTAGCAAGGCCTTGCACACTACTTTAGATAGCCTATATCAGTGTACTCCTTGCTTTCGCTCTTCTATCAATCAATTATTTCCTTCATCGTTCTCGCAGCTGTCATCGGTTCCGTCCTGCCTGCCTGCCTGCCTCGCACCGCCCAGCGCTATAACGTGAACCATTGTTGAACCTGAACCATTGTTGAGAAAGACTTTTCCTCCTGGCTGAGTGTCCAGGGTTTCTTCGATGCTACTTTCTTACACCCCCCTTGAAACTCACACAAGATACTCAGGCAGATCGTCGGTCAAGAGGATCCAAGAGTTTTCTAGTCCTCTTCTATTGAAGGTGTGGCCACTGATAATGGGGAAGGAGGACTAGGAAGGTGTCAGAAGAATGCAATGAGCAGAGACACCAGAAACAGAGGCAACAGCGACGGGAATGCGTAGGCAAGTCTGCTCAGTGACGGGAGCAGAGAGGTGCGAGCAGACTCGAGGAGTTAGCCGCAGAACGTGAAGGGAGCTAAGACACCAGAGCTGAGAGGTAGACAGAAGTAAAGGCAAGAGATAGATGGTGACTGCTCAGCAAAGGATGACAAAGTGAAGGGCGATGAGCTGGGACTGGCTGGCAAAGGCAGGAAAAGCGAGAAGTGAGCAGATCAAGAACACGACAGCAAAGCCGCGGAACCAAAAGAGAACAGGATGGGCAAAACTGTTCTGGTTAAGTTGCGAGGACATGACCATCCGTGATATATACAATAGAACAACGTTAAGAGACAACAGCATCTTTCTGCTAGCCGGACGCGGGTGACCGTTTTATCACTTTGTTCTGGGATCACTTTACTTGTCGGTTAAACGGTCGGATGACCAAAGAGCCGTTTCGTCAAGGTGGTTCTGATGGGACTTGAACCCTTTCGAGGCTCGGATTTGCCGAGAGGTGAGAGAAGTGAGTCTGGTTCTCGCTTATTTCCAACACCCCCTCAACCAGAATCATCAGGAGTCTCTCACTCGTTGGGATACTCATCGTCTGAGGAGACAACTGGAGGAATTTCTGGTTGTCTTCTTGGAGGAGGAGGTCTTGTGAGTCGGTGAGGTCTGGGAGCAGAGGCTGGGATTTCGGAAAGTACCAATCCGATTGGTCGAGTAGCTTGTATTGATGGGTCGTTCATTGGTTTGGGCCTCCCTTGAGCACACTGTAGGCCAATGTCGCAAATCCTCTGTAGGGAGTATCTGTGCGACTGAATGATGCAATGGAACACCTTGTTGGTGATGACGTAGAGAAGGGCTTGGATTTGATGTGTGACATAGAAGTAGTCATCCCAGTATACCCGACCAGGGTGATGAACACGTGCTGATGTTGAAAGGGAGGAGAGGAGTTCAGCCACAATAAGTTGTATGCTCCCTTTTAAATGAGGGTGACTCTGAGTAGATGGATGCTGGCTTTTGAGGGTGCGGCAAGGATATGAGGGTGCTCGCAGGAGTCATGTCAGGGGAGGAGTGGCGGTATGACGGAGGCAACGAGTGGCGGGACTTGATGCTGAGTGGAGATGAAGGGCGACAAGATGCTGAAAGGGACGTTGGCTGGATGTAGGTAGATTGAGGGTTGATTTCGAGGAGTGCGCTGGGACGATAGGAGCTTTATGACTGAGAGAAGAAGGATGAGCATGATGAAGTTGCTGTAGGGATGAGACCACCTGCGGTGCAGAGGCTTTCGGAGTGGACGTGGGTCGTCACAGACCATGATGTGACCAGGCGGATTCAAGTACCAAGCGGAATACGAAGGCGGATGACGGCTGATGATGGCGTGGTCGCAAAGGCGAAACCACGTGCGCTGTGGAAGGTTCGGCGTGGGCTCAAGTCGTCACAGAATGGGTGATGCGACCGGACGTATCGGGCACAAGTATCAGGCACAAGTATCAGGAACAAGTGTCAGGTACAAGTATCAGGCACAAGTCTCAGGAACAAGTATCGGGTGCAAGTACCATGCACACGCATCAGGCACAAGGATCAGGCACAAGTATGAAGAACAAGTATCAGGCACACGTATCAGGCACAAGTATCAGGCACAAGTGACAGGCACAAGGATCAGGCCCAAATATCAGCCACATGTATCGGGCACAAGTATCAGGCACAAGTATCAGGCACAGGTATCAGCCATAAGCATCATGCACAAATATCAGGCAAACATATCCGGTACAAGTGTCAGGCGCAAGTAACAGGCACAAGTATCAAGGACAGGTATGAAGCAAAAGTATAAAGAACAAGCATCAGGCTCAAGTATCAGGCACAAGTATCGGGCACAAGTATCAGGCGCAAGTATCCAGAGCTAGTATCAGGCACGATAACCAGGCAGGAGTATGAGACACACCTATCAGGAACAAGTATCATGAACAAGTTTCAGGCACAAGTGTCATGCACAAGTATCAGGCTCAAGTATCAGGCTCACGTCCAAGGCACAAGTATCAGGCACAAGTATCACGCACATGTACCAGGCACATGTATCAGGTACAAGTATGCGGCACAAGTATTAGGCACAAGTATCAGGCACAAGTATCAGGCACAAGGACCAGGCACAAGTATGAGGCAGAAGTATTGGGAACAAGTATAAGGCAAAATTACCATGCACAAGTATCATTTTGAAGTGTTAGACACAAGCATCAGGCACAAGTATCAAGCACAGTAATCAGGCACAAACATCCGGCGCAACTAACAGGCACAAGTATCAGGTTGAAGTATCAAGCACAAGTATCAAGCACAAGCAAGAGGCACAGGCAGCATGCACAAGTATCGGGCTCATGTATCAGGCAGAAGTATCAGGCACACGTATCAGGCACGGTTACCAGGCACTATTATAAAGGACACGTATCGGGCACAAGTATGGGGAACAATCATCAGGCACAAGTATCGATCACAAGTATCAGGCACAAGTACCAGGCACACGTATCAGGCACGTGTATCAGGTACAAGTACCAGGCACACGTATGAGGCATAAGTATCGGACACAAGTATCAAGCACAAGTATCAGGCATGGGTATCAGGCACAAGTATCAATCAAGATTACCAGGCACACATATCTTGCACAAGTATTAGGCACAAGTACCAGGACCAGGTAGTAGGTACAAGTATCAGGCACAAGTATCAGGAACAAGTACCAGGCACAAGTATCAGGCACAAGTATCAGGTACGCGTATCAATAACAAGTATCAGCCACAAGCATCAGGCACAAGTAGCAGGCACAAGTATGAGGCAAACGTATCACGTGCACGTAACACGCAAAAGTATCAGGCATAAGTATCAGGCATACATACCAGGTGCAACTACCAGGCACGAGTATCAGGCACAAGTATCAAGCAAAACTACCAGGCACAAGTATCAGGCACAAGTATCAGGCACATGTATCGGGCACAATGATCAGGCGCAAGTCTGAGGCACAGGCATTGGACACAAGTATGAGGCACGATTACCAGGTAAAGGTATCAAAATCAGGTATTAACCACAAGCATCATGCACAAGTATCAGGCACAATAATCAGGCACAAACATCAGGCACAAGCATCAGGCACACGTATCAGGCATAAGTATCAGGCACAAGTATCAAGCACAAGTATCAGGTACAGGTAGCAGCCACCAGTATCAGGCACAAGTATCAGGCACAGGTATGAAGCAAAAGTACCGGGCACAAGTATCAGGCACAAGTATCAGGCACAGGCACAAGTATCAGGCACAAGTACCAGGCACAAGTATCAGGGACGTGCATCGGGCACAAGGAGCAGGCGCAAGTATGAGGCACAAGTAATGTGCACAAGTATGAGGCACAAGTACCAGGCAAAGGTATCAATATCAAGTATGAACCACAAGCATCAGGCACAAGCATCAGGCACAATAACCAGGCACAAATATCAGGCGCAAGTAACTAGCATAAGTATCAGGCAGAAGTATCAAGCACAAGTGTCAAGCACACGTATCAGGCAAAAGAATCAGGCACATGTATGAGGCACAAGTATCGGGCACACGTATCAGGCATGCATATCAGGCACGGTTATCAGGCAAACGTATCTGGCACAAGTATCAGGAACAATCATCAGGCACAAGTATCAGGCACAAGTATGAGGCACAAGTATCGGGCACACGTATCAGGCATGCATATCAGGCACGGTTATCAGGCAAACGTATCTGGCACAAGTATCAGGAACAATCATCAGGCACAAGTATCAAGGACAAGTATCAGGCACAAGTAAAAGGCACAAGTACCAGCTACAAGTATCGGGCACAAGTATCAGGAACGTGTATCACGAACAAGTATGAGGCACAGGTATCAGGCATAAGTATCAGGCACAATTATCAAGCACAGTTCTTGGGCACACGTATGAGGCACAAGTACCAGGCACAAGTATCGATTTCAAGCATCAGCCACAAGGATCGGGCAAAAGCATCAGGCACAATCATCAGGCACAAACATCAGGCGTAAGTAACGGGCACAAGTATCAGGCACAAGTATCACGCACCAGCATCAAGCACAAGTATCAGGCACAATCATCAGGCACAAACATCAGGCGTAAGTAACGGGCACAAGTATCAGGCACAAGTATCACGCACCAGCATCAAGCACAAGTATCAGGCAGGAGTATCAGGCACAAGTACCAGGCACAAGTATCAAGCACACGTATCAGGCAAAAAAATCAGGTAAAAGTTCAAGGCACAAGTATCAGGCACAAGTGTCAGGCACAGGTATCATGTATAAGGATCAGGGATGAGTATCAGGCTGAAGTATCAAGTTCATCTATCAACCACAAGCATCAGGCACATGTATGAGGCACATGTATCAGGCACAACCATCAGGCGCAAGTAACAGGAACAAGTATCAGGCACAAGTATCAATCAGACGCACCAGGCACAAGCATCAGGCTTAAGTATCAGGTACAAGTATCAGGTACAAGTCTCATTAACAAGTCTAAGGCACAAGTACCAGGCACAAATGTCAGGCACAAGGATCAGGCACAAGTATCAGCCACAAGTATCTGGCACGAGTATGAGGTACAAGTATAAGGCACAAGTATCCTCCATGAGCACCATGCACAAGTATCAGGAAAAAGTGTCCGGCATAACTGTCAGGCGCAAGTAGCAGGCACAAGTATAAGGGACAAGTATCAAGCACAACTATAAATCAAAAGTGTCGGGCAGACGTATCAGGCACGAGTATCAGGCACAAGAATCAGGAACTAGTATCAGGCACGGTTATCAGGCACAGCTTGTGGCACACATTTCAGGCACAAGTATCAGGAGCAAGTGTCAGGCAAAAGTATCAAGCACAAGTATCACGCTCAAGTATGAGGCACAAGTCTCATGCACAAGTATCAGGCCTACGTTACAGGCACAAGTATCAGACACAAGTACCAGGCACACGTAGCAGGTACAAGTATGAGGCACAAGTATCAGGCACAAGTATGAGGTAAAAGTATCAGGCACACGTATCAGGTACAAGTTTCAGGCACAACGATCAGGCACAAGTATGAAGCACAACTATCGGGCGGAAGTATCAGGCACAAGCATCAGGCACAAGTCTTAATTACAGGTATCAGCCAAAAGCGTCATGCACAAGTATCAGGGAAAAGTATCATGCACAAATGTCAGGCGCAAGGAACAGACACAAGTATCAGGCACAATTATCAGGCACAAGTATAAAGCAAAAGTATCAGGCACAAGTGTCAGGCACGAGTATCAGGCACAACAGTCATGTACAAGTATTTGGCACGAGTGGAAGGAACAAGTTCCAGGCACACGTATCTGGCCCAAGTGTCAGGCACAAGTATCAAGTACAAGTTTTTTGCACACCTATTGGGCACACGTATGAGGCACTAGTATTTGGCACAGCTATCAGGCACACGTATGAGGCCCATCAATGAGGTACAAGTATCATGCATTAGTATCAGGCAAACGTCTCAGGCACAATTGACAGGCACGAGTATCTGGCACAAACATAAAGCACAAGTATTAGGCACAAGCGTCAGGCAGAAGTATCAAGAACATGTACCAGGAACAAGTATCAGGCACAAGTATCAGGCACACATATCGGACACAAGTATCCGGCACAAGTGGGACGCAGATGCATCTGGTGAAAGAAACAGGCACAAGAACCATGCACAGGTTTTAGGTAAAAGTTTGAAGCATAAGTAACAGGCACAAGTATCAGGTACAAGTATCAAGCACGAGTATCAGGCACACTTATCTTGTACAAGTATCAGGCAAAGGTATCAAGCACAAGCACAGGCACAAGGATCAGGCACAGGTATCAGGCACACGTACCAGGGACATGTAACAGGTACAAGTATGAGGCACAAGTATCAGGCACAGGTACAAGGCACAAGTATCAGGCACATATATCAGGCTCAATGATGAGGCACACGTACGAGCAACAAGTATGGGACACAAGTATCTTGCACAAGTATGAGCCACAAGGATCAGGCAAAAGTACGAGGCACAACTATTGGGCACAAGTTTGAGGCATGAGTATCAGGCACAAGTATGAGGCACAAGTATTGGGCACAAGTATGAGGCACGGGTACAAGGCTCAAGTATCAAAATCAAGTATGAGCCACAGGCATCGGGCACAAGTATCAAGCACAATAACCTGGCAAAAACATCAGGCGGAAGTAATATGCACAAGTATCAGGCACACGTATCAAGCACAAGTATAAAGCACAAGTATCAGGCACAAGTATCATGCACAAGTATCAGGCACAAGTATCAGGTACAAGCATCAGGCACGAGTATCAGGCACACATATCAGTTAGAGGATTCAGCCACAAGAACCATGCACAAGAATCAGGCACAAATATCAGGCGCAAGTAACAGACAAAGGTATCAGGTACAAGTATCAAGCAGACATATCAGCAACAAGTGTCAGGCACGAGTATCAGGCACAAGTGTCAGGTACAAGTACCAGGCATGAGTGTAATGAACAAGCACCAGGTATAAGTATCAAGCCCAAGTAACAGGCAAAAGTATCAAGTACACGTTTTTTGCACACGTAGCAGGCACAAGTATCACACGCTAGTGTCACGCACAAGTATCAGGAACAAGTATTAAGCACGCGTATCAGGCACAAGTATCAGGCACAAGTTGCAGGCTGACACATCAGGCGCAAGAAACAGGCACAAGAACCATGCACAAGTACACGTTATTTGCACACGTATTATATCTGTGCCCGGTATCGGGCACAAGTATCAGGCACAAGTAGCCGGCACAAGGATCAGGCACAAATATGAGGCACAAGTACTGGGCACAGGTATGAGGCACATGTACCAGGCACAACTATCAATCTCAAGTATCAGCTACAAACATCAGGCACAAGTAACAGGCACAAGTATCAGACACATGTATCAAGTACAAGTATGAAGCACAAGTATCAGGCACAACCATCAGGCATAAGTATCGGGCACAAGTATCAGGCACAAGTATCAGGCAGGCGTATCAGGCACGGTTATCAGGCACAAGTACAAGGCACAAGTACCAAGCACATGTACCGGGAACAATTACTAGGCACAAGTATCAAGCACAAGTATAAGGCACAAGTATCAGGCACAAGTTTCAGGCACAAGTACCAGGCACAGGTATCAAGCACAAGTATCAGGCACGTGTATCATATACAAGTATGAGGCACGACTATCAGGCATAAGTATCAGGCACAAGTATCAAGCACAAGTATCAGGCACAATGATCAGGAACACTTATGAAGCATAATTTTCAGGCGGAAGGAACAAGCACAAGTATTTGGCAGAAGTATGAGGTACAAGTACCAGGCAAAAACATCAATCACAAGTATCAGCCACAAGTATCGGGTACAAGTATCAGGCACAATTATCAGGTACGAGTATCAAGCGCAAGTTCCATGCACAAGTATCAGGCACAAGTATAAGGCACAAGGAGCAGGCACAAGGATCGGGTACAGTATCAAATACACGCATCATACACATGTATGAGGCACACGTATCAGGCAGAAGTATCAGGCGCAAGTAACNCAGGCACAAGTAACAGGCACAAGTATCAGACACATGTATCAAGTACAAGTATGAAGCACAAGTATCAGGCACAACCATCAGGCATAAGTATCGGGCACAAGTATCAGGCACAAGTATCAGGCAGGCGTATCAGGCACGGTTATCAGGCACAAGTACAAGGCACAAGTACCAAGCACATGTACCGGGAACAATTACTAGGCACAAGTATCAAGCACAAGTATAAGGCACAAGTATCAGGCACAAGTATCAGGCACAAGTACCAGGCACAGGTATCAAGCACAAGTATCAGGCACGTGTATCATATACAAGTATGAGGCACGACTATCAGGCATAAGTATCAGGCACAAGTATCAAGCACAAGTATCAGGCACAAGTACCAGGCACAGGTATCAAGCACAAGTATCAGGCACGTGTATCATATACAAGTATGAGGCACGACTATCAGGCATAAGTATCAGGCACAAGTATCAAGCACAAGTATCAGGCACAATGATCAGGAACACTTATGAAGCATAATTTTCAGGCGGAAGGAACAAGCACAAGTATTTGGCAGAAGTATGAGGTACAAGTACCAGGCAAAAACATCAATCACAAGTATCAGCCACAAGTATCGGGTACAAGTATCAGGCACAATTATCAGGTACGAGTATCAAGCGCAAGTTCCATGCACAAGTATCAGGCACAAGTATAAGGCACAAGGAGCAGGCACAAGGATCGGGTACAGTATCAAATACACGCATCATACACATGTATGAGGCACACGTATCAGGCAGAAGTATCAGGCGCAAGTAACAGGCACAAGCATGAGGCACAAGTATCTGGCACAAGTATCAATCAGACATCTTAGGCATAAGTATCAGGCACAAGTATCAGGCAAAAGTATCATTTACGAGTATCAGGCACAAGTTTTGTGAACAAGTAACGGGCACAAGTACCAGGCACACGCATCAGGCACAAGGATCAGGCACAAGAAACAAGCAGAAGTACAAGTATAAGTGCAAGTACCAGGCACAAGAACCAAGCAGAAGCATCAGGAAACGTTTCAGGCACAAGTATGAAGCACAAGTAGCGGGTACAATTATGAAGAATAGGTATCAGGCATAAGCATCAAGCCCAAGTTCCAGGCACACGTATCTTCCACTAGTATCAGGTACAAGTACCAGGCACAGTTATCATGAACAAGTACCAGGCACAAGTGTCAGTCACAAGCATCAGGCACACGTATCAATCGCAAGTATCAGCCACAAGTATCAGGCACAAGTATCAGGCACAAGTATGACCCAGAAGTATCAGTCATAAGAAACTGGCAAAAGTACCAGGGACAGGTATCAAGCAAGAGTACCAGGCACAAGTATCAGGCACACATATTGGACACAAGGATCAGGAACCTGTATGAGGCACAAGTATGAGGCACAAGTATTGGGCACAACTCTGAGGCACAAGTACCGGGCACAAGTATCAATTTCAAGTAT
>SZWC01000045.1:299450-311292 GCA_023375785.1 Penium margaritaceum | reverse complement strand
GTGGATGATCTGCCGGCCCCTCTCTCTTGTCCTTCGTTCTCTTCCCCTCCCCTCTGGAGTGACAGGTGTACCGCCGGGACAATGTAGTCAGGAGATAACAGTCCATAGTCAAGACAAGTGCCCAGCTTGGACAGCCACATAGCCGGGTCCTCCTCTGGTTCACCTTTGAAGATGTCGAGCTTTGGGAGGGTGTAAGAAGCTTTCGCCACTCAGTTTGAAGTCAGTTCCTGCGGAGGTACCACCTGCACCTGTGCCTGAAGCGGGGCCCCCAGGTGGGTGGATGTGCGTGCGCCAGGCCAACTGCCCGAGTATCAGCCGATGAAGCGATTCCCCCGCCCCTTGGTCGAACTCCTTTTGCATTGGTTCCTCCCAGTCCAGAATTCCCCACGTGCTGTCTTGCTGAACTTGCTTGTGCTCGCATGGCATACTGCTTGCCTCCATGAGCCACTGATCCTTGCCCGGGTCCAGTTAACCCAACATTCGCTCTGGGTCACTGCTGGAGTTGTCCTGCAGTGGGGGTGACCGTTGCCTTTTTGGCTTGGTAATGGGGTAACGGCATAGCTGACTAAATAGGTGGTATGTTGTGTTTCTTTGACGGAGCCCCAGTTGGGATACGCTCTTGCGCCGAGTTCCGCACATGTCTTGCTGGTCCTGCCGTGGACGAAGCGTTCACCCCCACCTGAGCAGGGACCTCTCGGCGGCGCGATGCGCCCAGGGCAGATGACGCCTTGTGGGATTGTTGCGGATGTTGGGGATGTCGTCCTTGCAGCATTGTGGTTGGCCAAGCATCTGGGCGACGTGAGGTCATGATGGATGGCCCCCCTTGTCGGGTCTCCATTGTCCGTTTTTCCATGGCCTCCGAGTTCGTCCTGGTAGGTGGTGAGGGCATACCACTTTCCGAGGCTGGCCGTCGCGGCTTGAGAATCGGGCGAGACGGGGACTCCCGATGATGGAAGGTGACTGGCTGATGCAGGGCGTGTACGGCCTGTACGGAAGGGTGATCCAGCGGCACTTCATCGTCTTCTGCCTGGTCGTCCTGGAAATCATCCAAGCCTGCAAATTCCCTGACATGCGTGACAGAGGGAAGAGGAGAAGACACTCTTGGGGTAGAGAGTTCAAGGTGCCGCGGTGCATCCTGCATGGGCGTCATATCTACTGCTTCATATACGGTCATCCCATATGGCGTCCTGACTTCATGGAGCAGGACGGGCCCATCCTCTTCAGCAAGCTCCTGCTCTTCATCCAAAACATAGTCCTCCACTTGCATGGAGTCGTGTTGCCCGGCTTGCTGGTCCGCCTCGACATCTTCAGGATCATCTTGTACCGCATTCGTCAGTCGTGCCTGTCGAATTGCCTTCCATTCACGGAGCTCCTCAAGACGTCGGAGATGAAACTCTTCCTCTTCGTCGGGGTTCATGTCGTTGTCCTCGTTGTACAGTTGTGGGGACTGATCACCCACAGGATCCCACGCAAACTTGGGGTCCAGGACTGGAGGGTCCTCAGGGCTCTTCTTGTAGCCATGCATGGCGCCGGCTCGCCTCATGTTGTGGTCCTCAAAACCTGGCTTCCTCCGGGGCGCGCTCACGTGCTCGCAGGATGACAGTGTCGCTGAATGATCCACCGGTGAAGTGACCCCTTCTCGCGCTCCGTGGGTTGGCAGCAAGGGGTCACGTCAGTTAGAAGATACTCTGCTTTGATTCAATCCCCGACCGTTGGATGAAGGGTTGCTGCAGCATACTTGCCCGTCCGATCAAAGATGCACTGGCTTCATCCCTCGGAAACCCCTTGCCGAATGATGGACTGATCTGAAGGTACCTGCCACACTCGTCATACAAAACAAGTGAATCCACGCTCATCGCACCCTTGATTGCACTTCCCGTCTTTGGTCCCTTTCCCCGGCCACCCTCTCCTTCTTCCCCAACTACTGCTCAGCTGACACCAACAACCCTGCAAGAAGAGCTGCCGGTGGAACATCCGCCGTCTTGAGATGACCTGGTGAGGGCTGCACAAACCTCCCCACCATCCCAGGGACCCCCTGCTACACAGCCGGCACTAGCCGTTCCGGCGGATGATCGACCTGCACTCCGTGACGCCCCGCGCGAAGCATCTGACTCGGACACTGACTGTAGGCCGCCCGTCGATGCAGCACCAGAAGCGCCCCAACACTCGGCAAGGCGTACCACTAACCGCATCCGGCGTCCTACTGTAATGACTTCAACGAGTACGGTGGCAGAAGCCGCCACACGCACTTAATCCCGGCGGACATGGGCTGAGTCCGTTCTTCTTGTGGAGGGAGAGACCTAGCACCAGGCCGAGTCCGCAGTGGCCAAGAAGCTCCTCCTCCATAAACCTTTGAGGAGATGTGGCGCCGCCTTCTTGCCCTTGCGCCTACGGGGGACTTGGAGTATTGGCAGCAGGAACCGCCAGTCAAGCCTTACAAGTGGGCAGATTGGGTTTCAGCCCAAGATCTCTCCAGAAAGTGCACCATGGTGGAAATAAACCCGGATGCCCATGTCCGCTCCGATGCAAAGGCCAGGCTTGAGAAGTACGAGTGGTTGCATGAACGGCTCTGGAGTCGTGGGGACAAAACCTACCAGATGGACTGGTGTACCCCAATCGCGCTGCGTGACAAGCTGATCATGCAGGAGCACGAGCAGGTGCACACCCGTTCAGCCACAGTGTACGACAACCTGGTTGTCCAAGTCTACTGGGTGGGACTTAAAAAGCAAATTGGGGAGGTGGTCGCCATCTGTGGAACTTGTCTCTATCACTACCCTCGCCAGCGCATTCACCAGCCCCGCATTGTCTGCGCCTGCATTGGTGCACCAATGGAGCGGGTGGTCATTGACTTCCATGGTCCCCTCCGCCTCACCAGACACGGCAATGTCCACTGGATCCTGGGGATTGACCACATGACCAAGTGGGTCATGGCTCGACCTGTCCCTAAAGCAGACGCAGCTCATGCTCCTCCATTTCTCGAGGATGAGGTCACCCATCGCGGGGGTGGCTGCAGGGTTGTCAGTGCGACAATGATTCACACTTCGGTGGCATGTTTGCCGAAGTGGTAGCTTACTTCAACATTGAGATCGACAACGGGGTGCCTTAGCGGCCACGGGCGCAGGGCCAGGTCGAGCGCATGCACGGGTCCAATACGGAGACCATCCGAAAACTGTCGGATGACAACGCGCCTTGGGATGAGCGGCTGGAGGACTTTTTCTATGAATACAACATCACAGCGCACTCCTCCACCAGCTTCGCACCCTACATGCTACACCATGGACAGTAGCATTGGACCATGGCCACCCTGCCTCTCATGCCTGATGCACTGGTGCCCCCACGAGAGGAAGGTACGACAGTTGCTGATGAGGTGGCATTCATGAAGCAACGTGGTGCGTGGCATCGCAAGTGCCTGCAGGAGGCGCGCACCCGTGGGTCACTTGCAATGCAGCGGGGAGTGGAACGCGCTAACGCTGGCCTCGTGCTCGAGGACTTCCAAGTCAGTGATGGCATCAGGAGCGAGAGGCCGGGGAAGGCGCCGCAGCTAGTGCGGTGAAGAGGAAGACGGGTGGAGTGGTGATCTCTGAGCTCAATGAGTCACCACAACCTGACGAAGAACAGCCCATCGCGAAGGGGCAGGGCCTGCTGCGGCTCACCGAGGCAGTGACAAGGCGAAAACCAGAGCTGGAGGCAGGTGAGGTCCGCGATGCACGAGGCTAGTGGCATGGAGCAGTGCCTTAGGTGAGGCTGCGGAATCAGTGGAACGAAGGGGAACTCCGCGCGGTGGGGATCCTACGTCTCTTCCCAGCCCCGGACAGCTAGGACAGAGAGCCTCCCGCCTACGACGAGAACAACCAACGGCGCCTGCAAGCAATGAAGGCGGAACAGGAGGCAAGGCAGGCCCAAGGGCTGCCGGCGCTGGAGAAGGAGAAGAAGAGGAAGCCGGGAGAAGCTGCCGCGGGGAAGGCGGGAAGGGCAAAGGGACCAGTTGAAACCCATGACTGGAGGATCTGGCAAACAACGCACATCCTGCTCCGCGCCACAACCAATGAGCAGCAGAAGGAAGAGGCGCAGAAGGTGTACACGAACCTGGGAGCCCAGATGGGGGTGGAATATGACAGGCGGAAGAAGGATGACCTCGCCCTTCTCTGTGAGCAGTACTCGTGGAAGGGCGGCCGCCTCTGGCGAACCACGCCCCATGTCTTGTGGGTGCCCCCGCCCACCTTGTAGAGCGCGGTGATCGAGGCCTACCATCACCACCACCACTCCGGCGTCCAGGCACTCCAGGAGCACCTCACCCCCATCCTACATGTGCCAAACCTTCTGGCGATCGTGAAAGAAGTGGTGCAACACTGCGCACCATGTGAGCGACACCGCAAAATCACGCCGCGGGACATGCCGCTCTTCCTGCCCTCTCCCATTGGCGAGCCCTTAGACTGCATCATCATCGACTTTCACGGACTTCGTCCTCGCCGCGCCCAAGGAGAGCGGTATTGGATTGCAGCACTGGACCCCTTCACCAAGTATACGTGGGTTCTGGCTGTCCCTGACAAGTCCTCCGAGCGAGCGGCACGCTTCATCCGGGAGGAGATCTTCTACCACTTCAGAGGGTGTCGCGTGGTACACAGCGACAACAACACGGAGTTTGCAGGGGCATTCTGCGAGGAACTCGCCGAGTGGGGAGTGCAGCACGTGCATTTCGGGCGGTACCGGCCTCAGTCCCAGGGCCAAGTCGAACGGCTGCACGAGATCCTGGAGCGGGCAGTGGCCACCGCGGAAAGCAGAGACTGGAGGGAAATCCTAAAAAAGACTGTCCATTTCATCAACATCACCCCCAGCTGTGCCACATCGTTCTCGTCACACACCCTCCTCTTTGGAAAGCCTCCGCGCGCGGCACTGGGCATGCCGCAGCCACCACTGCGGCTGCCACTGGACCCGGAACAGCAACAGGATGGCCGCTCGAAGGAGGAGTGGGAGCTGGCGAGGGATAAGGAGGTAAAGGAATGGTACCGGGCGCGGTGCCAGAAGACAGCCTTGGTGAGGGCCGAGGCACGACTCCGAGCCTCGGTCTCGGCCTGGCGCAGATGCGACGCCGCCAACCGACGCCTCAATCACGGGGCAATCAGGGAGGGGAACCTAGTGTACCTCCGTCCGTTCCCAGGCGTGGGGCGTGAAGCACAACAGGCGCAGGAGGTGTACCGTGTGGCCGCCGTTGACGCGGGACATGTGTGGCTGGAAGGGCCAGATGGATTCAGTGAGCGGAGTTACCCATCCACAGAGTTCGTCTTGCTACCCCCGGCATGGCAGACACACATACCAGGCACGGGTGGAGAGGTCCCTCCGCTTGAGGAACGCAAGGGGTCAAGGGGATGGCATGCGGAGGAGGTGTTGGTGCGGTGTGAGGCTCGGGTGTCAGAACAAGAGGAGGCGTGGAGTCAAGAACCTCAAGAGGAGGAACCGACGGACGGCTCTGACGTGCAAGAGGTCTCTGTAGGAGGAAGGCAAGCGGGACAGGGGCGGCAAGTGCAGGAACTGAGGGGCCAACAGCAGAAAAAGCAGCAGGAGCAGCACGGGCAGCAGGAGCAGCAGGAGCAGCAGCAGGAGCAGTAGGAGCAATAGGAGCAGCAGGAACGGCAGGGAAAGTCAGGATCACAGCAAACAGGCAGCGGAGAAATGACTCCAAAGGTGCCCGTCACCACTCCGCGGAAGAGCGCACCCATGAGCCCCCGCACCCTGGCTACCTACACGGGCCCCTGTGTGGTGTGTGGGTAAAACCTGCCAGAGCCACTGCTCTTCAAGGTCATCTGCCGCGTCTGCGGCCAACCAGCGCACCAGGGGCTGGCCAAAAGCTGCATCAGGCTAAACCACACGTGTCTGCGGTGTATCAAGGGGGGCCGAGAGGAGGAGGCGGAGCAGAAAAAGGGAGGGGACGGTGGAGCTGGCCCAGACTCCGGGGAAAGAGAGGCACGCGAAGATGGAACCCAGAGGAAGAGGAGGAGGATGAAGAGGAAGAAAAGGAGGCAGGGGCACGACAAGGACCCCGCACGGCCACAGGAGCCACCCTACGACGATGGCAGGATGAGGGCCGGATGGCGGCAGCGGAGCAGGCCCGGAAGGAGAAGGAAAGCCACACGTGCGCCCAGTGTGGGCACCGCTGGGACAGGAGGGTGCAGGACTGCAAAGGTTGTCTCCGCAGAATATGTGAGAGGTGCCTGGAGCAGCCGCGGAATGACAAAGGAGAACGTAGCGGACCAAAGAAGTGCAGGCGGTGCCGACAGGAGATCGAGCACCAGCATGTGGTACGGAAGCCGCCGCGCGTAACCGCAGAAGGGGAGGAGGTGGACTCGAAAGACGAGGAAGAGCAGGACTCGCCCAAAGCAGCCGCGGAGAACTGCCCCACCTACGTCAAAGCTGTCAGCAAGGGTGAACACTGCACCCATTGCGACAAGTTGGCCCATCAGGGTTGCCTGGTGACAGGAAGCTCGGTTTGGGCGGGGTAGTGCCACAAATGCGTGGGGATGGCAACCACAGAGGGAAGAGCTTCGCTGTCCTACGCCACCAAAACCTTGGCCCCACTCTGCGCGGGGTGCGAAGCGGACCTTGCCGAGTTCGGCAAACCCTGCGGAATGTGTGAGACCATGTGCCACCTGCAGTGTGGAGAGCACGGGAAAGAAGGCATCTGGACCTGCAGCAGTTGTCGCAACAAACCGTGGAAGATCAAGTGGAAGTTCTCCAACAGACGTACCTGCACCGGAGACAACTGCTTTGGTCGGCTTGAGGGGACAGCCTATCGCTGCGAGCACTACAGAGGCATTGCGCATGAGTCCTGCGTCCAGGAGGTGGGGCAGAGCAGCAAAGGCAAGAAAATCTACCGATGCTCGAGCTGCAAGAAGTACGAACACGCGCCACACTGTTCCTCATGCAAGCAGCTGATCAACACGCCCACAATGGAGGCGCAGTGTGAAGGATGCACGCTCTTCGTCCATGATGAGTGCACGGAGAAGCTCCAGCGGAATGGTGGAACGGTGGAGACATACTGCAGGCCGTGCCAGGAACATAACCGTCCCAGACCCTGCAAATACTTCAAGCGGAATACTCGCTGAGAGACTCTGGGGCAGAGTCTTGCAAAAAGGGGGGGGGGGGAGTGGGGGGCATCAATGTCCAGCACAAATCGGCCGCAGCTCCGCAAGAGAAGCCACCTGCGGAGAGGGGGTCTGGGCAGCCTAAGGTCCGCGCGCAGAATGCTGGCTCCCGCGGATGCGGTTGAGCGAGGGGTAGCGCGGGGTCCAGGAATGGTGAAGACCAGGGTGCCTACAGGAGGGCCGTCGCAGGTTAGCACAATCACCTGTGGCGGTTCCCCTAACTCAAGTGCTTGTGGCGGAGGGAGAAAGAGGCGAGAAGCAGTGGCGGGAAATCCGCGGTGCAAGGAGAACAGGGACAAGCCGCAGCAAGACCCGCAGTCACTGACAGGGTGCAAGCAGGGCAGTGGATAGGCCGAGCAATCAGGGGAGAGAACATCCTATCAGCATGAGTGATTGAGCATCAATCACGAAGAAGCCCCTAGAGACGCTCCGCGGAAGACAAAGATTCAAGGAAGAACATGAGGGACCGCGTGCACGAGCCGCGGAGGAAGAAAGTTATCAATAGAGGATATGCCGTGTGTGTGTATGTGTGTGATTGAGGACGAGACCCGCGGTACGGCTACGCACCGCGTGGAGTCCAAGTAGAAGGAAGTAGGATGCTGTGAGAGGGATGAGAGCGACGGCGTGTAGACACGTCGTGCGGAGTCCCAAGTAGAAGAGGGCCTCATTGGCAGTAGCACAAGTGCAACTCAGTCTTTCTTGCTTATTGAACAATACTCTTCATCCCGTGCACTCCGCATTAGAGCTTTATCAAAGACATTTTACCCACTCTCATCTCTGTTATCCGCCCATCGCCCTCTTGCCTTCCGTTGCTCTTGGAGTCCGGCCCGCGGACTGTGGGACTAAGTGCGTGAAGAACCAAAAGTCCGAGTGAAGTGGGCTGCCGGCGGTGTCCCTTGCTTACACACGTCCGCGGAACGAGGGTTCCGCGGAGAGGAGTTTGACGCCACGAGGTGGTGGGCTCCCGTGTGGGAAGAAGTGGACCGCGGAGCGTCAAACATCGGTGAGGTCCCTGCGCAGAGGTCCAGACCCGTAGTCCGCGGAGTTATTCGCAGTCTGAAGTTGACGTTTGTGCATCGCTGCATACCTGACGTGAACAAGTAGTGGTGGTGAAAAGTGCCTGATCCGCGGAATAGCGCGCAACACAGCTATCCGCGGAGAAAATCAAGGACGCGGCAAAATTGGGGGCATCACACAGGCATCAGGCACAAGTATCAGGCACAATAACCTGGCACAAACATCAGGCGCAAGTAACAGGCACAAGTATCAAACAGAAGTATCAAGCACAAGTATCGAGCACAAGTATCAGGCACAAGTATCATGCACAAGTATCAGGCACAAGTATCAGGTACAAGTATCAGGCACGAGTATCAGGCACAAGTATCAATTAGAGGTATCAGCCACAAGAACCATGCACAAGCATCGGGCACAAATATCAGGCGCAAGAAACAGAAAAAAGTATCAGGCACAAGTATCAAGCAGAAGTGTGAGGCGCAAGTGTCAGGCACGAGTATCAGGCACAAGTGTCAAGTACAAGTACCAGGCATGAGTGTAATGAACAAGTACCAGGCACAAGTATCAAGCGCAAGTATCAGGCAAAAGTATCAAGTACACGTTTCTTGCACACGTATCGGGCACACGTATCACGAACTAGTGTCAAGCACAAGTATCGTGAACAAGTATTAAGCACGCGTATCAGGCACAAGTATCAAGCACAAGTGGCAGGCAGACACGTCAGGCGCAAGAAGCAGGCACAAGTACCATGCACAAGTATCAGGCACAATAAAGAAAGCATAATCAGTTGGCACAAGTATCAGGCACAAGTATCAAGCACGAGGATCAGGCACACGTATCTTGTACAAATATCAGGCACAAGTATCAGGCACAAGATCAGGCATGAGGATCGGGCACAAGTATCAGGCACATGTATCGGGTACAAGTATGAGGCACAAGTATCAGGCACGAGTATCAGGCACAAGTACCAGGCACAAGAATCAGGCACAATTAGCAGGCACAATGATCAGGCACAAGTATAAGGCACAGGTATCAGGCACAAGTATCAGGAACCAGTAGCCGGCACAAGGATCAGGCACAAATATGAGGCACAAGTATTGGGCACAGGTGTGAGGCACGGGTACCAGGCACAAACATCAATCTCAAGTATCCGCCACAAACATCAGGCACAAGTATCAGGAACAATAATCAGGTACAAACATTAGGCACAAGTAACAGGCACAAGTATCAGACACATGTATGACGCACAAGTATGAGGCAGAAGCATCATACACAAGTATCGGGCACAAGTATCAGGCACACGTATCAAGCAGGCGTAACAGGCACCGTTATCAGGTACAAGTATGGGGCATAAGTATCAGGCACAAGTACCGGGAACAATTATCAGGGACAAGTATGGGGCATAAGTATCAGGCACAAGTATCAAGCAGGCGTAACAGGCACCGTTATCAGGTACAAGTATGGGGCATAAGTATCAGGCACAAGTACCGGGAACAATTATCAGGGACAAGTATGGGGCATAAGTATCAGGCACAAGTACCGGGAATAGTTATCAGGCACAAGTATGGGGCATATGTATCAGGCCCAAGAATCTGGCACAAGTATCAGGCTGGAGTATGAGGACAAGTATCATGCAAAAGTAGTAGGCACGAGTATTAGGCACAAGTATCAGGCACAAGTATGGGGCATATGTATCAGGCCCAAGAATCTGGCACAAGTATCAGGCTGGAGTATGAGGACAAGTATCATGCAAAAGTAGTAGGCACGAGTATTAGGCACAAGTATCAGGCAGAAGTATCATGCACAAGTGTCAAGCACAAGTATCAGGCACAAGTATGAGGCAGAAGTATCCGGCACAAGAATCAGGTACAAGTATAAGGCACACGTTTCTAACACAAGCATCCGCACAAGTATTAGGCACATGTATAGGGCACAAGTATCACGCACAAGTATCCAGCACACGTATCATGCACATTTATTAGGCACACGTACCATGCTCAAGAATCAGGCACGAGTATCAGGCACAAGAATTAAGCACAGGTATTACGCACAAGTAAAGGCAGACATATAAAGCATGGGTACAAGTATCAGGCACAAGCATCAGGCACAGCTGTCAAGAACACGTATCAGGCATAAGTACCAGGCACAAGTATCAGGCACAAGTTTCAGGCATAAGGATCAGGCACGAATATTAAGCACAAGTATCAGGCACAAGTACCAGGCACAAGTATCAGGCCCAAATATCAAGCACAAGTATGAGGCACAGTTATCCGGCGCAAGCATCAGTTACTAGTATAACACACAAGTTCTAGATATCGGTAAGATGGCACAAGTATCAGGTGCAAGCCTCAGGCACAAGAATGAGGCACAAGTATCAGAGTTGGTCTTGGCCCATCGCCAATCGATGCCCATCAATACCCATCGATCCATCGATGGACCCCTATCCGGGGGCATCGATGGGGCCCCTCATGCAAGGGGCACAGAACTTCCCAGAACTGCACAGATGCTTTGGGTTTGGGCACATTCACAATATGTATATCGCATTCACATCTTCAAAAGAAGTACATTAAAATCCAGAATGACACCATTAGCATTGTTTCATCCATTTTCATGCACTTTGGCATTCAAATACATAATGCCACTGTCACATTCATATCCTACTAGGGCCGAATAGCTCAGATACCCATTAAACGCAAAGTGTGACTCTGATCCGCCCAGCACCGGCAGAAAATCTCTGAAAATCCCAGTCCGAGATCATGCTCGCTCGCGGCATGCGTCGACGCCCGAGCAAAAAAAAGTCGCCATGGCCATCCGACCAATCGACGTTCAAGGACAAGAGGCGCTGGTCGCACCTCGCCAGCCGTCGATCGGCCGATGTTCGATCGACGGCCAGCGAGATCCACGATCAGCAACTTTCGTCGCTGATCGTCGATCGGCCGGAGTCCTCGATCACGAGGGTGACTCCGGAAATCCAGCATCCACTGATAGGAAACAGGAAACAAACGCAAGACTTTTAGCTTTCAAACTGCCGGTTAAAGCATCAAACCTAAAACAAACTAATTCAGGATAAATTTTGGAGGGTTCGGCCTTTATTTTTAAACTGGCACCTGCCGGGCCCCGCTACCGCTGGGCCCGGCAGGTGCCCGCGCAACGCATGGGGAGTCTTGAACTCCTTACAAACGTTACGAAAATCTTCGCAGAAAGTCTCACAAACCCAACCTTTTTGGGGTTTGTGATACTTGCGCATGAGGTATCATGTCATGCTTCGACGACGCATGACATGGTGCCTCCACATCGATGTTTTCCTTTTTCCCTTGTTACTTGCCTGCCGGTTGTGGCGTCAGATGGGTAGCTAGGTTATTTTTCACTCGACGACGGGCGAATGAGCTTTATAGTACCAAAAACCGGGTATATCCTGACCGAACCCATCCTACTATCTATACACATTCATGTAGCCTTTTGTACAATGGCTTGCAACTGTTAGCACTTGTATGACTACTCTCCATTCATGTCCACTTCACAGCCTACATTGAATCTCCAAACAAGCAGAAGAAAAACATTGCAAAGGGGAGAGGAGCAAACATTGGTTGATAGAATGATCCAGGACAAGTGACAATGACAATGCCACAACTATCCGGAACAAGTGTCAGGCACAAGTATCAGGCACACGTTTCAGGCACAAGCATCGG
>SZWC01000045.1:193692-270895 GCA_023375785.1 Penium margaritaceum | reverse complement strand
CCCCCCCCCCCTCTTGTTACAACTGAAGTGTATGGGGTGAGTGCATATAGACGTGTAGACTTTGTAGTATCCTGTTGAAGAAAATTGAACAATAGTGTGACCGGAGAACCTTCGTGGATATGTCCATAACAAAACACAAAAGTTCATGGTGAAGCCAACCTGAAAAACGGGTCTGAAGTTACCACTGCTTTTGGTAAGACCCGACAACACAGATTCACTTCTTACAAGACCTATGAAATGTAAACAATAGTCATGCGGAGCCCAGTACGCTTAACAAAACCCAGAAGTAGATTTACGAGAACAAACCAACATGTAGTATGTCTTGACTATAAAAATGAATCATCTAAATAACTATATTTTCACATACTTTGAAGAACCTTGTGTAAAGACTCGATATTTGTTTCTCACATGTTTTTCAGAATACGATCAACCCTCAAAAATTGGTATTGAATTTTTATGTGATTTATGTTATAAAAATAAATGAATGTTCTTGGAAATAAGGATCATGGTGATATTCCTATATGTAAAGAGTGAATGGATGCATTGTATACATTGTGTTTTGGAAGCTACGTGCCACCTTCCATTGTTTAGGATTGACATGTAAGGAGAGATCTTAGTAACTTCTTATGTATAGTAAAGTGTAGTGTGCACAGTTTGAGTAGTGTGTAAATCTGGGGTGATTGGTTCCAAATGATACTTGTGCCTCATACTTGTGCCCGATACTTGTGCTTGCTATTTCTGCCTTGTACTTGTGCGTGATACTTGTTCTTGATACTTGATCCTGAAACCTATGCCTGATGCTTGTGCTTAACATTTGTGCTTGATACTTGTACCTGATACCTGGGCCTGATACGTGTGCCTGAATCTTGCGTCTGATACTTGTGCCAGATACGTGTACCTGATACTTGTGCATGATACTTGTGCTTGATCCTTCTGCTTGATACGTGTGCTTGAGACTTCCACCTGAAACCTGTCTGTGGAACTTGTGCCTGTTACTTGTGCCTGTCAGAAGATGCAGTGTGTGGAGAAACTGATGGTAGAAGCAGGGAGGAGTAGTGACGTGTGCAGACGTACTTGGAAGAGTTGGCTAAGGAAGATAGCTACAGAGAGATGCAAAACTTAGTCAGGAAGCGAGGGTCGGGAAGTGTGTAGGAACCAAGGCAGAGGCCAAAGGTAGACTTCGGTTCAATGAGAGAATGCCGGAAACGGAAGTGGAGCAGTGATGGCCAGGATAACTGAGCAAAGGAGCAAGAGTGACAAAGCAAGGAGGAGTGAGAGCGAGGGCTCAGATTAAGGGATGCAAAGGGATGAGCGACAAGGAAGCAGAGCAGAGACACGGTGGCATTGCCACAGAACAAAAGGCGAATAGAATAGAAGTAATTGTTCTGCGTTAAACTCAAGGGAATGAACTTCCTTGGTTTATACAGGCAGAACAGGAAAAAATATCAAAGCAACGACCTCTTTTTGCTAGCCGGATGCGAGTGACACATGCCACATTATTAGGGGATATCTTGATTGTCGGTCAAATGGTCACAGAGTCAAAGAGCCGTTGGTCAAGTTGGTTCGGTGATGACCCAGAACCGAAATTGAGAACTCGGAGTAACCCAAGAGATGATTCTTCTCGCTGCCAGATTTATATTCTTGACACCCCCCTTGAAGCTGGCAGAGAGAAAGGATTTTACTTGTGCAAGTACTTTTTCTTTTTGTCTTCTATTGGAGGGTCAATTTGACAGGCTAACAAGGAAGTCATACCACATTGTTTGTGTCTGGTGCTTGTGCCTAATACTTCTTCCTTATACTTGTGCATGGTACTTGTGTCGGATAATTGTGCTTAAAACTTGTGCCTGATACGTGTGCCTGATACTTGTGCCTAATACATGTGCCGGATACTTGTGCCTGATACTTGTGCCTTATTCTTGTGCCTGACACTTGTGCCTGATACTTTTACCCGATACTTGTGGCTTTTACTTGTGCCTAGAACTTGTGCTTTAAACGTGTGGCGTATTAATCCTGACACCCCCTGTCAATGGGACAAGGCGATCAGAGCAGGAAAGAGCAGGTTGTTGGAGGAACACGTGTGCTAGGAAGCCTGGACAGATAGTGCTCTGTTGCAAGGCGAACACTATTTATGGACAGAAGAAAGAAAGAGGAATGTTTCTTCATGTCTGTTGCTGGTGCAGTCGTCCCGCTTCTCTAGTTGATTCATGACTGACAGTGTGTTTGTGCAAGCCATTGTTGGGGAGCTCTTGAGGGTGTAGTAGTCCAGATGCCACTGGTTTGAATGTTGGTGAGCGTGCTCTGGTAGTCCTTGAGGGATGGCCAACGTAGTGATGGAGGGAGACCAAGGAATTCTGTGGGACATGTTCCTGTTAGGAAAAGGTTGTGGTCAGGGCTTGAGGAGTTGATTGCCGTCAGTAGGGTGATGCGGCCCACAAGGATATGGTGGCTGATTGTGAGGGCATTGTGAAATGGATGGCTATCTCTGCCCTGTCCATATCTTTCTATCGGGAGGTGGTGTTGCTTGAGGTTGTGAAGAGTGCCAAGAAAGCGACAGCTGCTTTCAGGCTTCCAACCCGGTCCACTATGGTGGGGGATATTTTCCAAAAACTTGACAAGGAACTGAAGGAGTTGGATGCTCCTCTGAAGCAAGGATGGAGCACGTATGGCTGCAGTTTAGATGTTGATGAGTGGTCTGACCGACAGGTCAGGCCAATCTACAACGCTATGGGGGTGAACGGGTTTGGGTCTGTACATATTGTCTCCCGTGATGCCAGTGGATTGACCAGAGATGCAGACCACATTGCATCAATGTTTGAGACAGCTAGTGACATTGTGGGGGAGGACGAGGTGGTCTCTTTCATATGCGACAATGCATCGGTGAACAAAAAAGCGTTTTCAGATCTGAGGATGCAGTACCCACGACTGTTTTTCCAAGGGTGCTGTGCTCACAACATCAATCTCGTCATGAAGCATGTGGGGAAATCTGCATGGGATGCAGGTGTGGTTGGACAGTGTGAAACGGTTGTGGTTTTTTTCAGGAACAACGCCATGCCGCGCACTTGGCTGAAGGAGAAGACTGGCGGCAAAGTGCAGAAGAACTGTTGTGACACACTCTTTGCCTCCGTCTTCTCCATGGTGGAGAGACTGCTGGAGCTGCGGAATGAACTGGAGACATTTGTCGGACTGGACGTGTGGAAGCAAATTGTCTCACACAGAGATGCTAGCTTTTGGTTGAGGAAGCGGGAGGTGAGGAGGATCATCAAACGTAAGGCCTTCTGGCTGCAGGTGCGTCAGCTGAAAGAGTTGCTGCTGCCACTGAAAGTCGTTTAGAGGGTGGCGGACAAGCCGGGTGGTGGTGCAGGTGAGATTTATGAGGGGCTCCTGGATTGCACAGAGCAGCTGAAGTTGCAGTCCGTGAAAAGGGAAGGCAGCTACGGCGGGTTGCGGCGATTCATGTCAACTTTGTGCTTGGCAGGCTCGACGCTCGTTAGTCCAAGGACATGTCATGTCCTTTCTATGCTGCTCCTCGTCGTCTCCACCCTGAGCATTTTGGAAATGACCTGTCAAAAGACAGCAAGACCTTGCACGCTTGGCAGGCTCTGGTGGAGGCATTGGTTCCTGATGACAAGCAGGATGATGTGATGATGGACATTGGGGCTTTCCAAAGAGCCCAAACCATGGTGGATAGTGATCCGATTGGTTACTCCCCGGAGGAACCCAAAGGCCATTGCTGCAGTGGCCAAGGTGCAATGTGGAACCATGACTCCTATGGACTGGCACGTGAAC
This sequence comes from Penium margaritaceum, assembly GCA_023375785.1. Lineage (NCBI taxonomy): Eukaryota > Viridiplantae > Streptophyta > Zygnematophyceae > Desmidiales > Peniaceae > Penium > Penium margaritaceum. The sequence continues at coordinate 267,109 of SZWC01000045.1, read as the reverse complement.
TACATGTGCCACTTACCTGTTCTGCGGGATCTAGCACTGAAGGTGCTTTCCCAGCCATGCTCATCCTCTGAGTGCGAACGTGTTTTTCCACGCACGAGCTAATTCATACTGCCAGTGTAACAGGTTGAAGGTGGAGACTCTGGAGCTGCTAGTGCAGTGTAACGTGCGACTGCGCAAGCACTATGGACGCAGTGGACAAAAGACAGCTAGGGGGCTTGCAGCAGCAACAGCCGCAGCAGAAGCAGAGGCAGACGCAAAAGCAGAGGCAAGTGAAGATGACGGGGATGTTTTTGAAGAAGACGGGGTGCTGAGTGAGCCTGAGGAGGAGATGGAAAGCAACAACAAGGAGGGAGGAGATAAGGAAGAGGAGGAAGCAGCAGATGAAGATGTGGTGGAAGTCATGGCATCCGTCCGTGTCCTGACGGACACGCCAGGACTCCCACATGCTTGTCCTGTTTGTGTGCGTGAGCAGCAGAAGCCAGCAGCAAGCACAGCAGCAAGGGAACAGGGGAAGGGGAACAAGGACGAGCCCGGTGAGGAAGGAGACAATGATGGGGAAGAAGAGAATGGGGTCGACAAGGACCAGGGTGAGGGGGCAAACGGTTGGCTGGGTGAGGATGGAGAGGAGCAAGGGGGGGGGGGGGGGGGGATGTGATTGCACATGCTGCTGCCAGTGTTGCTGGATAAACACCATGCAAAGATGATGTAATGCTGGAGACTGCAGTATCACCACCACGTAAAGGGTCATCCACAGCGGCATCTAGAGTTGGTCCTACAAGTGTAGTTGCTCGAAAAACAGCATCACCAGCTGCAGCAGCCAAAGAAGCAGCTCTGAAAAGCTCAGCAGCAGCAGCAGCAAGCAAGGCAAAGCAGCACAAGCAGGCTGCTAAGAAGTGATATATTCAATGCAACTGTTTCTAGACCAAGTTTTTGTGGCATAGAAAACATGTTATATGCTCTTACATGATGTGACTTACATTGAAGCTATTTCATTCTCTTTCATTCCATGTGTCCAATTATGTGCAAATAACATTAGAGTGATATGCTTGCCATCACATTTCATTGTGAAGTGTACCTTTTAAAACCCACTATGATAGCGTGGCAGAAAATTGCACGAGTGGTAGGTGAAGTGCTTAACAATGATTAGCTTCCCATGAAATGACCGTGTAACGAAGGTGTTGTGTTTCAGAATTCAGTCAGAACATTCTTAGTGAGAACAATTTTTTGTGGTCCACGTGTGTTCTGGTGGTTTTGAGAGGTTTTACAGCGGTGGCACGACGATGTCCTCTGTGACGACTCCATCGATGTGTCGATGGACATCGATGCCCATCGATGGTCGATGGACACAGGCCAACACTTTCAGGCACAAATATCAAGCACATGTATTGGGCACAAATATCAGGCACAAACTATCAGGCACAAGTATCAGGCAAGAGTGTCAAGAAAAAGCATCAAGCACACGTATTAAGCACAAGTATCAGGCACTGGTATCAGGCACAAGAACCAGGCACAAGCATCAGGCACGAGTATCAGGCACAACTATCAGGCTCAAGTGTCAGACACAAGTATCAGGCACAAGTATCAGGCACAAGTATGAGACACAAGTATCAGGCACAATAATCAGGCACACGTATCAGGTAAAAGTATCAGGCACAAGTATCAGGCACAAGTATCCTGCCCAAGTATCAGGCCCACCTATCAAGCACATATATCAGGCACAAGTATCAGGCACAAGTATCAGTCCCAAGTATAAGGCACACATATCAGGCACAAGTATCAGGCACAAGTATCATGCACAAGACTCAAGCACAAGTATCAGGCACAAGAATGAGGCACAAGTATCAGGCACACGTATCAAGCACAAGTATCAGGCACAAGTTTGAGGCACAAGTATCATGCAAAAGTATAAAGCACAAGTATTAGGAAGCAGTATTGAGGCACACGCCTCAGGAACAATTGCAATGCACAAGTATGAAGCAAACGTATTAGGCACAAGTATCAGGCAAAAGTATCAATCAGAAGTACGAGGTACAAGTATATGGCACGGGCATCAGGAATAATCATCAGGCATGAGTATCAGGCACAACTATCAGGCTCAAGTGTCAGGCACGAGTATCAGGCACAAGCATCAGGAACAAGTATCAGGTACAAGTATGAGACACACGTATGAGGCACAAGTATCTGGCACACGTATCAGGCGCAAATATCAGGCACAAGTATCAGGTACAACTATCAAGCACAAACATGAGGCACAACTATCAAGCACAAGTAGCAGGAACAAATATCAGGCACAAGTATCAGGCACAAGTATGTAGCAAGCACAAGTATCAGGCACAAGTATGAAGCACACCTTTAAGGCACAGGTATCAGGCGCAAATACTAGACAGGTATCAGGCACAGGCGTCAAGCACAAGCATCAAGCACAAGTATTAGGCACAAGTATCAGACAATTGTATGAGACACAAGTGTCAGGCACAGTTATCAGGCACACGTATCAGGCTCAAATTTCAGGCACAATTATCAGGCACAAGTATCAGGCACAAGTATCAGGCAAACGTATCAGGACCACATATCAGGCACAGATGTCAGGAAAAATTATTAGGCACAAGTATCAGTCACACGTATAATGCACAAGTATCACGCAAAAGTATCAGGCACAAGTATCATGCACAAGTCTCAAGCACAAGTATCAGGCACACGTATGAGGCTGAAGTTTCCGGCACAAGAATGAGGCACAAGTATCCGGCACAAGTATTAGGCACAAGTTTCAGGCACAAGTATCAGGCAAAAGTATAACGCACAAGTATTAGGAATCATAACAGGCACGGATATCAGGCACACGTATCAGGAACAATTACAATGCACAAGTATCAAGCACAAGCATACGGCACAAGCGCAGGTGCAAGAATCAGGCACACAAGTTAAGCACAAGTATGAAGCACAAGTTTAGGCACAAGTACCAAGCACAAGTATTAGCCAGAAGTATGAGGCACAAGAATCAGGCACAAGTGTCAGGCACAAGTATAAGGCACAAGTATAAGGCACAAGGATGAGGCAAAAGCATCGGGCACATTAATCAGGAACAAGTATCAGGCAGAGGTATCAGGCACAGGTATCAGGCACAAGTTTTGGGCACAAGTCTAAGGCAGATTGTCAGGCACAAGTATCAGGCACAAGTGTCAGGACCAAGCATCAGGCACAAGTATCAGGCACAAGTATCAGGAAAAAGTATCAGGCACAACAATAAGGCAAATGTATCAAGCACAAGTATCAGGCACAGGTATTGGACACATGTTTTAGGCACAAGAACCAGGCACAAGTATTAGGCACAAGAATTAGGCACAAGTATTAGGCACAAGTATCAAGCTCAAGTACCAGGCACAAATGTTAAGCACATGATTCAGGCCCAAGTTTCAGGCACAAGAGTCGGGCACAAGTATCAGGCACAATTGTCAAGAACAAGCATCAAGCACAAGTATTAGGCACAAGTATCAGGCACTTACATCAGGCACAAGTATCAGGCACAAGTATTAGGCACAAGTTTCAGGCACAAGAGTCGGGCACAAGTATCAGGCACAATTGTCAAGAACAAGCATCAAGCACAAGTATTAGGCACAAGTATCAGGCACTTACATCAGGCACAAGTATCAGGCACAAGCATAGGGCACGAGTATCAGGCACAAGTATCAGGCACAACTATCAGGCACAAATACTTGTAAGCATATATGTCATCATTGTAAGCATAGACATCAAGCTTGTAAGCTTAGGCATCATGCTTGTAAACATAGGCATCGTGCTTGTAAGCTTCGGCGTCATGCTTGTAGTCATAGGTGTTGTGCTTGCAAGCATACGCATCATGAACGTAAGCATATGCATCATTCTTGTATGCATAGGCATCATATTTCTAAGCATAGGCGTCATGCTTGTATGCAAATGTGTCATGCCCGTAAACATAGGCATCATGTGTTACCCCAAAAAAAATTGCCTCATTTTTCTGCCACTGCTCTTTTGCCGATTACACTTTTCCGCGGAACACCTACTTCCACTAGTACACGTACTGTCGCAGATCAGGCTATGTTCATATGCGGATCCTACGGGAGCTACTCCATGGAATAAGATGTCCTTCCTCTGACTGAATCTTCTTCCTCCAACCAAATGTAGCTTCTCTTACACAAGCGGACAAATGAACACCTCCTTCTTTCCTTCTGTGGATTTTCGGACTCTTATACTTTGCTATGCTTATGATACACGAAATTCCTTCACTCGGGCTATCTATGGATCTATTCTCTAAGCTCTTGTTTGCTACTTGCATCCTATTCACCCATTCAACACCACATGCGGAGGCACACATGCAAGGTCTGAGGGATGCAGCATGCGTGCCTATCTATGCTCAGTCGTCTAGTGAATCCTTGCTTTTTCTACCTTCTCCCTTTTTGCTTATGTGTTGTTCTGGTCTTATTGTTTACAATCCACACGTAGCCTATGCATAAGGTTGACACCTAAGCAGAAGCACGCATGTGACAGAGAGGGAAGTATGACAGATTGACACTCACATTCACTCACCTAGTGAATCCACTCCTCTTCCACCTTGCTCCTTGGAGCAATGATTGCAAATGGAGAGATGGAAAGGCAAGTGAGAGTCTGCTTGTTGGAAACTTGGTTGCAAGTATTCATGCCAATGGGTACATGAACTGCTGAACTACTATCTACGGCACACAGAAATACTACGTAGGATGCCACACAGGCCTGTCGTGCCGCGGGTCTTGTTCCTAACACACATGTATGATACAGAGACGGCTCTAATGTTTCCCTACTCTGAAGTCCCTTTTTCCCCCATCCGCTAACTTCCCACTCCTACGTCTTCTTCTTCTTCTGTTCTTCGGCGCTTCTGTGGTCCACAGTGTTGTTCCACTTCAGCGTGGTGGTGCTTGACCTTCTCCAGTGCAGTGGTTGTTCTGATACGTGCGCCTGATACTTGTGCCTGCTACTTGTGCTTAATACTTGGGCCTCATACTTGTGCCTGACACTTGACCCTGATACTTGTGCTAGATACTTGTGGCTGATACTTCTACCTGATACTTGTGCCCGATTCTTGTGCCTGATACTCATGCCTCATACTTGTGCCTGGTACTTGTGCCTGGTACTTGTGCCTCATACTTGTGCATGATGCTTCTGCCACATAGTTTGGCCTCATACTCGTGCCCGATACTCGTGCTTGAGAGTTGTGCCTTATATTTGTGCATGACACTTGTGCCCGTTTCTTGTTTCTGATACTTGTGCCAGATGATTGTGTTTGATACTTTTGCCTAATACTTGTGCCTGATACGTGTGCTCAATACTTGTGCCTGATACTTGTGCCTGATGCTTCTGCCCTATACATGTGCCTGATACTTTTGCTTGGTACTTGTGCCTAATACTTGTGCCTGATACTTGTACCTGATACTCAAGCCTGATCCCTGTGCCTGATACTTGAGCCTTATAGTTGTGCCTGATACTTGTGCCTGCTACTTGTGCTGGATGCTTGTGCCTGATGCTTGCGCCTGATAATTGAGCCTGATACTTGTATTTGATACTCATGCATCATACGTTTGCCTAACACTTGCACCTGATACTTGTGCCTGATACATGTGCCTCATACGTGTGCCTTGTACTTGTGTCTAATACGTGTGCTGATAAATTTGCCTGATACTTGTGCATGATAGGTATGCCTGATGCTTCTGCCTGATACTTCTGCCTTACACTTGTGCCTGATACTTGTGCTTCATACTTGTGCCTGATACTTGTGCCTGATCCCTGTGCCTGATACTTGAGCCTTATACTTGTGCCTGATACTTGTGCTCGATACTTGTGCCTGATACTTGTGCCTGATACTTGTGCCTGGTACTTGTGCATGATACATGTGCCTGATACATATGCCTTGTACTTGTGCCTGATACATATGCCTGATACTTGTGCCTGATACTCGTGTCTCATGTTTGTGCCTGATACGTGTGCCTGATACTTATGCCCAAAATGGATGCATTATACCTGTGTATGAATCTTGTGCATAAGACTTGTGCCTGACACACGTGCCCGGTACTTGTGCCTGATACTTGTGCCTGATACTCGTCCCTCGTACTTCTGCCTCATAGTTGTGCTTGATGATTGTGTTTTACAATTTTGCATGATACTTGTGTCTGGTTCTTTTGCTTCAAACTTGTTCTTGATACTTGTGCCTGACACTTGAACCTGATACTTGTGCCTGATACTTGTGCCTGATGCTTGGGCCTCATACTTGTGCCTGATACAAGTACCTGATACTTGTGCCTAATACTTGTGCTTGATCCTTGTGCTTGACACTTGTGCCTGCTACTTGTGTTTCATATTTGTGCCTGATACATGTGCCCAATAAGTGTGCTTGCTACTTGTGCCTGATTATTGTGCTTGATGCTTGAGCTTGACACTTCTGCCTGATACATTTGCCTGGTACTTGTGCCTGATACTTGTGCCTGACACTTGTGGTTGATATTTGTGCCTAATACTTGTGCTTGATACTTGTGCCGTATACTAGTGGCTGATTCTTATGCCTGATACTTGTGCCTGATAACTGTGCCGAATACTTGTGTCAAATACCTGTGCCTGATACTTGTGCTTGATACTTGTGCCGTATACTAGTGGCTGATTCTTATGCCTGATACTTGTGCCTGATAACTGTGCCGAATACTTGTGTCAAATACCTGTGCCTGATACTAGAGCTTGATGTTTATGCCTGATTCTTGTACCCGATACTTGTGCCTGATACTTGTGCCTGATACTAGATCGTGATACTTGTGCCTGATACTTGTGCCTGATACTCTGCCTTCTACTTGTGCCTGAAACGTGTGCTTGAAATTTGTACCTGATACCTGTGCCTGATACATGTGCCTGACACTTGAGCCTGATACTTGTGCCTGATACTCGTGCCTAATGCTTGTGCCTGATACTTGTGCCTGATACAAGTACCTGATACTAGTGCGTATTGCTTGTGCCTGATACTTCTGCCCGATGCTTGTGCCTGATACTTGTGCACGATACACGTGCTTGATACTTGCGCTTAATACTTGTGCTTGATTATTGGGCTTGACACTTGTGCCTGATACTTGTGCTTGAAATTTGTGGATGATACTAGTGCCTGAAATGTGTGCTTAATAGAGTTGGCACTATGATGCTCTCTTGCTCGGTCGGTGCCATGGTGCGCAGCGGTAGCGTGAACGTTGTAGAGCTAGGGTCCTTCTAGGCACGTGGGCCCATAACCCTTTGTTGGCACTAGTGGGTGTAGAAGCACCTTCGAGGATGCCTAGCTTGCACTGGTACACGCTGCCAATGTTTGGGGCAGCCAAGGGCCACCAATGGTGAAGAGTGTGGAGCACAAGGATCACGGATGTGAGTGGGTGGGCAGAACACGTCGCATTCAGATGAACTGAATTGAAACATGATTTTGTTACTTAGCACAATAATCGTACACCAGATCCTTATAGCCTGTGATCTAAGCTTTCCAACGCATCCAAGCACGCTCAAATCGGAGCAGTACAGCCCCTGCTACGGCCGTCGGAGTAACCCTTGGAGGAGCCGCCCACCTTGCCTTGCACTCTAGGCAACGGGAGGCGCTTCGACGACGACTCGTCGGAGCGCCTTTCTTCGCCCAGAAGTCAAGGAGAAGTTCACCCTGGTCAAGAAGGTCCATCTGGTTGCTTCATTCATGGCCCAGGTGCATTTGGAGCTCATTGGAGACGAACTCGGATCACTGGCGATGGATTATCCCGCCACCCATGGCGGGTACCAGATTCGACCCACCCAACACCCAATTTTCGGGCTAGGCTAACTTTCTGAATACTCACTCGAATCGAGCAATTCAAAGCTCGATCGTGCATGGAAAAATCCAAGAAATTTAAATCAAAAGTCAGATAAGATGTTCTACCACTCCCAAGCGGTCGAACCAGGGAACACATTCAACGGCACTCATGGCAAGGGACACACCATGTCAACAATCTCCCCCTTGCACCGCAGCCTTGATACCCTGTCCTTGGGACCTGCAGCACTTCAAACCTCACAGCGCAGACCAAGCTCCATGCAGCTCGCGTCATACCTGTCCTTGGGCTGGGCATTGGTCATGGCGTCGGCGAGCATGCGCTTAGTGCCACAATGCACGATGGCCGCATCTCCCTTCGCCACCAAGTCCCGCACGTAGTGATGCCGGATCTCCATGTCCTTCTTCTTCCTGTGCAGCACTGGCTTCTGGGTCAGGCTGATGGCACTCATTTTGTCCACATTGAGTACCGTCGGCTTCCTTTGCGGCACCCTGATCTCCTTTAGCAGCCGCCGCAGCCACACCACCTCCTTTGCGGCTTCTGCGAGGGCGATGTATTCCGCCTCGTTGCTGGACAGTGCCACACAATCCTGCTTCCTGCTTGTCCATGAAACGGCTGCACCACCAAGCACAAACACGTACCCCAAAGTTGATTCCCTGTCATCCACATCACCATCCCAGTCGGCATCAGAGTAGCCGATCAACTCGAGGGAGTTGTCACGCTCTCCCCCTCCAAACAGGAGCCGCAACTGTTTTGTTGACTTGAGGTAACGAAAGATCCACTTCACCGCTTGCCAATGCAACGGCCCCGGGTCAGCAACATACCGGCTCACTTGGCCCTCCGCGAACACCAGGTCGGGCCGCGTCGCCACCATGGCGTACATGATGTTCCCCACTGCGGACTGGTATGGCACACCTGCCATCTCCTCCTTCTCCTCATCTGTGCTCGGCCCCATGCTCGAGCTCAGCTCACATGTGGTGGTCATGGGTGTGCCGATGGGGTTGCACTCCTCCATGTTGTAGCGGCAGAGCACCTCCTGCACATACTTTGCCTGCCCCATCTCCAGCGTGCATGCCTTGCGGTCCCTCTTGATGGCGACGCCGAGGTAGTACTCGAGCTCGCCCACTCCCCAGCAGTCGAACCAGGGAACACATTCAACGACACTCATGGCAAGGGGCACACCATGTCAACATATACTTGTGCCTAATACTTGTGCTTGATACTTGTGCCTTATACTTGTGCCTGAAACATTTGCCTGATACCTGTGCCTGAAAATTGTGCCTAGTACTTGTGCCAAATACCTGTACCGTATACTAGTGCTTGATATATATGCCTGATTATTTTACCTGATAATTGTGCTTGATACTTGTGCCTGCTACTTGTGCCTGATACTAGTTCCCAATGCTTGTGCCTAATACTGTGCATTCTCCTTGTGCCTGATACTCTGCATTCTCCTTGTGCCTGAAACTTGTACTTGATATTTGTACCTGATATTTGTGCCTGATACTTCTGCCTCATAACTGTGCCTGATCATTGTGCCTGATTCTTCTGCCTCATACTTGTTCCTGATACTTGTGCTTGGTACATGTGCCTGATACTTGTGCCTGATACTTGTGCCTGATACTTGTGCCTTATACTTCTGGCTGATACTTGTGCCTCATACTTGTGCCTAATACTTGTGCCTGATACTTTGCCTAATTTGTGTGCCTCATACTTGCGCCTGATACTTGTGCCTGATACTTGTGCCTGATACTTGTGCATTGTAATTGTTCCTGATACGTGTGCCTGATACCTGTGCCAGATACTTCTGCCTTAATACTGTATCCTAATACTTGTGTTTTATATGTTTGCCTGATACTTGTGCCTGAAACTTGTGCCTGATACTTCTGCCTGATACTTTTGCCTGATACTTGTGCCTCATTCTTGTACCTGATACTTCTGTCTCATACGTGTGCCTCATACTTGTGCTTGAGACTTGTGCATGATACTTGTGCCTGATACGTGTGCCTTATACTTGTGCCTGATACTTGTGCCTGATTCTTGTACCTGATACTTCTGTCTCATACGTGTGCCTCATACTTGTGCTTGAGACTTGTGCATGATACTTGTGCCTGATACGTGTGCCTTATACTTGTGCCTGATACTTGTGCCTGATACTTGTGGCTGTTATTTGTGCTTGATAGGTGTGCCTGATACTAGTGCTTGATACTTGTGCCTCATACTCGTGCCTGATGCTTTTGCCTGATATGTGTGCCTGATACTTGTGCCTGATACTTGTGTCTCGTAGTTGTGCCTGATACTTGTGCCTGATGCTTGTGCCTGCAATGTGTGCCTGATACTTGTGCCTGACATTTGAGCCTGATACTTGTGCGTGATACTCGTGCCTGCTGTTTGTGCCTGGTACTTGTGCCTGATGCAAGTGCCTCATAATTGTGCCTAATACCTGTGCTTGATGCTTGTGCTCGACACTTGTTCCTGATACTTGTGCGTGATATTTGTGCCTGATACTTGTTTCGAATACGTGTGCTTCATACTTGTGCCTGATACTTGTGCTTGATGCTTGTGTTGGAAACTTGTCCCAGACACTTGTGCCTGATATTTGTGCCTGATACTTGTGCCCGAAACTTGTGCCTGATACTTGTGCCTGATATTTGTGCCTGATACTTGTGCCCGAAACTTGTGCCTGATACTTGTACCTGGTGCTTGTGCCTGATACATGTGCCTGATACAACGGCCTGATACTTGTGCCTAATGCTTGTGCTTGCTGCTTGTGCTTTACAGTTGTGCCTGATACTTGTGCCTGAAATTTGTGCCTGATACGTGTGCCAGATACGTGTGCTTGATACTTGTGCCTGACACTTGTGCCTTAAACCTGTGCCTTATACTTGTGCCTGCAACGTGTGCCTGATACTTGTTCCTGATACTTGTGCCTGATACGTGTGCCTGATTCTTGCACCTGATAATTGTGTCTGATACTTGTGGCTAATACTTGTGCCTGAAACTTGTACCTGATACGTGTGCCAGATACTTGTAATTGAACGTGTGCCTGATACTTGTGCTTGATTCGCGTGCCTGATACCTGGGACTGATACTTGTGCCTGACAATTTAACCTAATACTTGTGCTTGATACTTGGGCCTCATTTTTGTGCCTGATACTTGTGCCTGACAACTGTGCCTGATACTTGTGCTTCATACTTGTGCATGGTAATTGTGCCTGCTACGTGTCCCCGATACCTGTGCCTGATACTTGTGCCTGATACTTGCGCCTGATGCTTGTACCTCACTCTTGTGACTCCTACTTCTTCCTCATACCTGAGCCTCATACTCGTGCTTGAGGCTTATGCGTGATTCTTGTGCCTGATACTTGTGCTTGATATTTGTGCTTGTTAGGTGTGCATGATTCTTGTGCCTGATACCTTTGCCTCAAGCGTGTGTCTGATTCATGTGCATGATACTTGTGCCTCATGCTGTGTCTGATACATCTTCCCGATCCTTGTGTATCATACTCGTGCCTGATACTTGTGCCTGATGCTTTTGCCTGAAAAGTGTGCCGGATACTTGTGCCTGACATTTGTTCCTGATACTTGTGCCTCATGCTGTGTCTGATACATCTTCCCGATCCTTGTGTATCATACTCGTGCCTGATACTTGTGCCTGATGCTTTTGCCTGAAAAGTGTGCCGGATACTTGTGCCTGACATTTGTTCCTGATACTTGTGCCTGAAACTCATGCCTGATGCTTGTGCCTGATACCTGTGCCTGATACAAGTGCCTGATACTTCTGCCTAGTACTTGTGCTTGATGCTTGTGCTTGACACTCGTGCCTGCTGCTTGTGCCTGATACTTGAGCCCGATACTTGTTCCTGATACATGTGCCTGATAGTTGTGCCTGAAAGTTGTGCCTAATACTTGTGCTTGATCTTTGCGCCTGACACGTGTGCCTGATACTTGTTCCTGATACTTGTGCCTGATACTTGTGCTGGAAACGTTTTCCTGGTACCAGTTCCTGATACGTATGCATTATACTTGTGCCTTAAACGCGTACATGATACTTGTGCCTGATACTTCTGCCTGGAACTTGTGCCTGAGTATTGTGCCTGATGCTTCTACCTCATACCTGTGTCTGATACTTGTGCTTGATGCATTTCCCTGTTACTTGTGCCTGATACTTGTGCCTTATACTTTCTCCTTATACTTCTCACTGATACTTGTGCCTGATACTTGTGCATGATACTTGTGCTGGATACTTGTGCGCAATTCATGTGCCTGACACTTGTGCCTGATACTTGTGCTTGATACTTGTGCATGGTAATTGTGCCTGATACGTGTGTCTGATACTTCTGCCTGATGCTTCTTCCAAATACCTTTTCCTAATTCTTGTGCTTCATGCTTTTGCTTCATACTTGTGCAAGAAACTTGTGCCTGGTACTTGTGCTTCATACATGTGCCTTATACCTGTGCCTCATACGTTTGCCTCTTACTTGTGCCTGATACGTGTGCCCGATGCTTGTGCCTGAAACGTGTGCCTGATACTTGTACCTGACACTTGTTCCTGATAGTTGTGGCATTTTCATTGTCACTTGTCCTGGATCATTCTATGAAGCAATGTTTGATACTCTCCCCTTTGCAATATTTTCTTCTGATTGTTTGGAGATTCAATGTAGGCTGTGAAGTGGACATGAATGCAGAGTAGTCATACAAGTGCTAACAGTTGCAAGCCATTGTACATAAGGCTACATGAATGTGTATGGACAGTAGGATATGAATGTGACTGTGGCATTATGTATTTGAATGCCAAAGTGCATGAAAATGGATGAAACCATGAAAATGGTGTCATTCTGGATTTTAATGTACTTCTTTAGAACATGTGAATCCGATATACGTATTGTGAAAGTGCCCAAACCCAAAGCAGCTGTGCAGTTCTGGGAAGTTCTGTACCCCTTGCATGAGGGGCCCCATCGATGCCCCCGGATAGGGGTCCATCGATGGATCGATGGCACAAGTATCAAGTCCAAGTATCAGGCAAAAGTATCAAGTACACGTTTGTTGCACATGTATCAGGCACAAGTATTACGCACTAGTGTCAGGCACAAGTATCAGGAACAAGTATTAAGCACGCGTATCAGGCACAAGTATCAGGCACAAGTGGCAGGCAGACACATCAGGCGCAAGAAACAGGCACAAGTACCAAGCACAAGTATCAGGCACAAGTATGAAGCATAGTCAGTTGGCACAAGTGTCAGAATGAAATATTGACAAGAGGGTCGCAACTGATTAAATCATCTCAATAACGGTTCAGGCCTGCAGTCCGAACCACCTTGACTAACGGCTCCCTGGGCATTCGACTGTTCGGAGCTCAGTCACGTCATCCCCTAATAAAGTGACACCTGTCACCCGCGTCTGGCTAGCGGAAAGAAGCCGCTGCTTTGCTCCTTGTCCTGTTCTTCCCTTTTTATACCAAGGATGTTCATTCCATCGAGTCAACCAGAACAGTTCTGCACATCTTGTTCCCTTTTTGGTTCCGCGGCTTCGCCGTTGTGTCCTCGCTTTGCTCGCACCTTGCCTCCGCCATCCTCGCTTACCATCTATCTCTTTGCTTTGTCACTTGTGACCTTTCGCTTACTTCTAACGCATCACTCACTTGGCTCCCGTGCTCTCTCATTACCCTTTGTCTACCTCGGAGCTCCAGTGTCTCGCCTCTCTCGAGGTCCTATGACTAACTCATAGGGACCGCTCTCGCCTTTCCGCTTTCGTCATTTTGCTGGCTCACTCCTGCATGCTTCAGTGGTTCTGCATGCTTCTCCTCGTGCCGTCCTTGCTTACTGCAATCGTCTGACATGGTATCAGAGCCTCAGGCAACATCATCTGGTGCCCTATGACTGAGTCATCGCTCTTCCGCCACCATTGTTTCCCTTCTCGAGTCTGCACTTATCCGCTGTCGTTTCCGCCACTTCGCGCCTCTCCACTTCGGCGATAGCTGACATCAGCAACGTTGCCTAGAGTGTTTCTCGCGCTGAAGCAACGCCCTGCCATCCTGAGGAAGCCCTGTGCCCATTCCGAGCCCGTAGCCACCAATTGGTGACTTGTCGCCAATAACAACCGCAAGCACCTCCAGAGCCGCTGCCTGTCGTCAACTTCCTGGAAGCTGCCTGCCGCTCGTCACCTGCTGCCACTCATCTCCTCAGCCTCGCAAGCACCTCTGCCCTTTCCCTTTCCCCTCACCAGCCTCATCTACTCCATCTGCCCCATCATTATCAGCCTTCTTGCATCCGTTGTGCTGCACCGCATCCTCGCACTGCCCTCTAGCCTCGTCATTAGTAGCAGCGCAACTCCCGCCGTTAGGACATCGGACACCACCAGTCTTCCTGCTCCCATTGCGAGCCAACTGGGGAACAAGCCGTCACTCTCCTGACATCAGTGGACCAGTATCTCTGCTCGCCGCATGACTCTCACTGCTGCAATCAGCCTTCTCTTGCCGCCAAGATATCGGACACCACCAGTCTTCTTGCCCGTCGGTCTCGGGCTAACTGGGGAAAAAGTCGTCAGTCTCTTAAATGCAGAGCATCTGGTTGCCTCGCTTGCGCTCCCCATCACCCCACCATCCTCTGCCTCTACCGTCACGTCTTCATGTGCTTTCCCTTCTTCCATCCCTGCATCATCCTTACCTTCATCAGCATCTTCGTCCACCTCCTCTTCCTCCCCAGTCTCTTCACGTTCGCCATCCTCTCAGCTTCATCAGCCACCCGCCTCATCTCATTCAGTTCGGCCTCCTCCCAACTTCTTTGTCTTCAGCATCGTCGGCGCCACCTCCGCATTAGTCTTCTTCATCAAGCATCTACAGCGCACGTGGTTCCGCCCCTGTGCCAACTCAGCCATCAGCTTGCTCTGCCTCCTCTTCAAGTCAGCATCATCCTCCTGCTCGGCACAAGGATCCGCCCGGTCGCATCGCCCGACGACCTGCGCCCACGCCAAAACCTTTCTCAGTGCACTTGGTTTTGCCCCTGCGCCCTCTTCTATGTCATCAGCTTCCGCCTCCTCATCATCAGCATCTGCGACCAGCACACGGACCTGCACGAGCTAGCTGCGCGCTTCGCAGCAGCCTGCACCCACGCCGGAAGCAGATTTCTCGCGGTGCGTCGGCTCTCGCCTTCCCCTTGCCGCACTCTACCCCTCTACTCTGCAGTGCACATGGTTTCGTCCCTGCACCCACTCCAAAGCTTTGCATTCCTCCGCAGTCATTGTTTCCTCATCCTGCTCGGCACACGGATCCGCTCGGTCGAATCGCCAGCTCCGCGACGACCCGCGCCCACACTGAAACCATCAGCAGCGCACGTGGTTTTGTCCCTGCGCCCACTCCTCAGCTCCGCATCTCTCCGCCATCATCGGTTTCTCATCATCTGCTCGGCACATGGGTCCGCCCGGCCGCATCGCCCTCTCTGCAACGACATGCGTCCACGCCAAAACTTCCGCATCCCACTTTTCCTGCAAGTCCTCTTCCTCCATCATCAGCATCAATTCAGCTTCTTTCGTTACTCTTCGCCATCCACCTGCTTCAGTCGCTTGGCCCCACGATTTGTCCACCATCATCTCCTCTTACCTCTTCCATTAGCACACCCCAACCCAGCACTTTGCTCTCTGGCAAACCCTGCCACCACTACTTCAGCCCTCGTCCGAGAAACCCCTTTGCTATTCACCGTCATCGTTGTCTTATCCTCTGATGGACGATCAAAGATGCACCATTGTTCTCTACACTGAGGTTGCCACCCTGGACAATCACATTCACTCGCTTCGCTTAAACAACGATGGGAGTCACAACTTTGAAGGATGGCGCTGTCAATTGCGGCAAGAAATCACCACGCTGGACATATACGATTACAACCTCCTTGATGTGCTTCGTAACGTTGGCAGTACAGAAGCCCGCCGAATGGCACGAGGAAGACGAGAATACGGAATCGCCCAAACCCAAATGCGAGGGCTTCTCTATATGAGGTATGAGCACCTATGACAAGTTTCACCCCATCATCGCAGCTCATCGTCATCAACATTTCTTCCGCACCATCGAAGCACTCAGGGACTACTGCAGCCAAAGAGCAGCAGAACCTCCTGAGCCGCGTCCATCTGATCTTGACCCTCCCCCATACAGTGAACTTATGGGGGCACTACGCCTTCAGTTGCAACCCTTCATCAGGGATCACACGAGAATGGAGCAAGACGCAGAACTAAGGGCCATTGAAGAAAGGCCGCGTACCCCTCAATCCCCTACATCTTCCAATGGGGTGGACTACTAGGAGCGCTACTACTAGCTCGTTCTCCTGCCCGTACTCCCACACTCTGACTGCCCTCTTGTCATGCTTCAAGGGGGGTGTCAGAATGAAATCTTGACAAGAGGGCCGCAATTGATTAAATCGTCTCAATAACGTTTCAGGCACGGAGCCCGAACCACCTTGACTAACGGCTCTCTGGTCATTCGACCGTTCGGAGCTGAGTCAAGTCATCCCCTAATAAAGTGACACCTGTCACCCGCGTCTAGCTAGTGGTAAGAGTCCGTTGCTTTGCTCCTTGTCCTGTTCTGTCCTTTTTATACCGAGGATGTTGATTCCCTTGAGTAAACCAGAACAATTCTGCACATCCTGTTCCCTTTTTGGTTCCGCGACTTCGCCGCCGTGTCCTCGCTCTGCTCCCACCTTGCCTCCGCCGACCTTGCTTACCATCTCTCTCTTCGCTTTGTCACTCGTGACCTCTTGCTCACTTCTGGCGCATCACTCACTTGGCTCCCGTGCTCTCTCACTGCCCTCTGTCTACCTTGGAGCTCCCGTGTCTCGCCTCTCTCAAGGCCCTGTGACTAACTCCTAGGGACCGCTCTTGCCTTTCCGCTTCCGTCATTCTGCTGGCTCACTCCTGCATGCTTCAATACTTATACCTGCTTCTGCTCCTGCCGTCCTCGCTTACTGCAATCTTCTGACAACAAGTATCAGGCACAAGTATCAAGCACAACGATCAGGCACACGTTTCTTGTACGAATATCAGGCAAAAGTATGAGGCACAAGCATCAGGCACAAGGATCGGGCACAAGTATCAGGCACATGTATCCGATACAAGTATGAGGCACAAGTATCAGGCACAAGTATCAAGCACAAGTACCAGGCACAAGTATCAGGCAGAATTAGCACACACAATGATCAGGCACAAGTACAAGGCACAGGTATTGGGCACAAGTATCAGTTTCAAGTGGCCGGCATAAGGATCAGGCACAAATATGAGGCACAAGTATTGGGCAAAGGTATGAGGCACAGATACCAGGCATGAGTATCAATCTCAAGTATCAGCCACAAACATCAGGCACAAGTATCAGGAACAATAATCAGGTACAAACATTAGGCACAAGTAACAGGCGCAAGTATCAGACAAATGAATAAAGCACAAGTATCAAGCACAAGTACCAGGCAGAAGCATCAGCACAAGTATCGGGCACAAGTATGAGGCACAAGTATCAGGCAGGCGTATCAGGCACCGTTATCAGGCACAAGTATGGGGCATAAGCATCAGGCACAAGTACCGGGAACAATTATCAGGCACAAGTATGGGGCATAAGTATCAGGCAGAAGAATGAGGCACAAGTATCAGGCTCGAGTATGAGGGACAAGTATCATGCAAAAATAGGAGGCACGAGTATTAGGCACAAGTATCAGGCAGCAGTATCATGCACAAGTGTCAAGCACAAGTATTAGGCACAAGTATGAGGCAGAAGTATCAGGCACAAGAATCAGGTACAAGTATGAGGCACACATTTCCGGCACAAGTAGCCGCACAAGTATTAGGCGCTCATATAGGGCACAAGTATCCAGCACACGTATCATGCACATTTATCAGGCACATGTACCATGCTCAAGAATCAGGCACAAGTATCAGGCACAAGAATTAAGCACATGTATTACGCACAAGTCAAGGCAGACATATAAAGCATAGGTACAAGTATCAGGCACAAGCATCTGGTACAGCTGTCAAGAACACGTATCAGGCACAAGTACCAGGCACAAGTATCAGGCACAAGTTTCAGGCAGAAGTATCAGGCACAAGCATCTGGTACAGCTGTCAAGAACACGTATCAGGCACAAGTACCAGGCACAAGTATCAGGCACAAGTTTCAGGCAGAAGTATCAGGCACGAGTATTAAGCACAAGTAGCAGGCACAAGTACCAGGCATAAGTATCAGGCCCAAGTATCAAGCACAACTATGCGGCACAGTTATCCGGCGCAAGCATCAGTTACTAGTATAAGACAGGAGTTCTAGATATCAGTAAGATGGCACAAGTATCAGGTGCAAGTATCAGGCACAAGAGTGAGGCACAAGTATCAGAGTTGGTCTTGGCCCATCGCCAATCGAAGCCCATCAATACCCATCGATCCATCGATGGATCCCTATCCGGGGCATCAATGGGGCCCCTAATGCAAGGGGCACAGAACTTCCCAGAACTGCACAGATGCTTTGGGTTTGGGCACTTTCACAATATGTATATCGGATTCACATCTTCTAAAGAAGTACATTAAAATCCAGAATGACACCATTATCATTATTTCATCCATTTTCATGCACGTTGGCATTAAGATACATAATGCCACAGTCACATTCATATCCTACTTTCCATACACATTCATGTAGCCTTATGTACAATGGCTTGCAACTGTTAGCACTTGTATGACTACTCTGCATTCATGTCCACTTCACAGCCTACATTGAATCTCCAAACAAGCAGAAGAAAATATTGCAAAGGGGAGAGGAGCAAACATTGCTTGATAGAATGATCCAGGACAAGAGACAATGACAATGCCACAACTATCAGGAACAAGTAACAGGCACAATTATCAGGCACACGTTTCAAGCACAAGCATCGGGCACATGTATCAGGCACAAGTAAGAGGCACAAGTATGAGGCACAAGTATAAGGCACGTGTATGAAGCACAAGTACCAGGCACAAGTTTCTTGCACACGCATGAAGCAGAATTATGAAGCACAAGAATAAGGAAAAGGTATTTGGAAGAAGCATCAGGCACAAGTATCAGACACACGTATCAGGCACAATTACCATGCACAAGTATCAAGCACAAGTATCAGGCACAAGTGTGAGGCACATGAATTGGGCACAAGTATCCAGCACAAGTATCATGCACAAGTATCAGGCACAAGCATCAGTGAGAAGTATAAGGAGAAAGTATCAGGCACAAGTATCAGTCATGAGTATCAGGCACAGGTATGAGGCAGAAGCATCAGGCACAATAATCAGGCACAAGTATCAGGCACAAGCATCAGTGAGAAGTATAAGGAGAAAGTATCAGGCACAAGTATCAGTCATGAGTATCAGGCACAGGTATGAGGCAGAAGCATCAGGCACAATAATCAGGCACAAGTTCCAGGCAGAAGTACCAGGCACAAGTATCATGCACGCGTTGAAGGCACAAGTATAAGGCATACATATCAGGAACTGGAAGCAGCCACACGTTTCCAGCACAAGTATCAAGCACAAGTATCAGGGACAAGTATCAGGCACACGTGTCAGGCGCAAAGATCAAGCACAAGTATTAGGAACAAATTTCAGGCAAAACTATCAGGCACACGTATCAGGCACAAGTATAAGGCATACATATCAGGAACTGGAAGCAGCCACACGTTTCCAGCACAAGTATCAAGCACAAGTATCAGGGACAAGTATCAGGCACACGTGTCAGGCGCAAAGATCAAGCACAAGTATTAGGAACAAATTTCAGGCAAAACTATCAGGCACACGTATCGGGCACAAGTATCGGGCTCAAGTATCAGATACAAGTATCAGGCACAGGTATCAGGCACAAGCAGCAGGCACGAGTGTCAAGCACAAGCATCAAGCATAAGTACTAGGCACAAGTATCAGGCGCTTGTATCAGGCACAGATATCAGGCACAAGCATCAGGCATGAGTTTCAGGCACAAGTATCAGGAACAAATGTCAGGCACAAGTATCAGGCTCACTTTTCAGGCAAAAGCATCAGGCACAAGTATCAGGCACGAGTATGAGACACAAGGATCAGGAAGATGTATAAGACACACGCATGAGGCACAAGTATCATGCACATGAATCAGACATACGTTTGAGGCACAAGTATCAGGCACAAGTATCAGGCACACCTATCAAGCACAAATATGAAGCAGAAGTATCAGGCACAAGTATCATGCATAAGTCTCAAGCACAAGTATAAGGCACAGGTATTAGGAAGATGTATGAGTCACAAGAGTGAGGTACAAGTATTAGGCACAAGTATCAGGCACAAGTATCAGGCACATGTATCAGGCACACGCATCAGGCACAATTACCATGCACAAGTATGAAGCACAAGTATAAGGCACAATTGTCAGGCACAAGTATCAGGCACACAAATCAGGCGCAAGTATCAGTCCCAGGTATCAGGCACGCGTATCAAGCACAAGTGCCAGGCACACGTTCAATTACAAGTATCTGGCACACGTATGAGGTACAAGTTTCAGGCACAAGTATTAGCTGCAAGTATCAGACACAAGTATCAGGTGCAAGTATCAGGCACACGTATCATGCACATGTATCAGGAACAAGTATCAGGCACAAGTAGCAGGCACAAGTAAAAGGCACAGGTTTAAGGCACAAGTATTAGGCACAAGTATCAAGCACACATATCCGGCACAAGTATCAGGCACAAATTTCAGGCACAAGTATCAGGCACGATTGTAAAGCACAAGCAGCAAGCACAAGCATTAGGCACAAGTATCAGTCCCTTCTATCAGGCACATGTATCAGGCACAAGCATCAGGCACAAGTATCAAGCACAAGTATCGTGCACAAGTATCAGGCATAAATATCAGGCACAAGTGTCTGGGACAAGTTTCCAACACAAGCATCAAGCACAAGTATCAGGCACAAGTATGAAGCACACGTATTGGAAACAAGTATCAGGCACAAACATCATGCACAAGTATCAGGAACAAGTGTCAAGCACAAGCATCAAGCACAGGAATTAGGCACAAGTATGAGAAACTTGTATCAGGCACAAGTACCAGGCACAAACAGCAGGCACGAGTATCACGCACAAGTATCAGGCTCAAATGTCAGGCACAAGTATCAGGCACACGTTTCAGGCACAAGCATCAGGCACAAGTATCAGGTACAATTACGAGACACAAGTCTCAGGCACAAGTATCAGGCACACGTATCAGGCAAAAACATCAGGCACGAGTATGAGGCACAAGTATCAGGCACAAGTATCAGGCACACCTATCAAGCACAAGTATCAGGCACAAGTATCAGGCACAAGTATCAGGCACAAGTATAAGGCACACGTATCAGGCACAAGTATCATCCACAGGTCTCAAGCACAAGTATGAGTCACAAGTATGAGGCAGAAGTATCAGGTACAAGAATGAGGCACAAGTATCAGGCACAAGTATCAGGCAGAAGTATCAGGCACAAGTTTCAGGCGCAAGCATCAGGCAAACATATAAAACACAAGTATTAGGATACAGTATTAAGGCAGAAGTATCTGGCACAGGTATCAGGCACACGTATCAGGAAAATTTGCAATGCACAAGCATCAAGCACAAGTTTCAGGCACAAGTATTAGGCGCAGGTATGAGGCACACGAATTAGGCAAAAGTATCAGGCACAAGCATTAGGCACAAGTATCAGGCACAAGTATCAGCCAGAAGTATGAGGCACAAGTATCAGGCACAAGTATCAGGCAGACGTATCAGGCACATGTACCAAGTACAAGTATCAGGAACAAGTATGAGGCAGAAGAATCAGGCACAATGATCAGGCATAGGTATTAGGCAAAAGTATCAGGCATTAATACCAGGTAGAAATAACAAGTACCAGTTTCAGGCACAAGGAGAATGCAGAGTACCAGGCACAATGAGAATGCAGGGTATCAGGCACAAGTATAAGGCACAAGTATCAGGAACTAGTATCAGGCACAAGTATCAGGCACAAGTATCAAGCACAATTATCAGGTAAAAGAATCAGGCATATATATCAAGCACTAGTATACGGTACAGGTATTAGGCACAAGTACTAGGCACAATTATCAGGCACAGGTATGAGGCAAAAGTTTCAGGCACAAGTATAAGGCACAAGTATAAAGCACAAGTATTTGGCACAAGTATCTGTTGACATGGTGTGCCCCTTGCCACGAGTGCCGTTGAATGTGTTCCCTGGTTCAACCGCTGGGGAGTGGGCGAGCTCGAGTACTATCTCGGCGTCACCATGAAGAGGGACTGCAAGGCACGCACGCTAGAGATGGGGCTGGCAAAGTATGTGCAGGAGGTGTTCTGCCGCCACAACATGGACGAGTGCAACCCCATCGGCACACCCATGACCACCACATGTGAGCTAAGCTCGAGCATGGGGCCGAGCACGGATGGGGAGAAGGAGGAGATGGCAGGTCTGCCATACCAGTCCGGCATGGGGAGCATCATGTACGCCATGGTGGTGACGCGGCCCAACCTAGCCTTCGCGGAGGGCCAAGTGAGCCGGTATGTTGCTGACCCGGGGCCGTTGCATTGGCAAGCGGTGAAGCGGATCCTTCGTTACCTCAATTCGACAAAACAGTTGCGGCTCGTGTTTGGAGGGGGAGCGCGTGACTACTCCCTCGAGTTGATCGGCTACTCCGATGCCGACTGGGATGGTGATGTGGATGACAGGAAGTCAACGTCGGGGTGCGTGTTTGTGCTTGGTGGTGCAGCCGTTTCATGGGCAAGCAGGAAGCAGGATTGTGTGGCACTATCCAGCACCAAGGCGGAATACATCGCCCTCGCAGAAGCTGCAAAGGAGGCCGTGTGGCTGTGGCGGATGCTAAAGGAGATCGGGATGCCGCAAAGGAAGCCGACGGTACTCAATGTGGAAAACATGAGTGCCATCAGCCTGACCCAGAACCCAGTGCTGCACAGGAGGACAAAGCACATCCAGATCCGGCATCACTATGCGCGGGACTTGGTGGAGAAGGGAGATGCGGCCATCGTGCATTGTGGCACTAAGCGCATGCTCGCTGACTCCATGACCAAGGCCCAGCCCAAGGACAGGCAGGACGCGAGCTGCATGGAGCTTGGTCTGCGCTGTGAGGTTTGAAGTGTTGCAGGTGCCAAGGACAGGGTATCAAGGCTGCGGTGCAAGGGGAAGATTGTTGACAAGGTGTGCCCCTTGCCATGAGTGCCGTTGAATGTGTTCCCTGTTTCGACCGCTTGGGAGTGGTAGAACATCTGATCTGACTTTTGACTTAAATTCCTTGGATTTTTCCATGCAAGATCAAGCTTTGAATCGCTCGATTCGAGTGACAGGCACAAGTAATAGGCACAAGGATCAGGCACATATATCAGCAACAAGTATTGGGCACAAGTATCACGCACAAGTATCAGGCACATGTATCAGCCATAAGCATCATGCACAAGTATCAGGCAAACGTATCAGGTACAAGTATCAGGTGCAAGTAACAGGCACAAGTATCAAGGACAGGTATGAAGCAACAGTACAAAGCACACGTATCAGGCACAAGGATCAGGCACAAGTAACGGGCACAAGTATCAGGCACATGTATCAGACACAAGTATTAGGCACAAGTACAAACACAAGTATCATACACAAGTATGAGGCACAAAAATCAAACACAAGTATCAGGCACAATTCTCAGGCACTAGTCTAAGGCACAAGTATCAGGCACAAGTATCAGGCACAAGTATCATGCACAAGTACCAGGCCGCAGACGTCCAGTGGTGAATACACTGGAGTGGTTCTGCCACAAGTGTCTCCTGGCTGGACTGGTGGATCCGCCACTCACCCCAACTCAAAACTCCAAATGAAGGGGAATAGATTCCTTGAAGGAGGGGGTCGGATAACAATGATAGCAGTATTTTCTCCACAGCTCAAAATGTCAGGAATTTGCTGTACGCTGTAGAGTCATGAGAATAGCTGGAAGCAAGATTAAGCAAAAGCTGGAAGCAACGGATAAGTTGCTGAAGGCTGAAATCATGCTGACACTATGAGATTGTTGGAAAGAGAAGCAATGGAGCGTAGTGAAGATACGAGTGATGAGGGTGAAAGGCCTTGTTCACTTGTCGTTATGTTGAGGAGAAGTCTGAGCATCAATGAGTGAGGGTGTTGAAGAGTGCGGAGATGTGGAGGCATGGGCGAGTAGCCGCAACGCCGAGGCTGCAGGACATGGAGGTAAAGCAGCACGCTTGACATGTGTGAGAGAGTGGTGAGGATAAAAGAGGTGCTTGACGAGTGGCTCCCGGGATACTGGCCTGATTCCAAGTGGGCAGGGTTGGGAGCTACTGGGCATGGTGATCGCGATTTTGAAGTCGTTCAAGGGCTTCACCGAGGACCTCAGTCGGAAGGAGTACCCTATGCTCTTACTTGTGGTGCCATTCTTTAGCACAATCTTGCAGAAACACCACATCTGGCGCGTGAAGGCCAACAAAGCAGCAGAGAAGAAGCAGAAGAAGGCGAGTCTTGACAGCACGGAGAAGCTACTCTGCAGCTGGGGCAGGCCAGTGCAGTTGACATTGTGAGTAACGGGTGGTGGTGGTGTTGCTTGCCGTCGTGCTTCTTTTTTCTATGCTTCTGCTTGACAGTGCCTGTTTTTGTGCTTGTGGTACTGCAGCTCGAGAAATACATGAAGAAGTGTAGCATCCGCCATGTGGTTGCGACAGTGATCGATCCATGGTTCAGTTTCCGATTCTTCGACTGAGTGCACAAGGTAAACAAAGCCATGGGATGGTGGTGGTGGTGGTGGTTGTGATGGTGGTGTTGGTGGTGGTGGTGTTGGTTCAGAGCATTCACATAGTTCATTCACATGTGCACTAACTATTTTTGCCCTTCGATGCAGCTTATGCGAATCAAGTCAACGGTGGAGCTAGAGGTCAAGGTGCTTGATGGTTTCAAGCCCTAGTTTTCCAAGGTACAGGATAAACGGAGGGCTGCTGCTAGAGCAGCAAAGGCAACTGCCACAGTAGAGGCAGCAGAGGCAGCAGCAGGAGCAGATGCTGACAACGACGACGACATGATGGCGATGTCTACCAACATGCCTGCATCAGCAGCAGTTACTAGTAGCAATCAACAGCTGAGTGGTCCTGGAGCAGCCACAAAGAAGGGGTGCTGGAAGCAGAGGCGTCAGAGCATGCTGGAAGCCACACTAGTATACCCGATGGATGAGCTGTACAAAGAGCCACAACCTGCTGTACAAGTGGTGGTGCCGGACACGATCGAAGAAGAGGTGGAGCTATACAAGAAGGAGGCAAGAGGCGGACAGCGTTCCAACGTGTTGTAATTATACAAGGAGAACTGCACCACCTACCCTACGTTTGCCTTTGCAATGCAGGATGTGCTGGCCATACCAGCAACAAGCACACCCTCCGATCGCATGTTCTCGCTCGGGGGCAGAGTTGTGACTGACTTTCGACATTCTTTGTCCCAGCTGACTGTGCAGGATTTCCTTTGCCTCAAAACCTGGATCAATGATCCAGCACTCAGGAGTTTTCCAGTGGCACCCAATGGTACTGTGGCTGAGGAGCTGCTAGAGATCAAGGAGAAGGACAAGGCAGCAAGGCGAGCAGTTAGGAGAGCCGTGAAAGCAGCACGGAAGCAGGACAAGGCAGTTGCAGATGGTGATGATGCTACAACAGAGGATGCGCATGGAGATGCAGACAAAGATGAAGATGAGGAGGATGACACTAGTTCAGAGGACTCAAAGGAGGACGATAATGACAAGGATGGGAATGATGATAAAGAAGGTGGGATGATGGGGGATGACGATGACGAAGATGTACGAGAGATGATCAAGTCCTGTCTTGACATGCTTCAAAACAAGTCTTTTGCCACGCCTTTCCTCCTGTCCATGACTGCATCCATATGAATGCACGCTTGTGTTTAGTGCTTCCCTACTTCAGTCAACGGAAATGGCATAAAAAGGTTGAGCTGTGTTAGAACATGTGTTGTGATCCACCAATGTTCAGTGATTGTAGATGAGCAAGAAGGGTCAGCATAAGCTACACAGACGTGGTTATAAGATATCGTTAGCACACTGAGTTATACACAGCCACACATATTTTGAAAGAATATTTGGATAGCACATTTGGATAATAGATGTGGTTAGCATACAAAACACAGAATGCATTCATAAACAGCTTCTGTTAGGCAGGAGGAATGGTGCACTTGTTGGTGCATTAGTGAATTGGTGGTGTGGTGGAGGTGTACAGGTGGTGGTGGTGTACTGGTGGTGGTGGAGCGGTTGGAGGTGGTGGAGGACCAATTACTGGCTCACAATTGTGATGTGGGTGCACAACTATCTGGTGGTGGTGGTGCACAAGGCGGTGGCATCCGGTCTTGCAATTCCCGGAAGGTGGACTTGCAATTTTGCAGACTCGTGAGTCCGAGACGAGAATTGCGAGTCCGATTCTTAGACCGTTCTTGGTCTTGCGATTCCGATTCTGCTTCCAGAATTGCGAGACCGGTCTCGGTTACATCCTTACCCTTAGATCGAGGGAGGGGTGCAAGCCTTGAATGGTAGGCCTGGGAGTCTTGCTTCTGTAGAGGCACAGCACACAGAGAGCTTGGGAGGTTTTGGAGGCGGTGGGCGCCTCAGCACCAGGTTGTACAGGGAGGAGAGAAAACCTTGGCGATGCAGTACTTTGTGAGCAGAGTCAGTGAGTGCAGTGGTGGAAGGGACGTTAGTAGAGGGAACTGCACAGGTTGTCAGTGGTGCGGAGGTTTTCTCAGTAGGGTTACTGGGAGTCAGTGCAGGCTTGCAGTAGGAAGCAGAACGGTTCCGATCACAAACCCATATCGTTCTTGGACTCAGACCGTACTTAGGTCTGCACAAGTTGAGGGCGATGACAACTCTGCAGAGGCAGACAGTCCAAATCTGTGAGGTCATGTGATTCATTTGCATGAAGTGATCTGCTTCCTTCAATAGATGCTTGACTAGATGTTTGCCATGGGCGGGGGCTGCAGTCAGCAGTGTTCCATGGGTCATGCAGTAGTCCGTTAGAAAAGTATGAAGGGGAGCATAAGCAGTGTTGCAAAGAATGAGGTGAGGCGGTCTGTCAAAGTGCTTGGTCTGTTGCTGCAGCCAGTCCCTGAGTGCATGAACGGCTCCGGCCAGTGTGCAAAGGGAGAGAACAGTGTAGTACCCTGAGAATTGATCGTGATTGAAGAGGAAGTGACTGTGACAGGCAGTGGAGTATGTAGATGGAGCTTGACTGAGTGCTACATGCAGGGACTCAAAGCTGTATAGAGAGGTGTGAGAGGAGAGAGGAGGAGAGGAAGACACGGTGTACATCTCAAGACCATATTCCTCAGATCCAATCTTAGTCACAGGCTTGACTACTCCTAACATAACAGCATTTTTAGGAGCAGGATTCACAACAGCAGGGACGGCAAGAGAAGGAGGTACTTCCACGTTGTTGGCTCGGGTTAAACGCCAGCTTGAGCTTCCCATCTGGTTGTAGTAGCAGTGACGGCGCTCTTCCGCCCAGTTGGGTTGCTAGCCATAAGACTTGCCGGGGTTCTGGGCCAGCCAGTCATTAGTATTGCGATGTTCATAGACGTGCGGCAGGTGGTTGCGGCGGCCACACTTGGTCCCCTTGAGAGGACCATGGCGGATGGTGTAGGAGCAGGCGGGGAAGCGGTTGAGCATGCGGTTGTCATCAGTGGCGGCCATGGTCTTGAATGCGTTGGTGGCGATGGTGGTCTCACGTGCTTGCTTGGCGATGTAAGCCTGTTCTGGTGCCATGAGCTTGGGGCCAATGACGGTGATGGTCAGCTTATCGACAGGCAGTTACAACACAATTTGGCGGATGATATCATACTGGCCCAGGAGGCCGGAGATGATGCCGGTGCAGATGACAGCAGGCGGGAGGTCAATTTTCATTTCCTTCATGTCGCAAGTAATGGTGGTGACAGCAGCAATGTAACTGCCCATGTTGGTGTGGGCGGCAAAGGGCACGGAGAAGAGCGCCATGATCTTGATGCCGCAGGTAGTGGAGGTGTTGTGAAGCGGTCTTCAAGGGCCTTCCAGACCTCATGGGTCTTGGAGCCGAGGGTACGAATATCTTCATGAAGTTCAGGAGAGGAGGTGGTCATGATGGTCATGAGGACGGTGGTGTTGGCGACTTCCCAGGAGGCATGGGAGATGGTGGATGCTGGAGCAGCGGTAGTGGGAGCGGAGGATGAGGAGGCATTCTGAGCAGGATTGGACACGGATCCATTGGAGGGGTCTCCTCCAGAGGTGGCTGCAGTCGTGGCAGTGGCGACAGAAGCGGTAACATCAGGTGGTTCAACTCCGGTGTCGATGTTGGTGAGAAGGTGGCTGAGAGTGACTCCCTCAACCTTCTGAGTACCAAAGAAGAGAGACACCGAGTAGCTCCACAGCTTGTAGTTGCTAGTCCCATCTGGCTTCATAGTGAGCTTGGGGAGACTAGACAGAGTGAGGGTGGAAGCCATGATGCAAGTAACGTGGAGGCAGTACCGAGCGGAGAGTAAGGAGAGGCGGCTCGAGACAATGGCGTGAGATAGCGACATAGAACGGTGATGAGGTGGCTCCTGATGAGGAGGATGGGCAACTGCAATGATGGCAGAGGACGGATGATTGAACGCAGGGGTAGAACCTCGTGTGGAGAGGTAGCAAAGATAACGGTGGCGAGACACTGCTACTGAGGAAGATGAATGGGCACAGGGACAAACCCACGTGCGTAGCGGCGGAGGTGACGAAGAAGCGGAAGCTGCTGTTGATGCAAAGGAGTGGGCGCAAGGGCGGAACCTTGTGCACGAAGTCACAAAGAGGAAGTGGGGTGGTGCTGCCACAAAACCTTAGTCGGAAGCAAGGCTGCCACCCCAGTTCTTCTAGGGATCACAGTTCTTCGAGGCGGAGGAACGTGATGAAAGTGGAAGTGGGTGCGGGCAACAGCGGCGAGCACGAAAGCGCCAGGTGTGTCGGTTGAGCTCTGACACCATGTCAGAAGATTGCTGGTGCTTCCGTTGAGTGGACGTGGTCACAAAGACGAGCGTTGGAGGTTAGTGCAGAAGCACGAGCAGAAGCAGAGTGGAAACGATGACGGAAAGCATGATGGAGATGGAAGCAAGCGGAAAGCAGATGAATGTGGTCTGGTGCAGCACAGGAGGTGCGGGTGCTGAGGAATTACTGAGTTGAGTGGATGCAGGACTTTGGAGAGAAGGATGGAAGCTTCCTCGAAAGTGCAGGCATTGCTGATGTATGAGTGACAATAGCAGGAAAGAACTGGGCGCAGTGCAAGAGCACACGCGATGCGAGACAAATAAAGGCAGAGGGAATGGAGGCGGCACAAAGGGCAAGCCTGAAGAGGATTCCAATGGATTAATTACTGAAAGGAATCCAAGCAATACAAATAGGTAGTATCCTAGCCTAGCGTGCTTCGGCGAGCGGGCACAAGAGTGTAGTGGCGACTTGGGCAAGAGAAGGAGCGGCGCGAGACCTCGTTTCGGCTTTGCCAGCCGTACGCATAGAGGAGTGACGTGCACAAGAGCGATCTCCGCAGGTGCGTTCGCCTTGACCGTTGTTGCACAAAACCGTTGGTTTGGTAGTGGCGAGGTTCGTACGATTGTCGGTCGTGAGACCGTTCGGACTTTGGTTGTATGGCTCCGGAGATTAACCTGCGCGGTCACTCTTTATTGGCTCAGTGGCTGCACCCCTTGAAATGATCTCCGAGATAATGTTTGACAGTATGTAGCAGTGATGGGCAAGGGCGGCAAGCAGCAGTGCTGAGCAACGGCGGCAAGCAGCAGTGACGGGAAGCGGCGGCAAGCAGCAGTGACGGGCAGCGGCGGCAAGCAGCAGTGACGGGCAGCGGCGGCAAGCAGCAGTGCTGAGCAACGGCGGCAAGCAGCAGTGACGGGAAGCGGCGGCAAGCAGCAGTGACGGGCAGCGGCGGCAAGCAGCAGTGACGGGCAGCTGCGGCAAGCCGCAGTGACGGGCAACGGCAGCAAGCAGCAGTGACGGGCAGCGGCGGCAAGCAGCAGCAATGATGAGCACCGTCAGCTAGTTAAGACAAGCCACAGAGCCAAGCCGCAATATCAAGCAGTAGTGGCAAAGCAGGCGCAGGCAGCAGCAATGGGAAGCGACAAAGATCAGTAGCAACAAGCAGTAGCGACACGATGCACCAGGGCACAGCACCACAACAGATGCGAAAACAGCAGCAGCACTGGCGGAGCAAGCAACGGAGACAAGCGACTTAATGGTACACTTATTGTGCCAGTTCGACCAGGTCAATGAAAATGGCAGGACCGGTTTTTGCGATATAATCATTATGGTATGGGATTCAACGCCATGGAGGGGAGCGACGGCAGTCGCCTGAATGGACAAGGATAAAATGTTCCATCATGATTGACGTGCCTTCTTCTTTAAAACAAAGCAGTGGACATGGAGTACAAGCTAAGCAGCCGATCATCAGATCTTGGTGACACATGCTCCGGGGTTTGGCTGGCACGGAGGGGACTGTTAGATATGCCAGACCAAACCCTCGGAAATGGACTAAGGCTGCATGAAAGAACAAAAAT
The DNA here is from genome assembly GCA_023375785.1 of Penium margaritaceum. Classification (NCBI taxonomy): domain Eukaryota; kingdom Viridiplantae; phylum Streptophyta; class Zygnematophyceae; order Desmidiales; family Peniaceae; genus Penium; species Penium margaritaceum. The sequence goes on along the minus strand of SZWC01000045.1, from coordinate 236,700 downwards.
GTATCGCATATGAATAAAGATACTTATGTTAGAAGTGAGCACACACTCCCCTGGTCAGGTCCAATGTGAACCTTCCGCCAAGCGCAGGAATACTTGGCGAACCAGCTCAAGTCCGGGTGGTGAGGCCGCAAGAACGACAACAGAGAAGGAGAGAGGATGAACGGCTGGATCTTAATCAAGAGCAGGTTTATCGGCGGATGGAGATCATGATGGCAAGTGATCTACATCTGCCGAATCCACGGCAAACAAACTCCAACAGATGAGCGGTCTATCCTGGCCGTCCAACCACATGTGGCCGAAGCATTAAATGCTTACCTGCATGGCGTTGGTGATCTTCGCATAATACAGATCACCAGCGACGGCGGAGAAGCGCCTCCCACTGACAGGAACGCACGAGCATAAAAGGCTAAGAGCACTTCGAGTTCTGCTTTTTAAACTGTTCCTTGATACACTTGCACATGCTAGCACTACTCTTGTACCCCGCACCTGGAGTTAAAGAAGTTTCTTGGTTATTCTCAGTCTCTCCTGGTGGTGCTTGATCTGACGTGCAAGAAATTCAAGAAGGACTTTGCATCGCTAGATCCTCAGAAACAACAACTTTCAAGCACAAGTATTGGGCACGAGTATGAGGCAAAACAATGAGGCAAAGGAATCACGCACAAGTATGAGGCACAAGTACCAGGCACAACTACCAGACACACGTATGAGGCATAAGTGTCAGGCACAAGAATCCGGCACAAGTATCGGGCAGAAGTATCAGCCACAACTATCCAGCACAAGTATGAGGCACAAGTATTAAGCACAAGTAGCAGGCACAAGTATCAGGCGCACGTATCATGCTCAAATATCATACACAAGTTTCAGGCACAATCATCGTGCACAAGTATGGAGCACAAGTAACAGGCACAAGTACTAGGCACAAGTAACAGGCACAAGTGTCGGGCACATGTATCAGGCACACGGATCAATGAAAAGTATCAGGCACAAGTATGAGGCTCAAGAATCTAGCACAAATATAAGGCACCAGTATCAGGCACACGTATCAGGCTCAAGTATCAGGCACAAGTATCAGGCACAACTATCGGGCTCAAGAATCGGGCACAAGTATCATTTTCAAGTATCAGGCACAATTATCAGGCACAAGTATCAGGTATAGGTATCAAGCACAAGTAGCAGGCACCAGTATACGGCAGCAATATCAGGCGCAAGTATTAGGCACAAGTAGCAAGAACAAGTGCCAGGCACATCTTTCAGGCACAATTAGCAGGCACAATATTCAGGCACAAACATCAGGCAAAGCACAAGTATCGGGTACAAGCAGACGGCAGCAGTATCAGGCACAAGTATCAGGCACAAGGATCAGGTACATGTATCAGGCACACGTATCAGGTACAAGTATCAGGCACAAGTATCCGGCAAAAATATTAGACACAAGTAGAAGGCACAAGCATTAGGCACATGCATCAGGCACTAGTACCGGTATAAGGCATGTCACGAGCACAAGTATCAAGAACAAGTATTCAGCACAAGTACGAGGCAAAACTGTGACGCTAACGTATCAAGCACAAGTACCAGGTACAAGTATCAGGCACAAGTATCGGGGATAAGTACCAGGCACACATATCAAGCACACATATGAGGGACTAGTATCAAGCACACGTATCAGGTACATGTGTGAGGGAAAAATAAATTGAAAACATATCAGGCATATGTATCAGGCACAATTATTAGGCACAAGTATCAGGCACAAGTATGAGGCACAAGTATCAAGCACAAGCAGCATGCACAAGTATGTGGTACGAGTATCAGGCACACGTATCATGCACAATAATGAGGAACAAGTATTAGGCACATGTATCATGTACAAGTATCAGGCAGAAGTATCAGGCACAAGAATCTGGCACAAGTGTCAAAGTATCAGGCACAATGATTGGCCATAAGTATCAGGCTCAAGTCACGGGCACAAGTATCAAGCACACTTATCAGTCACAAGTGTAAGGCACAAGTATCAGGCACAGGCATCAGGCACAGGTATAATGCACAAGTCTCAAGCACAAGTATCAGGCACAAGTATGAGGCAGAAGAACCAGGCACACGGACGAGGCACAACTATCAGGCGCAAGTATCAGGCGCAAGTTTTAGGCACAAGTATCAGGTACAAGCTTCTGACACAAGTATCAGGCCATAGTATAATGCACAAGTATCAGGACAACGTTTCAGGGACAAGTATTAGGCACGTGTATCAGACACAAGTATCAGGCACAGGTATCAGGCATAATTATCAAGCACAAGTATCTTACACACGTATCAAGGACAATTATCAGGCACAAGTATCAGGCACAAGTATCATGCACAAATATCAGGCAAAAATATCAACCACAAGTATCAGGTACAAGTATGAGGCACAACTATCAGGCACAAGTATTATGCACAAGTATCAGGCACTAGTATCAGGCACAAGTATCAGGCACATGTATCAGACACAAGTATTAGGCACAAGTACAAACACAAGTATCATACACAAGTATCAGGCACAAGTATGAGGCACAAGTATCAGGCACAATTATCTGGCAGTAGTATAAGGCACAATTGTCAGGCACAAGTATCAGGCACATGTACCAGGCACAAGTATCAAGAAAACATATCAGGCACAACTATCAGGCACAAGGATCCGGCACATGTATTAGACACAAGTACCAGGCTCAAGTGTAAGGCACAGGTATCAGGCGCAAGTATCAAGCACAGGTTACAGGCATAAGTACATGGCAATAAGATGAAGCACGAGTATCAGGCAAAAGTACCAGACACAAGTATCAGGCACAAGTATCAAGCACACGTAACAGGCACAAGTATCAAGCACTCGTATCAGGCAGAAGCTTCAGCCTGAAACTTGTGCCTGATACTTGTGCCTCATACTTGTACCTGATACGTGTGTCTCATTTTTGTGCCTGATACTTTCGCCTCATACTTGTGCCTGCTACTTTTGTTTGAGACTTGTATATTATACCTGTGCTTGACACTTGTGCTTGAAACCTGTGCCAAATACTTGTGCTTGATACTTCTGCCTCATATTTGTGCCTCATACTTGTGACTGAGATTTGTGTATGATACTTGTGCCTGAAACGTGTGCCTGATATGTGTGCCTTATACTTGTAACTGATAGTTTTACCTGATACTTGTGCCTGATGTTTGTGCTTGATAGGTTTGCCTGATACTTGTGCCTGATACTTGTGCCTGATACTTGTGCCTGATACTCGTGCCTTATATTTGTGTCTGATATGTGTGCCTGAAACTTGTGCCTCATACTTGTGCCTCAGACTTGTGCCTGATACTTGTGCCTGATGCTTGTGCCTGCAACGTGAGCCTGATACTCGTGCCAGACACTTGAGCCTGATACTTGTGCCTGATACTTGTGCCTCATACTTGTGCCTCAGACTTGTGCCTGATACTTGTGCCTGATGCTTGTGCCTGCAACGTGAGCCTGATACTCGTGCCAGACACTTGAGCCTGATACTTGTGCCTGATACTCGTGCCCGATGATTGTGCCTGATACTTGTGCCTGATACAAGTACCGGATACTTGTGCCTAATACCTGTGCTTGATGCTTGTGCTTGACACTTGTCCCCGATACTTGTGCCTGATATTTGTGCTCTGATACGTGTGCCCATTACATGTGCTTGTTACTTGTGCCTGATACTTGTGCTTGATGCTTGTGCTTGACACTGGTGCCTAATAATTGTTCCTGGTATTTGTGCTTGATAGTTGTGCCTGATGCTTGTGCCTGATACTCGTGCCCTATGCTTGTGCCCGATACTTGTGCCTGATGTAAGTGCCTGATACTTGTGCCTAATACTTGTGCTTGATGCTTGTTCTTGACAATTGTGCCTGATACTTGTGCCCGACTCTTGTGCCTGAAACTTGGGCCTGAAACGTGTGCTTGATATTTGTGCCTGGTACTTGTGCTTGATACTTATGCCTAATACTTGTGCCTAATTCTTGTGCCTGATACTTGTGCCTGATACTCGTGCCCTATGCTTGTGCCCGATACTTGTGCCTGATGTAAGTGCCTGATACTTGTGCCTAATACTTGTGCTTGATGCTTGTTCTTGACAATTGTGCCTGATACTTGTGCCCGACTCTTGTGCCTGAAACTTGGGCCTGAAACGTGTGCTTGATATTTGTGCCTGGTACTTGTGCTTGATACTTATGCCTAATACTTGTGCCTAATTCTTGTGCCTAATACTTGTGCCTGATACTTGTGCCTAAAACATGTGTCCAATACCTGTGCCTGATACTTGTGCTTGATACATTTGCCTTATTGTTGTGCCTGATACTTGTTCCTGATACTTGTGCCTGATACTTGTGCCTGATGCTTGGTCCTGACACTTGTGCCTGATACTTGTGCCTGATAATCTGCCTTAGACTTGTGCCTTAAATGTGTACTTGAAAATTGTGCCTGATACCTTTGCCTGATACCTGTGCCTGATACTTGTTCCTGATTATTGTGCCCGATGCTTCTGCCTCATACTTGTGCCGTATACTTGTGCCTTGTACTTGTGCCTGACACTTGTGCCTGATACTTGTGGCTCATACTTCTGACTAATCCTTGTGCTTGGCATTTGTGCTTAAACTTGTGCTTCATACCTGTGCTTAATTTGTGTGCCTGATACTTTCACCTGCGCTTGTGCCGTATACTTGTGCTTGATACTTGTGCATTGTAATTGTTCCTGATACGTGTGCCTGATATCCGTGCCTGTTATGTTTCCTAATACTTGTGTGTTATGCTTTTGCCTGATACCTGTGCCTGAAACTTGTGCCTAACACTTGTGCCGGATACTTGTGCCTCATTCTTGTGCCGGAAACTTCAGCCTTATACGTGTGCCTGATACTTGTGCTTGAGACATGTGCATGATACTTGTGCCTGATACCTTTGCGTGATTCTTGTGCATTATACGTGTGACTGATAGTTGTGCCTAATTCTTTTGCCTGACATCTGTGCCTGATATGTGGTCTTGATACTTTTGCCCGATACTTATGCCTGATACTTGTGCCTGATAATCGTGCCTGAAATTTGAGCCTGATACGTGTGCCTGATAACTGTGCCTGACACTTGTGTCTCATACAAGTGCCTGATACTTGTGCCTAATACTTGTGCTTGATGCTTGTGCTTGACGCCTGTGCCTGATACCTGTCTAATATTTGCGCCTGATACTTGTGCCTAAAAGGTGTGCTTCATACTTGTGCCTGATACTTGTGCTTGCTACTTGTGCCTAGTACTTGTGCTGATACTTGTGCCTGCTACTTTTGCGTGATGCTTGTGCCTGATACTCGTGCCTGACACTTGAGCCTGATAGTTGTGCCTGATACTCATGCCTGATGATTATGCCTGATACCCGTGCCTTATACTTGTGCATTGTACTTCTGATTGATACTTGTGCCTGATACTTGTGCCTACTACTTTTGCTTCATACTTGTGCATTGCAATTGTTCCTCAGACGTGTGCCTTAATACTGCTTCCTAATACTTGTGCTTTATACTTTTGCCTGATACTTGTGCCTCAAACTTGGGCCTGATACTTGTGCTTGATACGTGTGCCTGATACTTGTGCCTCATTCTTGTGCCTGATACATTTGCTTGAGTCTTGTGCATGACACTTGTGCCTGATACTTGTGCCTGATATGTGTGCCTTATACTTGCGACTGATACTTGTGCCTGATACTTGTGCCTGATATATGTGCTTGTTAGGTGTGCCTGATACTTGGGCAGGATACTTGTGCCTGATACTTGTGCCTGATACTTGTGCCTGATATGTGTGCCTGATTATTGTCCCTGATACTTGTGCCTTATACTTGTGCCTGATACTTGTACCTGATACTTGTGCCTGACACTTGAGCCTGATACTTGTGCCTGGTACTCGTGCCTGATGCTTGTGCCTGGTTCTTGTGCCTGATACCAGTGCCTGATATTTGTGCTTAATACGTGTGCTTGATGCTTCTGCTTGACACTTGTGCCTGATACTTGTGCCTGATAGTTTGTGCCTGATATTTGTGCCCAATACAAGTGCTTGATATTTGTGCCTGAAAGTGTTGGCCTGTGTCCATCGACCATCGATGGGCATCGATGTCCATCGACACATCGATGGAGTCATCACAGAGGATATCGTCGTGCCACCGCTGTAAAACCTCTCAAAACCACCAGAACACACATGGACCACAGGAAATTGTTCTCACCAAGTATGTTCTCACTGAAGTCTGAAACACAACACTTTCGTTACACGGTCACTTCATGGGAAGCTGATCATTGTTGAGCACTTCACCTACCACTTGTGCAATTTTCTGCCATGCTATCATAGTGGGTTTTAAAAGGTACACTTTACAATGAAATGTGATGGCAAGCATATCACTCTAATGTTATTTGCACATAATTGGACGCATGGAATGTAAGAGAATGAAATAGCTTCAATGTAAGTCACACCATGTAAGAGCATAGAACAAGTTTTCTATGCCACTACAACTTGGTCTAGAAGCAGATGCATTGAATCCATCACTTCTTAGCAGCCTGCTTGCGCTGCTTTGCCTTGCTTGTTGCTCCTGCTGCGGAGCATGTCAGAGCTGCTTCTTTGGCTGTTGCAGCTGGTGATGCTGTTTTTCGAGCAACTACACTTGTAGGGCCAACTCTGGATGCCGATGTGGATGACCCCTTACGTGGTGGTGATGCTGCAGTCTCCAGCATTACATCATCTTTGCATGGTATTTCTCCAGCAACACTGGCAGCAACATCTGGCATCACACCCCCCCTTGCTCCTCTCCATCCTCACCCAGCCCACCATCTGCCCCCTCGCCCTGGTCCTTGTCGGCTCCCTCCCCATTCTCTTCTTCCCCATCATTGTCTCCTTCCTCACCGGGCTCGTCCTTGTTCCCCTTCCTCTGTCCCATTGCTGCTATGCTTGCTTCTGGCTTCTACTGCTCACGCACACGAACAGGACGAGCATGTAGGAGTCCTGGCGTGTCTGTCATGACACGGACGGATGCCATGACTTCCACCACATCTTCGTCTGCTGCTTCCTCCTCGTCTTTATCTTTTCCCTCCTCGTCGTCGCCTTCCATCTCCTCCTCAGGCTCACTCAGCACCCCGTCTTCTTCAACGACATCCACGTCATCTTCACTTGCCTCTGCTTTTGCGTCTGCCTCTGCTTCTACTGCGGCTGCTACTGCTGCAAATCCCCCAGTTGTCTTTCGTCCACAGCGTCCATAGTGCTTGCGCAATCACACGTTACACCGCACTAGCAGCTCCAGAGTCTCCACCTTCAACCTGTTGCACTGGCAGTATGAATTAGGTCGTGCATGGAAAAAACACGTTCGCACTCAGAGGATGAGCATGGCTAGGAAAGCACCTTCAGTGCTAGATCCCGAAGAACAGGTAAGTGGCACATGTAGTTCACGTGCCAGTCCATAGGAGTCATGGTTCCACATTGCACCTTGGCCACTGCAGCCATGGCCTTTGGGTTCCTCCGGGGAGTAACCAATCGAATCACTATCCACCATGGTTTGGGCTCTTTGGAAAGCCCCAATGTTCATCATCACATCATCCTGCTTGTCACCAGGAACCAACGCCTCCACCACAGCCTGACAAGCCTGCAAGGTCTTGCTGTCTTTTGACAGGTCATTTCCAAAATGCGCAGGGAGGAGACGACAAGGAGCAGCGTAGAAAGGACATGACATGTCCTTGGACTAACAAGCCTCGAGCCTGCCAAGCACAAAATTGACATGAATATCCACAACCCACCATGGCTTCCTTCCCTTTTCACGGACTGCGACTTCAGTTGCTCTGTGCAATCCAGGAGCCCCTCATAAATCTCACCTGCACCACCACCCGGCTTGTCCGCCACCCTCAAAACGACTTTCAGTGCCAGCAGCAACTCTTTCAGCTGACGCACCTGCAGCCAGAAGGCCTTACCTCTGATGATCCTCCTCACCTCCCACTTCCTGGACCAAAAGCTAGCATCTCTATGTGAGCCAATCTGCTTCCACACGTCCAGTCCAACAAATGTCTCTAGTTCATTCCGCAGCTCCAGCAGTCTCTCCACCATGGACAAGACGGAGGCAAAGAGTGTGTCACAACGGTTCTTCTGCACTTTGCCGCCAGTCTTCTCCTTCAGCCAAGTGCGCGGCATGGCGTTGTTCCTGAAAAAGCCGCAACCGTTTCACACCGTCCAATCACACCTGCATCCCATGCAGATTTCCCCATGTCCTTCATGACGAGATTGATATTGTGAGCACAGCACCCTTGGAAAAACAGTCACGAGTACTGCATCATCGGATCTGAAAACGCTTTTTCATTCACCGATGCATTGTCGCCTATGACAGAGACCACCTCGTCCTCCCCCACAATGTCACTAGCTGTCTCATACATTGATGCAATGTGGTCTGCATCTCTGGTCAATCAACTGGCAACACGGGAGACAATATGTACAGATCCCAACCCGTTCACTACCATAGCATTGTATATTGGCCTGACCTGTCGGTCAAACCACTCATCAACATGTAAACTGCAGCCATACGTGCTCCATCCTTGCTTCAGAGGAGCATCCAAATCCTTTAGTTCCTTGTCAAGTTTTTGGAGAATATCCCCCACCATAGTGGACCGGGCTAGAAGCCTGAAAGCAGCTGTCGCTTTCTTGGAACTCTTCACAACCTCAAGCAATACCGCCTCCCGACAGAAAGATATGGACAGGGCAGAGATAGCCATCAATTTCACAACGTCCAGCTGGCAACGCTCATTGTTCAACCAGTCTGCGTGCTCTAACATTTTAGATTGCCGGAAGGAGGCTGCTCGGTTGATGTCGAAGAGGGAACCTCACCCTCCTGTTTGGCTGAAGCCGGCTGCCACTGCCGCTTCTCTCTTGCTTCCTCCTGGTCGCTATCCAGCACCAGGGTCACGCAAGCAAGTGCAGCCTTGACCTCTTGCTGCTTCTTCTCCCAAAGTTTCAGCCACTAAACTGGCTTGTCCTTCGTGACCCATTCCTGTCACTATCCCTTGTAGAGGCTGACGATGTGCGGCTGCCATCCAGTAGGAGAAGGGGGGTACCGCTCCAAGCTAAGAACGTCACGACAGAGCGGTGGCGGATGAGGGTACTTGGCCACCTTAGGATTGTTGCAGGCAAAGTGACCGCGGATGCGGTCACTTCTCCCGCCAGTCCTTTTGGCACATAATCCCCACACAAATCCTGGATTCTTTGTGTCTGTGGGGCACAGCTAGCAGTGCTTTGAGAGCTCTTTTGTGAGGAATTCAGCACTGAGCGGTTTTTTCTTTGGTGGATTCCACCAGGTACCGTCAAACTGGCTGGAGACAGCTGAAACAGGCAGGGAGACCCCGATCCTACTGTACAGGCTTGGTTGGTGGAGCTACCTGCCTGCGAGTTATGGGCCTGATCAACCATGGTGGCCAGTTTCAACAGTATGCCAAAGATGGCTAACTGTTGAGAACGGCACCGAACAGGGCAGCGACATGTGACTCTCGCTTGGAAGGTCTGAGTGTAACTCGGACTATCGAGCAAGCGGAACAGTCGGTCGACCTGGCCCTTGGATCAACGGCCAGCAATCACCAATCCGGCTGCTGATCTGACGGTCTAACCTTCCTGCAACGTGGATGAAGATACGGTTCAACGATGTGGTACGAGGTCATGCCTGTATGGTTTGAGGATGTGTTCCGAGATCCATGAATTTATTGAGCATTGGACAGGATTGAATGTTGCTCGGCTGCTGTTGCAATGTTGCATATCTGTAATGCTGAGCATTTTTAAAAACGGAGGATAGACAACTGGAAGGATACTCCCATTGGTTTAATGTAGCTGAGTCATGCCACATGTCATGCACACATGGCACATGCATGGCCGGTGGCAAAAAGATCCCAAAACAATTTTGGGTGCCGGAAGTTGATCACGGCCTCCGGTGACTTTTCCGCGAGATTCGCGGTCCTCTAGTGCATGAGGTTCCGCGCGGTGACTCGGCAGGACCAAGGTGACCACTCCTGCTCCATCGGCATCGATGCCTCATGGACGGGACTCGATGGGCCGATGTCGACGAAGGGTGCCTCCATCGAGCATCAAGGGCAACTATGGTGCCTGATACTTGTGCTTGATGCTTGTGCTTGACACTTGTTCCTCATACTTTTTTCTGATATTTGTGCCCGATACTTGTGTCCGATACTTGTGTCTGATACGCGTGCCTGATGCTTGTGCCTTATACCTGTGCCTGTTTCAAGTGCCTGATACTTGTGCCTAATTGTGGTGCTTGATGCTTGTACTTGACACTTGTGCCTGCTACTTGTTCCTGATATCCGTGCCTGATACTTGTGCCCAATGCGTTTGCTTGATACTCGTGCCTGATACTTGTGCTTGAGACTTGTGCCTGATACTTGTGCCTTATACTTGTGTCTAATACTTGTGCCTGATACTTGTGCCGGATACCTGTGCCTGATGCTTGTGCCTGACACTTGAGCCTGATACTTGTGCCTCACTCTTGTGCCTGATACTTGTGCCTCACTCTTGTGCCTGATACTTGTGCCTGCAAAATTTGCTTGATATTTGTGCCTAATCCGTGTGCCTGATACTTGTGCCTGACACTTGAGCCTGATACTTGTGCCTCACTCTTGTGCCTGATACTTGTGCCTGCAAAATTTGCTTGATATTTGTGCCTAATCCGTGTGCCTGATACTTGTGCCTGACACTTGAGCCTGATACTTGTGCATGATAATTGTGCCTGATATGCAATTCTGATACTCATGCCTGATACTTCTTCCTGATACTTTTTCTTACTACTTGTGCTCCATACATTTTCCTGATACTTTTGCCAGAACCTTGTGGCTGGTACTTGTGCTTGATATGAGTGCCTCATACATGTTCCTAATACTTGTACCTCATACTTTTGCCTGATATTTGTGCCTAATCCGTGTGCCTCATACTTGTGCCTGACACTTGAGCCTGATACTTGTGCATGATAACTGTGCCTGATATGCAATTCTGATACTCATGCCTGATACTTCTTCCTGATACTTTTTCTTACTACTTGTGCTCCATACATTTTCCTGATACTTTTGCCAGAACCTTGTGGCTGGTACTTGTGCTTGATATGAGTGCCTCATACATGTTCCTAATACTTGTACCTCATACTTTTGCCTGATATTTGTGACCGATGCGTGTGCCTGAAACGTGTGCCTGATACTTCTGCCTAACACTTGTTCCTGATACTTGTGTCCGATATTCGTGCCTGATGCTTGTGCCTGGTCCTTGTGCCTGATACTTGTGCCTGATACTTGTGCTTGATACTTTTGCATTATAGATGTGCTTATTACTTGTACTCGATATTTGTGCCTGGTACTTGTGCTTGATGCTTGTGCTTGACACTTGTGCCTGAGACTTGTACCTGATAATTGTGCCTGATACTTGTGCCGAATACGTGTGCTTGAAAACTGTTCCTGATAATTGTGCTTGATACGTGTGCCTGATACCTGTTCCTGATACTCATGTATAATACTTGTGCCTGATAATTGTGCTTGATAATTGTGCCTGATACTTGGGTCCAATTCTTGTGCCTGATACGTGTGCCGTATAGTTGTGCCTGATAGTCGTGCCTAATATTTGTGACCAATACCTGTGCTTGATACGTGTTCCTGACACTTGTGCCTGATACGTGTGCCTGATACTTGTACCTGATACTTATGCTTGATACTTGTGCCTGATACGTGTGCTTGATACTTGTGCCTCATTCGTCTGCCTTTTACTTGTGCCTAATACTTGTGCCTGATACTTGTGCCTGATACTTGTGCTTCATACTTGTGCCTCATACTTGCGCCTGATACTTGTGCTTAATACTTGCGCCTAATACTTGTTCCTGAAACATGAGCCTGATACACGTGCCAGATACATGTGATTGAAACTTGTGCATGATAATTGTGCTTGATACGTGTGCCTGATACATGGGCCTGTTACTTGTGCCTGATACTTGTGCCTGATACTTGTGCTTGATACTTGTGCCTAATTTGTGTGCCTGATACTGTCAGGAAAACAATAGAAGCGTTGACATGATGAAATAATGCTGACGTCAGCTGAGACGCTGCTGGAAAGCCTGGGCGCAGTCTGGTTGACGAGCGCTGCATGACTGGAGTTTTGCTGGGTGCGGTACATGCGCACGAGCGCTGAGAGGCACAACAAGAGATGCAAAGGCATGACGATAGCAAGGACTTGAACGGGTGGTGGCAGTGCCAAGGCGTGGGCCGAAAGGCCGCAGCACTAAGGCACGGGCTGAATGAGCATGAGGGCCATAGTGTTAAAACACGGGCCGATGCGCAGAGACAACGATTGAAGCATTGATGTAGACATACGCAATGATGGAGATTGAAAGCTGCATCGTGCAGGGACGGACTGAACGATTAGCGAAGCCGCAGCGCAAAGGAGCGGGCTGAGTGATGGATGAAGAAGTTGATACTTGTGCCTGGTACTTGTGCCTCATACGTGTGCTCAATACTTGTGCCTCATACTTGTGCCTAATACTTGTGCTTCATACTTGTGCCCAATAGTTGTGCCTCGTACTTGTGCCTGATTCTTGTGGCTCTTACTTGTGCATAATACTTGTGTCCCATACGTGTGCCTCGTATGTGTGCCTCATCATTGAGCCTGATACTTGTGCCTGATACCTGTGCCTGATACCTGTGCCTGATACTTCTGCCTCATACTTGTGCCTGGTACGTGTGCCTTGTACTTGTGCCTGATCCTTGTGCCTGATGCTTATGCTCGATACCTTTGCCTGATACGTTTGCAAGATACGTATGCCTGATACTCGTGCTTGATACGTGTAACTGATACTTGTGCCTGTTACTTATTCTTCAAACGTTTACCTAATAGTTGTGCATTATTCTTGTGCCTGTTTCTTGCACCGGATGCATCTGCGTGCCACTTGTGCCTGATACTTGTCTGATAAGTGTGCCTGATGCTTGCGCCTGATAGTTGTTTCTGATACTTGTTCCTGATACTTGTGCCTGACACTTGTGCCTAATACTTGTGCTTGATGAGTGTGCCAGATACTCGTGCCTGTCAATTGTGCCTGAAACGTTTTCTTGATACTAATGCCTGATACTTGTACCTCATTGATGGGCCTCATACGTGTGCCTGATAGCTGTGCCAAATACTTGTGCCTCATACGTGTGCATAACATGTATGCAAAACACTTGTACTTGATACTTGTGATTGACACTTGGGCATGATACGTGTGCCTGGTACTTTCTCCTTCAACTCGCGCCAAATACTTGTACATGACACTTGTGCCATATACTCGTGCCTGACACTTGTGCCTGATACTTGTGCTCCATACTTGTGCCTGATAATTGTGCCTGATACTTGTGTCTGTTAGTTGCACCTGATATTTGTGCCTGGTACTTGTGCCTGATACTTGTGCATGACGCTTGTGGCTGATACATGTAATTGATGCTTGTGCCTAATACTTGTACCTGATAATTCTGCCCAATATTTGTGCTTCATACTTGTGCGTGATCGTTGTGCCTGATACTTGTGCCTGATCATTGTACCTGATACTTGTGCTTGATACTTGTGCCTCGTACTTGTACCTGATACATGTGCCTGGTACTTGTGCCTGATACTTGTGCCTGATACTTGTGCCTGATACTTGTGCCTGATACTTGTGCCCAAGACCTGTGCCTGATACTTGTGCCTGATACTTGTGCTTGATACTTGTGCCTGACACTTGTTCTTGATACTTGTGCCTGAAATGTGTGCCACATGCTGTGCCTGATAACCGTGCCTGATACTAGTTCCTGATACTTGTGCATGATACTTCTGCCCGGTACGTCTGCCCGATACGTGGGAGCTCGTTGACAGGCTGGAAGATGCCAAGGTCATCGGCTCAAAGTGGGTCTTCAAGACCAATTTCACAAAGGAAGGTGTAGTTGACAAGTACAAGGTGCGGCTGGTGGCGAAGGGTTACGCACAGCGTGTCAGGATTTGGAGGATCGGAGGAGGCAACACGGGAATGCTTGTGGTGCTGATCAGCACAAGTTAGGAGTTGAGCAGGGTGGTAGTAACAAGTTATGGAGCTAAGCGATGCGAGACAGGCAGACGACTGTCGGACGGTGGCAATGACAGCTGGGGGAAGATGAAGGAAATGATTCATTGATGGAATAGCGGAAGCAAGAAGTTTTCTGGTCTAGGCTACCAAAAAATAGTGTGCTAGGTTTCGTTAGAACCCCTGCGATGTGGAAGCGGTAGTTCGTGTACTTTGAGAGACGTGCGGTGATGGCTTTGCCGTTGCACAGTTCGTCGTGTTCCTCCGAGACTTTGGGACGTGGTATTGTCGGCTCACGGATCTTGTTTGTACGTGTCTGTTGAGATTTGTGCGGTCCTGTCTATTTCGTGTGCTTGGATGTGCTCCGGTCTTCTCGCTGGTTTCTCTTCTTTATTTCCGACACCCCTCGTGAAAGGGAACCAGTGTGGAAGCTTCAGGTGTCTCTGGTCCTGAGACCTGGAAGATATACCTGGGTTGCACGTTGTGCCTGGTCTAGGGCTTTGGTGAAGATGTCAGCCCTGTTGGCCTTTGAGGCCACATGCTGAACCAAGAGTTCTTTTGCCTGCACTTTATACCTGATGAAGAAGTAGCACAGCTTAATGTGCTGGGTTTGCCCATGGTAGACTGGGTTCTCTGTGAGAGCGATGGTACTTTGGTTGTCGCACCACAGGACTGGAAGTGGTTGTGGGTATCCAAGGTCTTGCAGGAGGTGCTTCAACCAGATGGCTTCTTGGGCAGCCATGGTACCTCCATACAGTTCTGCCTCACAAGATGAGAGTGAGACAGAGGAGGACCTGGTAGACCGCCAGCTGATTTGTCCGGAGCCAAGGTGGAATCCGTAGCCTTGTGACGACTTTCGGTTGGCTTGATCATCTGTCCAGGAGGAGTCACTGTATCCTTCCACTGTTATCGGCTGAGTTCCTCCCAGCTCAAGATAGAAGGATGCGGTCTCTCCCAGATACCTTAGGACTCGCTTTGCTACCTTCCAGTGTAGGTCACTGTGATTTCCATCTCCAACGTACCGTGACAAAATACTGAGAGGGAAAGCGAGGTCGGGACGAGTGCAGATCATTGCATACATCAGAGATCCCACCAGTTCAGGATAGGGTTCCGGGGAAGGTGATGAGACTGTGTACGCTGGTGAGGTGAGTTTGTGATCCACCGTCATAGGAGTTGGAGCCCCGTTGCTGTTCTCGAGCTCAAAGTGCTTCAAGAGTGAAGCAATGTAGGGATCTTGAGAAAGAGTGATGAGTCGCTTCTCCCGGTCCCTCTTGATGTCAATCCCCAAATAATGGGTCAGTTCCCCAAGGTCCTTCATGGTGAAACGTCCCAGGAGTGCTTGCTTCAGACCCTGGAGAGCACTTGGATTGTTGGAGGTGAGAGCGAGATTGTCCACATAGGCCATAACATAGGTCTGCTCATCTGGCCGAGAACGGAGGAACAGTCTGGGATCGGCAGTGGACACTGTGAATCCCAGGTCAAGGAGAGTTGCTCGGAGTTTGGCATGCCATTCCCGAGGAGACTGGTCGAGCCCATAGACTGGGCAATGCAGCTTCAAGAAAGTGTTGGGCTGGTCTGGCGTGTAGCCTTTGGGACACACCAAGTGGATAGTTTCGTGCAGATCTCCTTGGAGAAAGGTTATGTACACATCCATGGCATGTAGTTCCATATATTTAGTGGCTGCAATGTGCAGCAAGGCTTGTGGGGTGGTCAGCTTGGCAGTGGGTGAGAAGGTGTCAAAGAATTCCACGCCGTGTTGCTGTGAGAACCCCTTTTCCACACAGCAAGCCTTGAATTCTGTTGGCTTCCCTAGGCTGTAGAACCCCAGACTTGAAGTTTGGAGATGTCTGGATTATATCCCAGCCAGAGCTCTGCTGGGGTGACGTCAGGAAGATGCTTGGCTGGACAGTAGTTGTGCACTCTTGTGGCATAACGTAGTGCATGATTCCAGAAGGTTTCCGGCGCTCCCTCATGCACAAGTACATTGCGGGTAAGAGCGACCAGGACCCCGTTCCGTCTTTCTGCCACTCCGTTCTGCTCAGGTGCTTCTGGTATACCCATCTCATGCCCAATGCCACGCTCTGCCAGGAATTCACGGAGTTCATGAGACAGGAATTCACCACCTCTGTCTGTCCAGATTTTACCATTGGACCGGTTGAGGCGGCTCATTTGATACTTCGACCACTTGATGAAGGCAGGCTTGGCATCAGCTTTGGACTTGAGAGGGATTGTGGCGCCAAAGCGAGAATGGTCGTCCACAATGGTGAGAAAGTACTCATAGCCTTGAAAAGAGGTGGGACCAATTGGTTCCACAAGGTCCATGTGAAGGATGTCAAGAGGTCTTGCTGCTCGAGCGACTCAAGGAGGGTGAGGGGATGCCTTTAATTTACCAAGACTGCAAGCAGTGCAAGGTGGTCCTGCAAGACGGGTTAGTGGAGAGAGTGGTGGTAGGCCTTTCACCATGTTTTTGGCCAGGAGACGGAGGAGCGCATTGAACTTTGGATGTCCAAGGCGGTGATGATGTAGAAGCAGAGGATGAGAGAGACTGCGGCAATCACAGGAGGAGGGTTGACTATCGGCTTCAACGGCAAAGATCGCTGTTGTACGAGGAATCTGCAGGCCATAGAGGTTGTTGCGAATGGTGAAGGTTGCCAGTGGTTTGTTCTCAGCTGTCGTCAGCTGGGCTTCCGACCCCTAGGCGGCGAAGAAGATGTTTACTCCTTCCTTCTGAAGTTGATAAACTGAAAGGAGATTGTGTCGAAGGTCAGGGGTGTGGTAACCCCGGATCTGTCCAGTTGGTGCTGCCGGAGACGTGAGAGTAGCGCAGTAGCGGCAGAGTTATTTCATTCCCTTGGTTGCACCCGTGATGGTGACAGGTGTTGCGAGCGGTGTGGTGATGTCAGCATCTTTGAGTGCGTGAATAGCACATCCTGAATCGATGACTTGTTCGATGTAGAGGGAGTCAGATGTCGTGAGAAGTGTCAGCGGAGGAGGTTCTCCATCTTCAATGGAGACTTGGGCGAAATCGAGGAAGGAGTGCTCAGTTCTTGTGTCAGCGTCTGCCTTGTAATTGTCTGGCGTGGTGCACGGCGGAAGGAGCCGATCACACACAGTTGCGACTGCGAAGACAACCACTGGGAGCATGGTGGCCGGTTGACCAGGGCTGGAAACCTAGTGCTCTGATACCATGTCAGGATTTGGAGGATCGGATAAGGCAACACGGGAATACTTGTGGCGCTGATCAGCACAAGTTAGGAGTTGAGTAGGGTGGCAGTAACAAGTTATGGAGCTGAGCGATGCGAGACAGGCAGACGACTGAAGGACGGGGGCAATGACAGCTGCGAGGAAGACGAAGCAAATGATTGATGGATAGAATAGCGGAAGCAAGAAGTTTTCTGGTCTAGGCTACCAAAAAAATAGTGGGCTAGGTTTTGCTAGAACCCCTGCGAGGTGGAAGCGCTAGTTTGTGTACTTTGAGAGACGTGCGGCGATGGCTTTGCTGTAGCTCAGTTTGTCGGGTTCCTGCAAGACTTTGGGACGTGGTATTGTTGGCGCACGGATCTTGTTTGTACTTGTCCATTGAGATTCGTGCGGTCCTGTTTATTTCGTGTGCTTGGGTGTGCTCCGGTCTTCTCGCTGGTTTCTCTTGTTTTTTTCCGACACAGCGTAAGGGGGAGCACTACGATGAGACGTTTGCTCCCGTCGCCAAGTTGACAAGCATCTGGGCGATCCTTGCAGTGGCGGCCGCGAAGAACATGGAGCTCCACCAAATGGACGTAAAGATGGCCTTCCTCAACGGCATCATAGACAAGGAGATCTACATGGAGGTGCCACAGGGGGTGGAGGCGCTGGAGGGCAAGGTGTGCAAGCTGCGGAAGTCCTTGTATGGGCTAAAACAATCGTCCAGATGCTGGTACCAACAGATGGACAGGTTCATGGCACAGCTCGGCTTCAAGCGCTATGCATCGGATCACATTGTGTACATGCGGCGCGACAAACAGCTCCATATGATCGTCGCACTCTACGTGGATGACCTGATTTTGTGCTCGACAGATCTGCCGAGCCTACAGCGGCTGAAAGAGCAGTTGAACAGCAGATTCCAGATGTTGGACATGGGGGAGCTGGAGTACTACCTCGGGGTGAGCATCATGCGGAACCAAAGGGCGCGCACGCTTGAGCTGGGGCAGGCCAAATACGTAGCCTAATGCTGAAGCGGTACGGCATGGAGGACTGCAAACCAGTGGCAGTCCCGTCTCCATGACCTGTGAACTGAGTGTGGCAATAAACTAGTAACTGATGCTTGCGCCGGATAATTGTGCCTCATACTTATGCTTGATACTTGGGCCTAATACTTGTGCCTGGTACTTGTGCCTGATACTTGTGCCCGATACCTGTGCCTTATACCTGTGCCTGATCATTGTGCCTGCTAATTGTGCCTGATACTTGTGCCTGGTACTTTTGCCTGATACTTGTGCCTCATACTTGTACCCAATACATGTGCCTTATACTTGGGCCTAATCCTTGTGCCTGATGCTTGTGCCTGATACTCGTGCCTGATACTTGTGCCTGATACGCGTGCCTGATACTTGTGCCTGATACTTGTGCCTGATACTTGTGCCCGATACCTGTGCCTTATACCTGTGCCTGATCATTGTGCCTGCTAATTGTGCCTGATACTTGTGCCTGGTACTTTTGCCTGATACTTGTGCCTCATACTTGTACCCAATACATGTGCCTTATACTTGTGCCCAATCCTTGTGCCTGATGCTTGTGCCTGATACTTGTGCCTGATATTTGTACAAGATACGTGTGCCTGATCCTTGTGCTTGATACTTTTGCCTGATACTTGTGCCTGATGCTTGTGCCTGATACTTGTGCCTGATATTTGTACAAGATACGTGTGCCTGATCCTTGTGCTTGATACTTTTGCCTGATACTTGTGCCAACTGATTATGCTTCATACTTGTGCCTGATATTTGCGCATGGTACTTGTGCCTGTTTCTTGCGCCTGATGTGTCTGCCTGCCACTTCTGCCTGATACTTGTGCCTGATACGCGTGCCTGACACTTGTGCCTGATACTTCTGCTTGATACTTGTGCCAGATACTTTTGTTTGTTACTTGTGCCTGATACTTCTGCCTGATACTTGTGCCTGATACGCGTGCCTGACACTTGTGCCTGATACTTCTGCTTGATACTTGTGCCAGATACTTTTGTTTGTTACTTGCGCCTAATACTTTTGCCTGATGCTTGTGCATGGTTCTTGTGGCTGATACCTCAAACTGATACTTGTGCCTGATACTCGTGCCCGATACTTGTACCTGATACTTGTGCCTGATACTTGTACCTGATACTTGTGCCTGATACTTGTGCATGATACTTGTGCCTGATACTTGTGCTTGATACTTGTGCTTGATACTTGTGCTTGATACTTGTGCTTGATACTTGTGCCTGATACTTGTGCTTGATACTTGTGCCTGATACTTGTGCCTGATACTTGTGCCTGTTACTTGCACCTGATGTTTGTGCCAGGTTATTGTGCCTGATACTTGTGCCTGATGCCTGTGTCTGATACTTGAAGTTGATACTTGTACCTGGTACTTGTGCCTCATACTTGTGCCCAATACTTGTGCCTCATACTTGTGCCTGATACTTGTGCCTCATACTTGTGCCCAATAGTTGTGCCTTTTACTTGTGCCTGATCCTTGTGGCTCATTCTTGTGAATAATACTTGTGTCCCATACTTGTGCCTTGTACGTGTGCCTCATCATTGAGCCTGATACTTGTGCCTGATACTTGTGCCTGGTACCTGTGCCTGATACTTGTGCCTCATACTTGTACCTGATACATGTGCCTGGTACATGTGCCTGGTACTTGTGCCTGATCCTTGTGCCTGATGCTTGTGCTTGATACCTTTGCCTGATACGTTTGCAATAGACGTATGCCTGATACTCGTGCTTGATACTTGTAACTGATACTTGTGCCACTTACTTATGCTTCAAACGTTTACCGAATAGTTGTGCATTGTTCTTGTGCCTGTTTCTTGAACCAGATGCATCTGCGTGCCACTTGTGCCTGATACTTGTGTCTGATACGTGTGCCTGATACTTGTGCCTGATACTTGTGCCTGATACTTGTTCCTCATACTTGCTCCTGATGCTTGTGCCTGACACTTCTGCCTAATACTTGTACTTGATGTGTGTGCCAGATACTCGTGCCTGTCAATTGTGCCTGATACGTTTGCTTGATACTAATGCCTGATACTTGTACCTCATTGATGGGCCTCATATGTGTGCCTGATAGCTGTGCCAAATACTAGTGCCTCATACGTGTGTGTAATATGTGTGCAAAAAACTTGTACTTGATACTTGTGCCTGACACTTGGGCCTGATACCTGTGCCTGGTACTTGCTCCTTCCACTCGCGCCAAATACTTGTACATGACAATTGTGCCATATACTCATGCCTGACACTTGTGCCTGATACTTGTGCTTCATACTTGTGCCTGATATTTGTGCCTGGTACTTGTGCCTGATGCTTGTGCATGACGCTTGTGGCTGATACCTGTAATTCATGCTTGTGCCTGATACTTGTACCTGATACTTCTGCCCGATACTTGTGCGTTATACTTGTGCCTGATTGTTGTGCCTGATACTTGTGCCTGATACGTGTGCCTGACACTTTTACCTGATACTTGTGCCTGATACTTGCGCCTCATACTTGTACCTGATACATGTGCCTGGTACTTGTGCCTGGTACTTGTGCCTGATACTTGTACCTGGTACTTGTGCCTAAGACTTGTGCCTGATACCTGTGCCTGACACTTGTGCTTGATACTCGTGCCTGACACTTGGTCCTGATAGTTGTGCCTGAAATTTGTGCATCATGATGTGCCTGATAACCGTGCCTGATACTAGTTCCTGATACTTGTGCCTGATACTTGTGCCCGGTAGGTCTTCCCAATACTTGTGATATATACTTGTGCTTGATACTTGCTTCTGATACTTGTGCCTGCTACATGCGCCTGACACGTGTGCCGGAAACGTTTTCCTGATACTTGTGCATGGTGCTTATGACTGATACTTGTGCCTGATACTTGTACCTCATACTCGTGCCAGATACTTGTGGCTGATACTTGTGCCTGATCCTTTAGCCTGTTACTTGTGCCTTATACATGTGCCTGATACTTGTGCCTGATACTTGTACCTCATACTCGTGCCAGATACTTGTGGCTGATACTTGTGCCTGATCCTTTAGCCTGTTACTTGTGCCTTATACATGTGCCTGATACTTGTGCCTGATACTTGTACCTGATCCTTGTGCCTGATATTTGTGCCTGCTCCTTGTTACTTTTACTTGTTAATGAGACTTGTACCTGATACTTCTACCTGATACTTAAGCCCGATACTTGTGCCTGATGCTTGTGCCTGATGCGTCTGATTGATACTTGTGCCTGATACTTGTGCCTGATACTTTTTCCTGTTACTTGCACCTGATAGTTGTGCCTGAAACCTGTGCCTCATACATGTGCCTGATTCTTGTGCCTGATAGATGTACTTGATACTTCAGCCTGATAGTCGTCCCTGATCCTTATACATGATACCTGTGCCTGACACTTGTGCTTGATATTTGTGCCGTGTACTTTTATCCGATTCTTTTGCCTGATACTTGTGCTCGATACTTGTGCCTGGTACTTGTGCCTGATACTTTTGCCTGATACTTGTGCTGGATAATTGTGCCTGATACTTGTGCCTGATACCTTTGCCTGTTACTTGTGCCTTATACATGTGCCTGATACTTGTGCATGGTGCTTATGGCTGATACTTGTGCCTGATACTTGTACCTCATACTCGTGCCAGATACTTGTGGCTGATACTTCTGCCTGATCCTTTAGCCTGTTACTTGTGCCTTGTACATGTGCCTGATACTTGTGCCTGATACTTGTACCTGATCCTAGTGCCTCATATTTGTGCCTGGTACTTGTTACTTTTACTTGTTAATGATACTTCTACCTTATACTTAAGCCTGATACTTGTGCCTGATACTTGTGCCTGATGCGTCTGATTGATACTTGTGCCTGATACTTGTGCCTGATACTTGTTCCTGTTACTTGCACCTGATGGTTGTGCCTCATACCTGTGCCTCATACATGTGCCTGATTCTTGTGGCTGATAGATGTACTTGATACTTCAGCCTGATAGTCGTCCCTGATCCTTATACATGATACCTGTGCCTGATATTTGTGCCGTGTACTTTTATCCGATACCTTTGCCTGATACTTGTGCTTGATACTTGTACCTGGTACTTGTGCCTCATACGTGTGCCTGATACTTGTGCTGGATAATTGTGCCTGATACTTGTGCCTGATACTTTTGCCTGTAACTTACGCCTTATGTTTGTGCCTGATAATTGTGCCTGCTGCGTTTGTCTGATCCTTGTGGCTGATGCTTGTATTTGATGCTTGTGCCTGGTACTTGTGCCTCATAGTTGTGCCAAAGACCTGTGCTTGATAGTTGTGCCTGGTACTTATGCCTGATACCTGTGCCTCATACTTGTACCTGATACACATGCCTGATACTTGTGCCTGTTGCTTGTGCCTGGTACTTGTGCCTTATACTTGTGCCCGATACTTGTCCTTGATACTTGTGCCTGATAATTGTTCCTGATACTTGTGCAAGATACTTGTGCCTGATAACCATGCCTGATACGTGTGCCTGATATGTGTAACAGATACTTGTGCCTCATACATGTGCTTGATACTTGTGCCTGATACTTGTGCTTGACACTTGTCCTTGACACTTCTGCCTGATACTTGTGCCAGTTACTTGCGCCTGATGTTTGTGCCTGATACTTGTGCCTCATACTCGTGCCTCATACCTGGTAATCATGCCTCATACTTGTGTCCAATGCCCGTGCGTCATACTTGCGCCTGATCCTAGTGCCCAATACATGTGCCTGATACTTGTGCCTGATACTTGTGCCTGGTAGTTTTGCTTCATACTTGTGCCTGATACCTGTGCCTGGTACTTGCACCTGGTATGTATGCCTGATACGTATGCCTGATACATTTGCCTGTTACTAGCACGTGATACGTATGCCTTATACTTGTGCCTGATACTTGTGCCTGATGCTTTTGGCTGATAGTTGTAGTTGATACGTGTGCCTGATACTTGTGCCTGATACTTGTGCCTCGTACTTGTTCCCGATACTTGTGCGTGATACTTGTACCTGCTACGTTTTCCTGATACTTGTGCCTGATACTAGTGCAAGATACGCGTGCCTGGTACTCTTGATTGATACTTGTGCCTGATTCCCATGCTTGTGGCTCATACTTGTAGTTGATACGTGTGCCTGATACTTGTGCTTGTTACTTGTATCCGATACTTGTGCCTCATACTTGTGTCCGGCACTTGTACCTGATACACGTGCCTGATACTTGTACCTGGTACTTGTGCCTGATACTTCTGCCTGATAAATGTGATCGATACCTGTGCCTGATGACTGTTCCCGATACTTGTGCCTGATACTTGTGCCTCATAATAGTGCCTAGTAACCGTGCCTGATACGTGTGCCTGATACTTCTGCCTGATAATTGAGGCTGATAATTGTGCCTGATGCCTGTGCCTCTTACTTGTGCTTGATACTTGTGCTTGATACTTCAACATGATACTTGTGCCTGCTAGTTGCGCCCGATGTTTGTGCCTGATTACTGTGCTTGATACTTGTGCCTGATGCTGGTGTCTAACACTTTAAAATGATACTTGTGCCTTGTACTTGTGCCGCATACTGGTGCCCAATACTTGTGCCTCATACTTGTGCCTGGTCCTTGTGCCTGATACTTGTGCCTGATACTTGTGCCGGATACTTGTGCCGCATACCTGTACCTGATACATGTGCCTGGTACTTGTGCCTCATACTTGTGCCGGATACTTGTGCCTGATACTTGTGCCTGGGACGTGTGCCTAATACCTCTGCCTGATACTTGTGCATTACACTTGTGCCTGAAACTTGTTCATGATACTTGTACCTGATACGTGTGCTTGGTCATCGTGCCTGATACTAGCTCCTGATACTTGCGCCTGATACTTGTGCCCGATACTTGTGCCTGATACTTGAGCCTGATACCTGTGCTTTATACTTTTGCTTCATACCTGTCCTTGATACTTGTGCCTGTTTCTTGCGCCTGACACTTGTACCTGATAGGTTTGCCTGATATTTGTGCATGATGCTTATGGCTGATACCTGTGCATGATACTTGGGCATGATCCTTGTGCCTGTTAATTGTGTTTGATACTTGTGCCTGATACGTGTGCCTGATACTTGTTCCTGGTACTTGTGCCTGATCCTTGTGCCTGATGCTTGTGCCTGGTACTTGCACCCAATAACTGTTTCTGAGACTTGTGCCTGATATTTGAACCTGACACTTGTTCCTGATACATGTGCCTGATTCTTGTGCCCGACACGTTTAATTGATACTTGTTCCTGATACTTGTGTCTGATACTTGTGCTTGATACTTGTGTCTGTTACTTGCGCCGGATACTTGTGCCTGATACTTGTGCCTCATACATATGCCTGATGCCTGTGACTGATACGTGTAATTGGTGGGCGTCAGGTACAAGTATGACGCACAAGTATCAGGTACAAGTATTTAGCACAATTGTAAGGAACAATTATCCAGCGCAAGTATCAGGCACAAGTAGCACAACAATTATGCACACATTTTGTGCACAAGTATGACGCACAAGTATCAGGTAAAAGTATTTAGCACAATTGAAAGGAACAATTATCCAGGGCAAGTATCCGGCACAAGTATCAGGCCCAGGAATCAGGCACAAGAATGAGGCACAACTATCAGGCACAAGTCTTAAGCACAACTACTAGGCACAAGAATCAGGCACACGGACCAGGCATAACTATCACGCACAACTATCAGGCACAAGTATTTGGCACGAGTATCAGGCACAAATAGCAGGCACAAGTTTTGGGCACAAGTATAAAGCACAAGTATAAGGCACAAGTATAAGGCACAAACTTCATGCACAAGTATTAGGTACAAGTTCCAGGCACAAGCATGAGGTACAAGTATCCGGCACAAGTATCAGGCACAAGTATCAGGCAATGGTACCATGCACACGTTTTAGGCATGAGTACCAGGCACAACTACAAGGAACAAGTTTCAGGCAGAAGTATCGGGCACAAGTACCAGGCACAAGTGCGGCGCTGAGATGCGCCGACTAGCCGCCAGAGAGAGGAAATTCCTCGTCGACGGATCTGACGACTCGAGGATTGCTCGAATCCTAAGATGGAGGATTGCCCCTGAATGTTGACGAGTCACTGAATCCGGTTGAAGCTGTTTCACCGAAATCGGACAAGTAACAAGGCAGATATGGGCTTCCAAAGTTGGGGTGTGCGCGGCGGCTCTGGGAGTCGGCCGCGGCTCGACCGGAGGTGGATAATCCACCTGAACGAGGAACAAAATGCCATCTGGGGAATTTGCTCCGGAAGGACTGCCGAGGCGTCTGGTGGATGATCCGCCGGATTTAGGGGTGCAGTTTGTTACGGAGGGACTTAGCCAAAATCCTGGCTTGGAGTCCGAAACTCAGAAGTACAGTTTGTTACTCGGGGACAGTCAAAATTCCGACTGGAGGTCCGCGAACAGGTTTCGACCCACATCCATCCCCATCACCAAACTCGATGATCAACTCATCGAAACAGACCCCAAAGGTGCAAGGGGTGCCGCCACTACGCATAGGGACATCTGCGCCTCCGGAATGGCGTTTTGATGGATCCTTTATGTGTGAAGGCGCCTCGGCGGGCGATGAGGTCCGCGCCGCCGAGTGAGCGGCTGGTTTGGGGTGCTGTGCTTCCACTGACGTAGCGGGAGCTACGGTTATCCAAATTGCGCACGGTTTAGTGCGTTGGAGAGCTCATTAGTAGCCCTACAAATGTTCAGAGCATGTCCATGCTCAACAACTAATGCAAAATCGCGTTATTCCCTTCACAAAAGTGCCTGTCTCGCAACTGTCTTCCACCCCCAGGAACATAGCGTGAGTCGACCAGAAAGCTCACGCTTAGACTCATAACCTGCACAAAAGAAGCCGTGAACGCAGAAGACCAGTCAGGGCACGTTGGAACTGCCTCCACGCGAGGGCCAGTTTATGAAAGAGGGTTATGGGCCCACGGCCCTGACTGGACTTCACATCGTTCATGACTTTCGCGACGGACGGGATTGTCGTCGGGGACGACATCGCCGTCAAACTCTGAGGTCCCGGAATGGAAGACGGCGCAATGGTGCAGAAGGAGACGCACGCCATCCAGAAGTATGCAGGCGGCCCTGGCTTTAGGTTATGGAGGTGGCACTTCGAGATCCACCTCGCACATAAGGGTGTGTTGCAGGTCATGCAGGGAACCGAAGTCCTTGACGACGCGACAGCGACGGAAGCGCAGGAGGAGGCCTTCGAAAAGAAGAACACGGAGGCGCTCATGCTACTGGTGTCCGGGACGGCTGAGTCGCACTGGGGCTACTTCCAGGGCTGCATGCTGGCACCCGAGGCTTGGCAAAAACTCTCCACCATTCATCATTCCAAGTCGCCGGCAAACAAAATATTCGCAATGAAGCGACTCTTGATAGTGAGAATCGAGGAGGGAGATGATGTTATTACCGCCATGCAGGAGATCAAGTCGCTCACCTCACAGTGCAACTACGTTGGGTGGAAGATCTGTCAGGAGAATGCAGGTACGAGAACGGTAGCAGCAGAAGTAAGCAACATTGGGAGGACATACAAGCGTACGCCAGCAAATGACCTAGGCAAAAGCGGTCCCAGGAGTTAGTCGTGGAAGCTGATAGAGGTTGGGACACGAGGTAGTCAAGGTAGACAGGTTGATGTGAAAGAGAGTTCTGGTGAGGTGAGTGATGCTTGGCGGAGTGTGAGGGCTGAGCGTGGGAGCGAGAGTGACGGAGCGAAGCATTGAGAAGGTTTGGCGAAGACAAAAGGTTGCGAGGTGTGAGCAGAGCGAAGACACGACGGCGAAGCCGCGGAACCAAAGGGGAACAGGATGAGTAGAACTGTTCTGATCAAACTAGGGAGGGAATGAACATCCTCCGTATATACAGCAGAACAGGATAAACCAAGTATTAACGGCTTCTTTCCGCTAGCCGGACGCGTGGCATCGTGGTCGCTTATTAGAGGCGACTCGGCTCTGGCGGAATGGTCGTGACCGACCTAGCCATTGCCGAGGGAGGTTTGCTGTGGGACGTGAACCAGTATTGAGAGCTTGGATTATCCGAGGGGTGAAGAGCACCTTGTCGGAGTCACATTTCTGACAGTCCCCCTGAGTCCGACAAGGGAAGAAAGGCTTGAGCGCCTATAGGGCCTCAGTGTCCAAGTGTCGTTGTCCGATGGGGGGATTAACCACTCGACGGAGAGAGAGGATGATCACGTTGCAGAGATTCGGGTTCCACGCTGCTGCCACAAGAGTGTCCCACATTGCGGCAATGGGTGACACCTCATCAATGATCCTGTGGTAAACAGTATGGGTGGTAGCTCGGAGGCACCTTTTTATGTCCTGCAGGATTGTTGTATATGCCCTTGGGGGACATATGGGGTTGTCATAAACTCCTTCCAGAAAGAAGGACAGCTGATACCCACGGAGGAAAGAGTGCTTTGTCTTGAGTTGTATGCCACCATACTCATCGTGAATGTTTTCTCCCAACTGATCAAGAACTGGAATGTGTGTCCAGTCGAGGGCTTGTACTGCCATGATGGTTGGTTGTTGAGAGTGCGTGGCAGTTGCTGGTGTCTGTTTACCAGCACGATTCGAGCAGGCTTGACCTCTGTTCAGGTGTGCTTGATTGATAAGAGCCGCTGAGTGATGGAATGGGCGCAGGGGCGAGACCACGTGCATGATTAATGTTTTCGTCGTGGGCGTAGGTCGTCGTCGAACGGGCGATGTGACCGGGCAGACTCGTGTGCTGGACGGATGATGAAGGCGGATGATGATGACGGAGGAACGATGAATGATGGAAGAGAGGCGCAGGGGAAAAACCACGTGCGCGACGGATGTTCTCAGCGTGGGCACAGGTTGTCGCGAAACAGGCAATGTGACCGGGCGGAACCTTGTGCCGAGCGGAGCGGAAGCGGCAGAGGAGCGATGGATGATGGAGTGGGCACAGGGGCAAAACCTCGTGTGCGACTGAAATAGGGGAGTAGAATGCGGCAAGGGGAAGGCAGGTGCCAATGCGCCGCGAGAAATCTGCTGCTGGCGTGGGTGCAGGCTGCTGCGGAAGTGGGCAGCTAGCTCGTGCAGATCCTTGTGCCAGCTACAGATGCTGATGATTGCTAATGACAAAACGAAGGTTGATGGCGATAGCTGAGTGGGCGTAGGGGCGAGCCGCGGGCGCTGAAGAAAGTTTCGGCGTGGGCGCAGGCTGTCGCGAAAAAGGCGATGCGACCGGGCGGATCCTTGTGCCAAGCTGAGAAGCGGTTGCGGAAGCGGAGGAAGCGATTCATTTATGAGTGGGCGCAGGGGCGGAACCACGTGCGCGGAAGGAAGTTTTTGACGTGGGCGCAGGTCGTCACAGAAAAGGCGATACCACCGGGCGGATCCTTGTGCCGAGCTGAAAGCGATGCGGAGGCAGAGGAAACGATTGATTGATGAGTGGGCGCACGGGCGAAACCACGAGCGCAATAAAGTGATGCTGATGTGGATGGTTGATGGAAAGGCGGCGCGGATGATGTTGATGATGGAGAGGCAGAGATGAGGCAGGAGCGGGGCGGCTGATGAAGCTTGAGGAGATTGGAGCGAGGAGGAGGAGGAGGAGGGATGATGGAGGCGGATGAAGACGAAGACCGAAAGCTGGTGATGATGAAGGAAACGAGAGGCAGGGAGCGACGTGAGCTGAGAGAGCCAAGATGAGAGACGGCGCAGCAGGTGCAGCGACACAACCACTTCTTCTTGCTTTGAGGAGACTGGCGGCCTGTTCCATAGTTGGCTCGGAAATGGGAGCAGGAAGACTGGTGGTGTCCGATATCCTGTCAGCTGGAAGAAGTTGGTTGCGGTAGAGGGAGTCAGGCAGCGGGCAGGGAAACTAGACCGCTGATGTCAGGAGAGTGATGGCTTGTTCCCCAGTTGGCTCGGAAACGGGAGCAAGAAGAGTGGTGGTGTCTAATATCATGACGGCAGCGGTTTTGGCTGCAGCTGCTGACGAGGCAAGAAGGCGATGCAAGAAGGCGGCTTGAGGTGATGGGCGCGGGCGGACTGAGGATAACAGCGAGAAAGGAACAGATGAGGCTGATGAGACGAGATGAGGGAGGAGGAGATGCTGGCGGAGGCGGATGTGATGAGGGGCAGCAAATGGTAGATGCCAGGAAGCTTCTCGGTAGTTGATGGCAAGCGGCGGCTCGAGAGTTGCTTGCGACTGATGTGGGCGACAAGTCACCGGTTGATAGCCGCGGGCGCGGAGATGGGCGCAGGGCCTTTTTAGGATGACGATGCGTTACTTTTGCGTGGAGAACTTGTCAGGCGGAGCTGCTTTTGTCAGCTGCTGGCAAAGCAGCGAGATGCAGGACGGCGGTAGCCGCGGCAGGAGAGTGCGAGTCGAAGTGGTGAAGCAAGGATGTCAGTAGAGCGATGACCCGGTCACGGGACTCCAGGTGATGTTACCTGAAGCTCTGATACCATGTCAAAAGAATGCAAGCGCGATAACAGTAGCAACAGAAGTGAGCAACAGCAGTAAGACATACAAGCATACGTCAGCAGAGTGACGTAGGCAAAAGCGGTCCGAGGAGTTAGTCGCAGAAGCTGATAGAGGTTGGGACGCGAGGTAATGAAGGTAGACAGGTTGATGTGAGAGAGAGCGCTGGTGAGGTGAGTGATGCTTGGCGGAGTGTGAGGGCTGAGTGGGGGAGCGAGAGTGACGGAGCAAAGCATTGAGAAGGTTTGGCAAAGACAAAAGGTTGCAAGGGATGAGCAGAGCAAAGACACGGTGGCGAAGGCGCAGAACCAGAGGGGAACAGGATGAGTAGAACTCTTCAGGTTAAACTAGGGAGGGAATGAACATCCTCCATATATACAATAGAAAAGGAAAAAACAAGTATGAATGGCTTCCTTCCGCTAGCCGGATGCGTGGCGACGTGATACTTATTAGAGGCAACTCGACTCTGGTGGAATGGTCGTGACTGACCTAGCCGTTGCCGAGGGAGGTTCGCTCCTGGACCTGAACCAGTATGGAGAGCTCGGATTATCCGAGGGGTGAAGAGCACCTTGTCGGAGTCACATTTATGACAAGATCGACACGCAGCTGTAGGGAATGGCCCTCGTCATGGCCCTTCCTGATAGTTGGAGCACTCTCACCACCGTCTTGGAAGGATGGGCAGAAGACAAGCTCACCTATGGTGCAGTCGCAGAGTACATCCGCAACGAGGCCCAGTGACGGAACTGCGGGGAGTCCTTGTCTTCCTCATCGGCCCGCGTCACCAAAACGCGTGGTGGCGGAAGTGGGGGCAAGGGAGGTGGCGGACATGGCGGCGGCAAGAAAGGCGCCAAGAAGGGTGCGTGCCGCAACTGCGGCAATGAGGGCCACTGGGCCCGTGAGTGCACCGAGGAGATAAAGGCCGGCGGCAAGGAGGCAAAAGGCAAGAAGTTGTTCCTCAATGGCACTCAGAACCACTACCTCAAGAAGGCTAACTGGCGATGCCTTGTCTCCGGAGCCAAGGAGCACATCCAAGTCGAGAAGGTCGGGTTCATCAACTACACCAAGTCCAGCAAGTCCATGGTGGTCGCGAACGACAAGGTCGAGCCAGCTGCTGGCCAAGGAGATGTGGATGTGGAGCTGGTAGTTGGTGGCAAGCGGGTGCAGCGTGTGATCAAGAACGTGCAGCACGTACCTGGCTTGGCCGACATCCTAAGTGTCAGACGCTTGACTGACAAGGGGTACGAGGTGCTCTTCAGGAGAAAGGGGGCAGTCGTGCGGAAGGACGGTGGCGGCGAGCCCGTGCTGGAGGCTAAGCGCGAGGAAGGCCTCTACATCGTGGAGACCAATGTAATCCCCGCAGCGAAAGATTCAGTTGACTCGCAGGAATGCACCATCAACCTGGCCAAAGGAGGGGGAGCTGATCTGGAGCTCTGGCACCGACGACTTGGGCGTTCCTCCTCCGCAGTCATGAAGGAGATGGCGAAGCGCGAACTGGTACGTGGCCTCGTCATTGACGGTGCGGAAGAGGTGACGGATGCAGCAGTGCACAAAAAGTGCGAGCCTTGCATTTTGGGCAAGGCGCGGCGCAAACCATTCAAGGAGAACAAGAATCGTGCATTGGACCTGCTGGAGGTCGTGCACAGCGACGTGTGCAGACCATTCAAGACGGCGTCAAATGGCGGCGCGCGTTACTTTGTCACCTTCATTGATGACTACAGAAGAAATCTAATGTGCCTCATACTCGTGCACAATACTTGTGCTTCATACTTGGGCATGCTCCTTATGCCCCATGCATGTGCCTGATACTTTTGCCTGATACTTGTGCCTGGTACTTTTGCTTCATACCTGTGCCTTGTACTTGTGCCCGATACTTGTGCCTGTTGCCTATGCCTGATACTTGTGCTTGATACGTGTGCTTGATACTTGTGCCTGATACGTGTGCCTGATGCTTGTGCCTGATGTTTGTGGTAAATACCTGATTTTGATACCTTTACCTGGTAATCATGCCTAATACTTGTGTCCAATGCCCGTGCGTCATACTTGCGCCTGATCCTAGTGCCCAATACATGTGCCTCATAGTTGTGCCTGATACTTGTGCCTGGTTGTTTTGCTTGATACTTGTGCCTGACACCTGTGCCTGGTACTTGCACCTGGTATGTTTGCCTGATACTTATGCCTGATACGTTTGCCTGTTACTTGCACGTGATACGTCTGCCTTATACTTGTGCCTGATACTTGTGCCTTATGCTTTTGGCTGATACTTGTAGTTGATACATGTGCCTGATACTTGTGCCTGATACTTGTGCCTCGTACTTGTTCCTGATACTTGTGCCTGATACTTGTACCTGCTACGTGTTCCTGATACTTGTGCCTGATACTAGTCCAAGATACGTGTGCCTGGTACTCGTGATTGATACTTGTGCCTGATACCCATGCTTGTGGCTGATACTTGTAGTTGATACGTGTTCCTGATACTTGTGCTTGATACTTGTATCCGATACTTGTGCCTCATAATTGTGCCTGGTACTTGTACCTGATACACGTGCCTGGTTTGTGTGCGTGATACTTGTGCCTGATATTTGTGATCGATACCTGTGCATGATGATTGTTCCCGATACTTGTGCCTCATTATTGTGCCTCATAATAGTGCCTAGTAACCGTGCCTGATACGTGTGCCTGATACTTCTGCCTGATACTTGAGCCGGATAATTGTGCATGATGCCTATGCCTCTTACTTTTGCTTGATACTTGTGCTTGATACTTCAACATGATACTTGTACCTGTTAGTTGCGCCCGATCTTAGTGCCTGATTATTGTGCTGCATACTTGTGCCTGATGCTGGTGTCTAACACTTTAGAATGATACTTGTGCCTGGTACTTGTGCCTCATACTGGTGCCCCATACTTGTGCCTCATACTTGTGCCTGGTCCTTTTGCCTGATACCTGTGCGTGATACTTGTGCCAGATACTTGTGCCGCATACTTGTACCTGATACATGTGCCTGGTACATGTGCCTCATACTTGTCCTTCTTCGTGTTCGACCATTAATGAAACCGATATACCTCATTGACTGTTCAATACATAACAAGGCACTGACTGATCTTGCTACTCATCTTCTAGAGTTCCTACGGGATTCCCCAACTGCACAGGAAAAGAGATGGTTCCATAAACTACCATAAATGGAGAGTTGAACTGCTACGCAATATATGGAAACTCCAACTTTCCAAGTTCAAGCTCTTTACGTGCTCCTTGGTCTCCTCAACCCCATACCCCTTCTTGGTAAGGTGTGGGTCGAAGCACTTTCCAAGGAGACGCTCATCCTCACCGCCTATCACTCTCTTCACCCACTCATCCGGCAACCACACGAAGGCTTCTCAAAGACCTGACAAACCCTGTATCTAACCTGTGCTCCACATCCTCTCCATTTTTGACTTCAGGGGGCTGTCGGAATTTTGAAGTCAATACTGACATAATCACTTGGATAATCCGAGCTATGAATAAGGTTCAGCTTCTGTATCGGGTCAGCAAAAACCCCCCCACGAATAGATTGTTTGTCACGATTGAGGACCCAGAGGCGAGCCATCCCTAATAACTGTGCCCATGTCGCAACCGCATCCGTCTAGCAAAAAAGAAGTCGTTGCTATAGTTTTGTCTTGTTGTGCGACATATTACTGAGAATGTTCATTCCCTTGAAGTTAAGAAAAACAGTTCTGCTCATCCTTTTGCCTTTTAAATTTTGCGGCTTCACCGTCCTGTCCTTGCTCAGCTCGCTCCTTGCTCCTACTGCATTTGCCAACCATTCCCAGCTCATCTTCTTCGCTCTGTCATCGTTCACTCAGCACGCAACGACCCATCACTCACTCCATCCTCGCATTCTCTCACTGCCTTCTGTCTACCTTGGAGCTGCGGTACCTGACCTCTCTTCAAGCTCTACGACTAACTCCTTGGGATTGCTCTTGTCTTTTTGCTTCTGTCATCTCGATTACGTGCCTGTGCATGTCTCGTTGCTTCTGCTTGCTTATGCTACTACCATCTCCGTCCACTGTATTCTTCTGACAGCCTCGTTACATCAAGCCTTACAGCCACCATCTTCTAGAGCTACATCCTCACGCGACTTTCTCATGTTGTCGGCAGCAACAACGTGCCATTCACCGTCACGACATAGGACACCACCAGTCTTTCTGCTCCTGTTGCGAGCCAACTGGGAAATAAGCCGTCGCTCTCCTGTCACAAGCAGACCAATGTCATTTTTTACCTCAGGACTCCCTCTTCTGCAGCCACATCCCTCTTGTTCTCGGGATATCGGACACCACCAGTCTTCGTGCTCAGAATTTGAGCCAACTGGGGAACAAGCTGTCACTGACCTGATAGCAGAGTAACTGGTTGCTTTGCTTGTGCCTCCTGTTGCCTCCCGTGCTTCCTGTTGTCGTCAACTTCATCTCGCGCCGCCCTTCAGTCTCTGCACTTCCTCCTCGTCAACATCCTCCATAAGCCTCCTTTCCATTTGCCTCCTCTGCCTCCCACTATTGTTGCCACTTCATTTCTTCTTCACTTCAGTTGCCCTCAGCTTTAGCACACTCCCCATCATTGCTACATCCTCAACCCATCATCCGTCAGGATCAGCCTAATCTCAGCCTCTTCTGCTTCCTCCTCAAGCAGCNGCCCTTCAGTCTCTGCACTTCCTCCTCGTCAACATCCTCCATAAGCCTCCTTTCCATTTGCCTCCTCTGCCTCCCACTATTGTTGCCACTTCATTTCTTCTTCACTTCAGTTGCCCTCAGCTTTAGCACACTCCCCATCATTGCTACATCCTCAACCCATCATCCGTCAGGATCAGCCTAATCTCAGCCTCTTCTGCTTCCTCCTCAAGCAGCTTCTGGATAAGCCTCCTCCTCCTCATCATTGGTATTGCTCTGTAGCACATGTAGTTTTGCCCGTGCGCCCACTCCGCCATCCATCATTCCTCCACCATCATCCGCTTTCCTCATCTGCTCGGCAAACGAATCTGCCCTGTCGCATCGAACGCTTCACAATGACCTGCGCCCACGCCGAAACTTCCGTAATGCATGCGGTTCGCCCCTGCACCCACTCTTATATCAACAAGCCTCCACCTCCTCATCAGGAATCATCAGCATCTGTGGCCAGCACAAGGATCGGCACGAGCTAGCTGCCCACTTCGCAGCTGTCTGCACCCACGCCGGTAGCAGATTTCTCATGGCGTGTTGGCCATTGCCTTCCCCTTGACACATCTACCCCCCGATGCAACAAGCGCACGTGGTTCCACCCCTGTGCCCACTCCGCCATCCTTTGTTCCCTCACTTCTGACTTCCTCATCTGCTCGGCACACAGATCCGCCCAGTCGCATTGCCCATTTTGCGACGACCTGCGTCCATGCCGAATCTTCTGCTACACACCTGGTTTTGTCCCTTCATCCAACCTGCCATCAACCACTCCTCTGTCATCATCCACTTTCATCACTTACTCACATTCCCTTAATCGTTCCTCTTCTCTTATCAGCAGCATCAAGTGCGCTACTCTAGTAGCTCATTTTGAGGATACGAGATTCCAACTCTTCCTCAACCATCTCATCACGCAAACCCCAAGTTTCCTGCCATAGCTCAACCAAGTTTGCAACTTCCCATTCTGGCTGAGTCCGGCAAAAACAAAAAAAAAACAGCATGATTTGTCTCCAAGCCAGGAACTGGAACACGGAGACAGAGTATCACGCCGACGATACGAACAACGACCCTTTTTCCAACCACATTCCCCCGTCTACCACCAAGCAATTCGGTTTGTGTGCATACATCTCCAACCCCTCCTATACCCGTCGTACCATCATCTGCTTTTGGAGGTGCACACAAGGCCTCTCCTATGGCATAACATCCGCAAGTAGGCATGGTGGAAGAAGTGGATCAGCAAGCACCTCCAACAATTGCATCGTTCTTCCTCCTCTCACAGGACATATCAATGTCCTGCATGCGTACATCATATATGAAAACCCAGAGACTGTGAACCGCTGGGTTACTGAAGTCGTGGACCTCCTCTTTCTAGAGTTCCTTCATAGATTTGGAGTGATAGATGCCCTCCTTGGCTCTCCTCTGTATATTGGGCCTCCCATCACCACTACAGAAAAGACCCAGAGGTATGCAAACGTTAACCACCAAGTTCGTGCAGCACTCGAATCCATTTCTCACGGCAGTCGTCATGCGGCTCAGGCCAGACATCCAGACAATCTGAGTGCAATGTGGATTGACTTCCTCCTAGCCTGTTAAGTTGACGCTCCAACAGAGTATGAAAAGGTGAAATTCTTTCCATCTGCCAGCTTGAAGGGGGGTGTCATAAACAAATCTGGCAACGAGAAGGATCATCTCTCGGGTCACTCCAAGTTCTCAATAATGGTTCCGGCCCACCACCAAACCAACTTGACCAACGGCCTGTAGGGTCTGTGACCGTTCCACCGACAGTCAAGACATCCCCTAATAACATGACATGTGTCACCCGCGTCCGGCTAGCGGAATAAAGCCGTTACTCTGCTGCTTTGTCCAGGTTTATCTCTTTATACCGAGGATGTTCATTTCCTTGAGTTTATCCAGAACTGTTCTGTCCATCCTGCTCGCGTTTTGTTCCGCGGCTTCCACGCCATGTCCTTGCTGTGCTCACTCCTCGCTCCCACTTCCTTCCCTAACCATCCCTAGCTCGCTTCCCTTCGCTTCGTCATCCTTTGCTCAGCAAGCATCTACCCATCACTCGCTTCTCTCCTACCGTCTCTCACTAGCTCCTGTCTACCTTGCATCTTCGGTGCCCCGCCCTTCACCAAGCTCTGCGGCTAACTCCTCGGAGCAGTTAGCGCCTTTCTGCTTCCATCATAAGTGTTGAAATAGGTGTGCATGTTCCGCTGCTGCTGCGTACTTCTGTTTTTTCCGTCTCTACCCACTACATTCTTCTGACACACCTCGGTCCTCGCCAGCCTCCACACAACAATGGGTGTGTTACGTGGGACAATTCCCACGCACGCCTATTTGTTGGAACCGTTGAGGTTCATGGAACCCCCGCTCAATTACTTGGTGTGGAGTCGCTATGCGACTCCACACGTAGCTAGGATCCTAGTGCGCCTCCAGTGCTTTCTCTCCTTTNAGCTCGCTTCCCTTCGCTTCGTCATCCTTTGCTCAGCAAGCATCTACCCATCACTCGCTTCTCTCCTACCGTCTCTCACTAGCTCCTGTCTACCTTGCATCTTCGGTGCCCCGCCCTTCACCAAGCTCTGCGGCTAACTCCTCGGAGCAGTTAGCGCCTTTCTGCTTCCATCATAAGTGTTGAAATAGGTGTGCATGTTCCGCTGCTGCTGCGTACTTCTGTTTTTTCCGTCTCTACCCACTACATTCTTCTGACACACCTCGGTCCTCGCCAGCCTCCACACAACAATGGGTGTGTTACGTGGGACAATTCCCACGCACGCCTATTTGTTGGAACCGTTGAGGTTCATGGAACCCCCGCTCAATTACTTGGTGTGGAGTCGCTATGCGACTCCACACGTAGCTAGGATCCTAGTGCGCCTCCAGTGCTTTCTCTCCTTTCGTCCACCGTAGGTGGTGAGGCCCATTAGACTAGTAATTAGCGCATTCCCTTGTCTTGTACCAGTTATCCTTTTGTGGTCAATCAGTTCCATTGCTCCAATTCTCTTCGACCCCGGCATAGGCCCTATCCCCACTTGCACTGTGACTTATGGCAGCCCGTCATGGCACAGTCGCCTTTGTCATTGCCTTCTTCGTGTTCAGTAGTCTGCTTGCGCAAGGCCCGGGCTATGCCCTGCCTATCAGGCACAAGTATCAAGAACAAGTTTCAAGCACAAGTATCAGGCACAAGAATCATGCACAGGTATCAAGCACAAGTATCAGGTACAAGTATCAGGCACGAGTATCAGGCACAAGTATCAGGTAGAGGTATCAGCCACAAGAACCATGCACAAGCATCGGGCACAAATATCAGGCACAAGTAACAGACAAAAGTATCAGGCACAAGTATCAAGCAGAAGTATCAGGCACAAGTTTCAGGCACCCATATCAGGCACAAGTATCAGGTGTCAGGAATGCTGTCCTGGCGTGCCGTGAACTGCTTGAGTGTCCACGGCTGCTTAGTGCAAAGAGACTTCCAAGGGAGGTGTGTGCTTCGGGTCGCCACAACACCAAGGGAGCAGAATTCTGGCAGAATACAGATTGCGGAAACTGAGAAAGGCTGCGAATCATCAATGGTTTTGTTATCTTGGTGAGATTACATCAGATTCTTATAGCATGTGATCTAAGCTTTCCATCGCATCCAAGCACGCCCAAAACGAAGCAGTAGAGCCCCTGCTACGGCCGTTAGAGTAAGCCATGGTGGAGCCGAGCCGCCCACCATACCCACGAACGGGAATGACGGGAGGCGCTTCGACGGTGGCCTGTCGGAGCGCCCTTCCTGTCATCCCAACGTGGGGGGAGGCTCGCCCTGGTCCAGAAGACCATCTACATCCTTTTTGTTCATGGCCCATGTGCCCTTGGAGCTCATTGAAGTCGAACTCGGATCACTGGTGGTGGAATTACTCTGTCACCAATGACGGAACCCAGATTCCACCCACCTACCACCCGAACTTTGGATGGGGCTATCTTTCTGAATTCTCAACCAAATCGAGCAACTGAAAGTTCAAAACTGCATGGCGAAATCCAAGGGGTCCAAATCTGCAATCAGATCAGACATCCAACCACTCCCTAGTGGTTGAACCAGGAAAACGGCAAACAGCATCCATGGCAGGGGCACTTTTTAACAATCTCCCCCGTGCACCTTCCATGCCGGATGCCTCATGCTCACTCTCACTCGTCTGCGTCTGCGCCTTCAAGCCCTTCACAGCTTGTCAACCCAAGCCCTGCAAGACTAATGACATGCCGATCCTGGAGCTGCGCCTTGGTCAAGCAATCCGCGAGCATGTGCTTCGTGCTGCAATGTTGCAGCACAACGTGTCCCTTCTCCACCATGTCACGCGCGTAGTGGTAGCGCACGTCGATGTGCTTCGTCCTTTTGTGCTGCGTCGGGTTGTTGGTCAGCAAGATGGAGCCGGTTTTGTCTTCATGAACCACCGTAGGCTCCTGCTGCGGCACGCCCAGCTCCCCCAGTAATCTGCGGAGCCACACCGCTTCCTTGACCGCCTCGGCCAGAGCGACGTACTCCGCCTCCACTGTGGAGGTGGCAACGCAGTCCTGCTTTCTGCTGCACCATGAGACCGCTGCACCTGCGAGAAAGAACACATAGCCAGAAGTGGACTTCCTCTTGTCCACATCACCGGCGTAGTCCGCGTCAGTGTAGCAGAACAGCCGCAAGGGGTCTGACCTCCCCTTTCCGTNCTCTCTGGTTCCGCGTGATGCTCACCCCGAGGTAGTACTCCAGCTCCCCCATGTCCGTCATCTTAAATCTGCTGCTCAGCTGCTCCTTGAGTTGCTGCGAATCCGCCAGATCTGATGAGCACAGGATCAGGTCGTCCACATAGAGTGCGACAATCTGATGGAGTCCCTTGCTACGCCGTACATACACGCTGTGGTCTGACTCACAGTGCTTGAAGCCGAGCTTTGCCATGTAGCCGTCCATCTGTTGGTACCAGCACCTGGGCGCCTGTTTTAGCCCGTACAAGGCCTTCTGCAGCTTGCACACCTTGCTCTCCGGTGCATCCACCCCCTCCGGAACCTCAAGGTAGATCTCCTTGTCGATGATGCCGTTCAGGAATGCCGTCTTGACATCCATTTGGTGGATCTCCATGTCCTTTGCGGCTGCTACCGCGAGGATCGTCCGGATGCTTGTGAACTTGGCGACGGGTGCGAACGTCTCATCGTAGTGTTCGCCTTTCCGCTGCACATACCCCTTCGCCACTGGCCGCACCTTGTATTTCTCAATCTTGCTGTCCTTGGTGAGCTTCACCTTGAACACCCACTTGGAGCTGATCACCTTCGCCCCCTCAGGCCAATCCACCAACTCCCAAGTGCTGTTCTCAGCAAGGGACGCAAGTTCAGATTTTATTGCTTCGCCCCACTGCTGCCCGTCAGGCCGTGCAAGCGCCTCTTGCACAGTTGTCGGCTCCTTTGCGCCTGCCATCATGCATCGCGCCATGCCGACCCAGCGGCCCGTGCTTGCGTCATACCGCTTTGCTGCATTCCGCCGCCTCCGACTGCGACGCAGCGACCTTGGCGACGCTGGCTGCTGGTCCTGCTGCTGCTCTGCTGCAACGTTGTCCTCGGCCGCAGGCTCCCCCGCATCGGCTGCTGCATCCTGCGCTCCAGCGAGACCTGCAACTGCTGCATTGCCCTGCTGCGCTCCAGCACCGTCATCCTCCGAAGACCCGTCATTGACCTCTGCAGCCGCCGGCTCCTCCTCACACTCAAGGAGTTGGAACCACTCCCCCTGCTTTGGAGAGTGCGCCGCGTCAATGTTGTTGTTGCTGCTGCAGTAGCTCTGCTGCTCATCAAACGTGACGTCGCGGCTGGTGATGACGTCCTGCGTCCGTGGATTGAAGAGGCGGTACACCTTGAGCGCACTCTCGTAACTGACGAACGCGTACGCGTTTGCGCGCGGGTCCAGTTTGGAGTCTTTTCTTTGTGCGGCTTGCACCAACGCGTGCGCTTTGCACCCGAACGCCTTCAGGTGCGCCACGCTTGGTTTGCGCCCGCTCCAAGCCTCCTGCGGCGTCTTCCAGCCGCCCTTCCCCTTCAGCACTGCTGTTGGAGTGAGGTTGGTGATGTAGCACGCCATACTCACTGCCTCGGCCCACAGGCTCCGTGGCAATTTTGCATCCACGAGCATTGTCCGCGCCATTGTGAGTAGCGTCTGGTTCAAACGCTCTGCCACGCCATTAGATTGAGGCGTGTACGGAGTGGTCGGCTGCCACTCAATCCCCTGCTCCTTCAGCCACCCTCCGCAGCCCACATACTCCCCGCCATTGTCGCTGCGTAGAGCTCTGACCTTGCGGCCAGTCTGCCTCTCCACCGCTGCGACATACTTCTTCAGCCGGTCCAGCACATCACTCTTCCGCTTCATGAAGTAGACGTAGAGTTTTCTGCTGCAATCAACGATGAAGGTGACAAAGTAACGCGCGCCCCCAACAGATGGCGTCTTGATCGGTCCGCACACATCACTGTGCACGACCTCGAGCAAGTTCTCGGCCCGCCGTTGTCCGTCTTCGAACGGCTTGCGCTTTGCCTTGCCCACGATGCAAGGCTCGCACTTGTGCTCTGCGGAATCTGCTGCTGCGTCAGCTGCACCGGTGATGTTGAGGCCGCGAACCATGTCGCGCTTCGCCATCTCTTGCACGACTGCGGGCGACGAGTGCCCCAGCCGCCGATGCCACAGCTGCAGGTCTGCTCCCCTGCCTTTTGCGAGGTTGACGACGCGTGCTGGCGGGTCTGCTGCATCTGATGCCGAGGGGATGACCTTGGTCTCAACGATGTAGAGGCCTCCCTCGCGCTTTGCCTCTAGCACGACCTCGCCACCGCCGTCCATCCGCACGACTGCACCTTTCCTGCGGAAGAGGACTTCATACCCCTTGTCTGTCAAGCGGCTCACACTCAAAATGTCAGCCAGGCCGGGGACATGTTGCACATTTTGAATCACACATTGCGCCTTTTTACCACCAACCACCACCTCTACGTCCACATCACCTTGGCCGGCCGCAGGTTCGACCTTGTCGTTGGCGGTCACCATGGACTTGGCAGACTTGGTGTAGTTGATGAACCCCACCTTCTCGACTTGGGTATGCTCCTCCGCACCTGAGTCGAGGCACCGCCGGTTGGCGCCCTTCAGGTCTTGGTTCTTTGTGCCGTTGAGGAGCGCCTTCTTGCCTTTGGCGCCTTTGCCGCCGGCCTGCGCCTCCTCCGGACACTCCTTGGCCCAATGGCCCTCCTTGCCACAGTTATGGCATGCACCCTTCTTGGCGCCCTTCTTGCCGCCGCCCTTACCGCCGCCTCGCTTGCCGCTGCNGTTTTGGTGATCAGGGCAGTTGAGGATGACGAGGTCTCGCCACCGCTCCGACGGTGCACCTCGTTGCGGATGTACTCGGCGACTGCGCCGTAGGTGAGTTTATCCTCCTCCCAACCTCCCAGCACGGTGATGAGAGGACCCCAACTGTCGGGTAGAGCCATGAGGAGCGCCATTGCCTGCATCTTCGTGTCAATCTTCCACCCCACATCATTGCATTGTGAGGCAAGAGACTCGATCTGTTGCATGGCTGAAATGACGTCCTCACCCTCCTCGATCCTCACCGTCAAGAGTCGCTTCATTGCGAAGATCTTGTTGGCTAGGGATGTTGATTGGTGGATGGAGCAGAGCTTCTTCCACGCGTCGGCTGCCAGCTCGCAGCCATGGATATAGCCCCACTGAGATTCATGCAGCGCCGACAAGAGAAGCATTAGCGCCTCCGTGTTCTTTCTCGCGAAGGCCGTCTTCTCCTCGTTCATTGCGCTCGCATCTTGAACCTCCATTCCCTTCATGAGCTCCAGCTGTCCCTTGTGCGCAACGTAGATCTCAAAATGCCACCGCCACAGCCCAAAGCCTGGGCCACCCATGTACTTTTGGATGGGCGAGGACTCTGACTTCTGCGCCATGTTGAACTTCTACAACGGACAGTCTCAACGTGCGACGGCGAAGTCGCCCGGAGCGACACTCCCGTGCGTTTGCGGAAGCCGTGAATGTCTTGGTAGGCAGGTCAGGGCCGTGGGCCCATAACCCTTTGTCTGGAATGCTGTCATGGCGTGCCCTGAACTGCTTGAGTGTCCACGGCTGCTTAGTGCAAAGAGACTTCCAAGGGAGGTGTGTGCTTCGGGTCGCCACAACACCAAGGGAGCAGAATTCTGGCAGAATACAGATTGCGGATACTGAGAAAGGCTGCAAATCATCAATGGTTTTGTTATTTTGGTGAGATTACATCAGATTCTTATAGCCTGTGATCTAAGCTTTCCAACGCATCCAAGCACGCCCAAAACGGAGCAGTAGAGCCCCTGCTACGGCCGTTAGAGTAAGCCATGGTGGAGCCGAGCCGCCCACCATACCCACGAACGGGAATGACGGGAGGCGCTTCGACGGTGGCCTGTCGGAGCGCCCTTCCTGTCATCCCAACGTGGGGGGAGGCTCGCCCTGGTCCAGAAGACCATCTACATCCTTTTTGTTCATGGCCCATGTGCCCTTGGAGCTCATTGAAGTCGAACTCGGATCACTGGTGGTGGAATTACTC
>SZWC01000045.1:182472-193610 GCA_023375785.1 Penium margaritaceum | reverse complement strand
AAGGCTGCAAATCATCAATGGTTTTGTTATTTTGGTGAGATTACATCAGATTCTTATAGCCTGTGATCTAAGCTTTCCAACGCATCCAAGCACGCCCAAAACGGAGCAGTAGAGCCCCTGCTACGGCCGTTAGAGTAAGCCATGGTGGAGCCGAGCCGCCCACCATACCCACAAACGGGAATGACGGGAGGCGCTTCGACGGTGGCCTGTCGAAGCGCCCTTCCTGTCATCCCAACGTGGGGGGAGGCTCACCCTGGTCCAGAAGACCATCTACATCCTTTTTGTTCATGGCCCATGTGCCCTTGGAGCTCATTGAAGTCGAACTCGGATCACTGGTGGTGGAATTACTCCGTCACCAATGACCGAACCCAGATTCCACCCACCTACCACCCGAACTTTGGATGGGGCTATCTTTCTGAATTCTCGACCAAATTGAGCAACTGAATGCTCGAAACTGCATGGCGAAATCCAAGGAGTCCAAATCTGCAATCAGATCAGAAATCCAACCACTCCCTAGTGGTTGAACCAGGAAAACGGCAAACGGCATCCATGGCAGGGGCACTTTTTAACATCAGGCACAAGTGGCAGGCAGACACATGAGGCACAAGAAACAGGCACAAGTACCATGCACAAGTATCAGGCACAAGTATGAAGCATAATCAGTTGGCACAAGTATCAGGCACAAGTATGAAGCACGAGGATCAGGCACACGTATCTTGTACAAATATCAGGCACAAGTACCGGGAATAATGATCACGCACAAGTATGGGGCAGAAGTATCAGGCACAAGAATCAGGCACAAGTATCAGGCTCGAGTATGAGGGACAAGTATCATGCAAAAGTAGTAGGCACGAGTATTAGGCACAAGTATCAGGCAGAAGTATCATGCATAAGTGTCAAGGACAAGTATCAGGCACAAGTATGAGGCAGAAGTATCAGGCACAAGAATCAGGTACAAGTATAAGGCACACGTTTCCGGCTCAAGTATCCGCACAAGTATTAGGCACACGTATAGGGCACAAGTATCAGGCACAAGTATCCAGCACACGTATGATGCACATTTATCAGGCACCTGTATCATGCTCAAGAATCAGGCACGAGTATCAGGCTCAAGAATTAAACACAGGCGTTACGCACAAGTAAAGGCAGGCATATAAAGCATAGGTACAAGTATCAGGCACAAGCATCAGGCACAGCTGTCAAGAACACGTATCAGGCACAAGTACCAGGCACAAGTATCACGCACAAGTTTTAGGCATAAGTATCAGGCATGAGTATTAAGCACAAGTATCAGGAACAAGTTCCAAGGCACAAGTATCGGGCCCAAGTATCAATTGTTTAAAATTTTCCCCCTCAGCATGCCCGAGTGCGGCGCCGCGAGGCGCTGACGAGCCGCCAGAAAAAGGAAACTCCGCTCCGGCAGATCTGGCGACTTGACATTTGCTCGGATCCTAAAATGGAGGATTTCCCTTGAAAGTGGACGAGTTTCTGAATCTGGTGGAAGTTGTTTCGCCAGAATCGGACAAGTATCGAGGGAGATATGGCTTTCCAAA
The DNA here is from genome assembly GCA_023375785.1 of Penium margaritaceum. Taxonomy (NCBI): domain Eukaryota; kingdom Viridiplantae; phylum Streptophyta; class Zygnematophyceae; order Desmidiales; family Peniaceae; genus Penium; species Penium margaritaceum. The sequence goes on along the minus strand of SZWC01000045.1, from coordinate 192,057 downwards.
GTTTGGGTATGCGCAGCGGCCCTGGGAGCCGGCTGCGACTCGAAATCCGGTCGATAATCGACCGGACAGAGTAACAAAAATACCATGTGGAGAAAATGCTCCAATAGGCCTGCCGAGGCGTCCGGTGGATGATCCACCTGATCCGGCGGATCATCCACCGGATCCAGTAGTGCAGGTTGTTACTGAGGGACTTAGCCAAAATCCTGGCTCGACTTCCGAAACTCAGTAGTACGTTTTGTTACTCGGGGACTTGGTCAAAAGTCTAACTGCAGGTCCGCGGACAGGTTTCAAACCTCGTCACACCCCATCACCAAACACGACCCAAAAGTGGATAGGGTGCGTGAAAAAAGTGCAGGGGAACCCCACACCATGTGCAATGGTGTATGCGCTTTGGGAAAGGCGTCTCGCACGTGAATGAAGGCGCCACGGCGAGTGGCGGCGTCAGGCTTCTGTGGTGGGTGAGACCTGCGCTTCGACAAGCATAACATGAGCTACCCTTGGCCGAATCGCACGCGGTTTGGTGCATTGGAAAGCTCATAACTAGCCCTATGGTGTTATTCCCTTCGCAAACTGACTGTCTCTAAATTCCTACTCACATAGCGTGAGGCGACCAAAAAGCTTACGCTCAGTCTTAGATTCGCCCAAAACAGTAGACCTGAATCACTAGACATGTTCACACAAACGTCCGGACCGCACCTCGCGGCTCTCATCCCGACAAAGGATTCTGGGCCCACGGTTCTGAACGCCTCCAACGTTCTCATCTTCCGCAGCACACGGGATCGTCATCTTGGACATCGTCGTGAAGTTCTGAGAACTTGTCGGAGTAGCAGCTGCGCACATGGCACAAAAAGATGCAACCCATTCAGAAGTATGCGGGCGGCCCGGGCTTTGGGCTATGGAGATGGCAGTTTGAACTGCACCTCTTGCATAAGGGGCTGCTGGATGTCATGCTGGGAAAGGAGGTGCTCAGAGAGGTGGCTGCTACGGACATGGAGAAGGACGCCTTCGAAAAGAAGAACACGGAGGCGCTCATGCTCCTGGTGTCCGAGACAGCCGAGTCGCAGTGGAGCTACTTCCAAGGCTGCAAGCTGGCAGCCAAAACCTGGCAAAAGCTCTGTGCCATCCACCAATCCAAGTCGCTCGCGAACAAAATCTTCGCAATGAAGCGACTCCTCACGGTGAGAATCGAGGAGGGAGATGATATCATCTCCGCCATGCAGCAAATTGAGTCACTCGCCTCGCAATGCAATGACGTGGGGTGGAAGATCGACACACAGCTGCAGGCGATGGCCCTCCTCATGGCCCTACCTGACAGTTAGGTTCCACGTATCACAGTTCTCGGAGGATGGTCAGAGGACAAGCTCACCTATGGCGCGGTCGCAGAGTACATCCGCAACGAGGCGCAACGCCGGAGCTGCGAGGAGTCCTCGTCTTCCTCATCGGCCCTTGTCACCAAACGGCGCGGTGGCGGAAGCGGGGGCCAAGGAAGTGGCGGAAAGGGCGGCGCCAAGAAGGGCGCCAAGAAAGGTGCGTGCTGCAACTGCGGCAAGGAGGGCCATTGGGCCCGTGAGTGCCCGGAGGAGGCGAAGACCGGCGGCAAAAACAGTAAGGGCAGGTCACTCCTCAACGGCAACAAGAACCACTTCCTCAAGAAGGCCAACAGGCGGTGCCTGGATTCCGGGGCCGAGGAGCACACCCAAGTCGAGAAGGTTGGGTTCATCACCTACAAGAAGTCCTCCAAGTCAATGGTGGTCGCGAACGACAAAGTCGAGCCGGCGGCCGGCCAAGGCGACGTGGAGGTGGAAGTCGTGGTGGGCGGTAAGAAGGAGATGTGCACAATTCACGATGTGCAGCACGTCCCCGGCCTGGCTGACATTTTGAGTGTCAGCCGTTTAACACACAAGGGGTATGAGGTGCCATTCCGCAGGAAAGACGCAGTCGTACGCATCGACGATGACGGCGAGGTCGTGCTGGAGGCAAAGCGCGAGGGCGGTCTCTACATTGTGGAGACCAAGGTGGTCCTCGCGGCATCCGACGTAGCAGATTTGCAGGAGCGCGTCGTCAACATGGCCAAGGGAGGAAGCACTGATGTAGAGCTCTGGCACCGACGGTTGGGGCATTCGGCGCTCGCAACCGTTAAGGAGATGGCAAAGCGCAACATGGTGCGCGGCCTCGTCATCGACGGTGCAGACGCGGCACGAGATACAGCAGCGCACAAAAAGTACAAGCCTTGCATTTTGGGCAAGGCGCGGCGCAAGCCATTCAACGAGAACGCGGCTCACGCAAAGGACCTGCTGGAGTTCGTGCACAGCGACGTGTGCGGACCGTTCAAAACGCCGTCAAACGGCGGCTTCAGATACTTCGTCACCTTCATTGACGACTGGAGCAGGAAGCTCTACGTGTACTTCATGAAGCTGAAAGGCAAGGTCTTGGACTGGCTGAAGGAGTACGTCTCAGCGGTGGAGAGGCAGACTAGCCGGAAGGTCAGAGCGGTACGTAGCAACAATGGCGGAGAGTACGTGGGCTGCAGCGGGTGGATGAAGCAGCACGGCATCCGGTGGGAATCCACTATGCTGTACTCGCCACATTCCAACGGAGTGGCGGAGCGGGCAAACCAAACCCAGCTGAACATGGTGCGGACCATGCTTGTGGATGCGGGGTTACCGCGAGGTTTCTGGGCAGAGGCTGTGCGGACAGCAAGCTACACCATCAACCTAACCCCAACAGAAGTGCTGAAGCATAAGGGCGGCTGGAAGACGCCGCAAGAGGTTTGGAGTGGGCGCAAGCCAAACGTGGCACACCTGAAGGTGTTCGGGTGCAAGTCGCACGCGATGGTGCAGGCGGCGCAACGACGCGACAGCAAGCTAGAACCGCGGGCGAAGCCGTGATTGTTCATCGGCTACAAGAGCGCACAAAAGGCGTATCGGCTATGGGACCCGTGCACGCAAGAGATCATCCGCAGCCGTGACGTCAAGTTTGACGAGCAGCAGAGCTTCAGCAGCAGCAGCGACGACATGAGCATCGGGAACACTCCAAAACAGGGAGAGTGGTTCCAGCTCCTTGACTACAAGGAGGAGTCGGTGGATGCTGAGGTCGATGATGCGGCGTCGGAGCGCGGCGGTGCAGTAGGTGCACCAGCGGACGCGGAGGACTTTGACGACAATGCAGCTGGGCACGAGATACAGCGGACTAATCCGTTAAAGGAGGTACCGCGGGTACCAAAGCGCGCACTTCTGGTGGAGTTCGCGTCGGGCTTTGGACTAGAATCCTCCGGACGCGCCGCACGTCCAGTTCACGGTTCACCGGAGCGGGAAGGATCCTCAGGAAGCCGTCCGGTCGATGATTCACCAGAGCGGGCTGAGTCGGAAGGATCGCACCAGAGCGACGAGACACCGCCAAGACTGCCGCGGCGCAGCGGGAGGCAGCGGAGAGTGGGGAAGCGTTTTGACGTAGGCACCGGTCGATGGATTGGCATGACACAGTGCATGCTAGCTGCATCAACGGAACCAACGACCGTGCAAGAGGCACTTGCGCAGCCCGAGGGAAAGTAGTGGGACGCCGCTATCAAGTCGGAGTTGGCGTCCATTGAAGAAAACGACACGTGGCAACTGGTTGACAGGCCGAAAGACGCCAAGGTCATCGGCTCCAAGTGGATCTTCAAGACCAAGGTCACAAAGGGAGGTGCGGTTGACAAGTATAAGACACAAATTGTGGCAAAGGGGTACGCACGGCGTAAGGGCGAGCACTACGATGAGACGTTCCCCCCCGTTGCCAAGTTCACAAGCATCCGGGCGATCCTTGCGGTGGAAACCGTGAAGGACATGGAGCTCCACGAAATGGACGTAAAGACGGCCTTCCTCAGCGGCATCATCGACAAGGAAATCTACATGGAGGTGCCGGAGGGGTGGAGGCGCCGGAGGGCAAGGTGTGCAAGCTGCGGAAGTCCTTGTACGGGCTAAAACAATCGCCATAATACTGGTACCAACAGATGGACAGCTTCATGGCACAACTCGGCTTCAAGCGCTGTGATGCGGATCACAGTGTGTACGTACGGCACAATAAGAAGCTCCATCAGATTGTTGCATTCTACGTGGACGATCTGATATTGTGCTCCTCAGACCTGCCGAGCCTACAGCAGCTGAAAGAGCAGCTGAGCAGCAGGTTCCAGATGTCGGACATGGGGGAGCTGGAGTTCTACATCGCGGTAAAGCATTACGCGGAACCGGAAGGCGCGCACGCTTGAGCTAGGGCAGGCCAAATACGTGGCCAAGGTGCTGAAGCGGTACGACATGGAGGGCTGCAAACCAGTTGGCAGTCCTATCTCCACGACCTATGAACTGAGTGCGGCAATGGCGCCGCAATCAAAAGAAGAGCGGGAGGATATGGCAGGGGTGCTTTACCAATCGGCGGTGGGCAGTCTCATGTACGCCATGGTGGCAACTCGACCGGATCTCGCCTACGCGGTGGGCCAAGTGAGCAAGTACGTGGCCGACCCGGGGCCACTACACTGGCAAGCGGTCAAGCGCATCCTCTGCTACCTGCACGCGACGCGGCACGCACGCCTGAGGTTGGACGGCAAGGGGCGGGCGGACCCTTTGCATTTGGTCTGTTACACGGATGCAGACTACTCTGGGGATGTGGACAAGCGGAAGTCCACATCCGGCTACGTGTTCTTCCTCGCTGGTGCAGCAGTCTCGTGGTGCAACAGGAAGCAGGACTGCGTCGCCACCTCCACAAGGGAAGCTGAGTACTTCGCGCTGGCCGAGGCGGTCAAGGAGGCGGTGTGGCTCCGCAGGTTGCTGGAGGAGCTGGGCGTGCCGCAGCTTGAGCCTACGGTGGTGCACGAGGACAACACCGGCTCAATCTCACTGACCAACAACCAAACGCAGCACAGGAGGACAAAGCACATTGACGTGCGTTATCACTACGCACGGGACATGGTCGAGAAGGGGCAGGTGGTGTTGTTGCACTGCAGCACGTACATCATGCTTGCGGATTGCTTGACCAAAGCGCAACCCGCAGACCGGCACGCGATGAGCGTGGCCGGACTTGGGATGACCAGCTATGATGGGCTGGAGGGCGCAGCGGAAGATGAGTGAGAGCAAGCAGGAGCAGCGGGCATGGAAGGTGCAAAGGGGAGAATGTTGAAAATTTGCCCGAGTGCGGCGCCGGGATGCGCTGACGAGCCGCCAGAAAAAGGAAACTCCGCTCTGGCGGATCTGGCGACTCAAAATTTGCTCGGATCCTAAAATGAAGGACTGCCCTTGAACGTGGATGAGTCGCTGAATCTGGTGGAAGTTGTTTCGCCAGAATCGGACAAGTATCGAGGGAGATATGGCTTTCCAAAGTTGGGGTATGCGCAGCGGCTCTAGGAGCCGACTGCGACTCGAAATCTGGTCGATAATCGACCGGACCGCGTAACAAAAATACCATGCGGAGAAAATGCTCCGATAGGCCTGCCGAGGCGTCCGTTGGATGATCCACCTGATCCGGCGGATCATCCACCGGATCCAGTAGTGCAGGTTGTTACTGAGGGACTTAGCCAAAATCCTGGCTCGACGTCCGAAACTCAGTATTACGTTTTGTTACTCGGGGACTTGGTCAAAAGTCTGACTGCAGGTCCGCGGACAGGTTTCGAACCTCGTCACACCCCATCACCAAACAAGACCCAAAAGTGGGTAGGGTGTGGATAACAGTGCAGGGGAACCCCACACCATGTGCAATGGTGTATGCGCCTTGGGAAAGGCGCTTCGCACGTGAATGAGGGCGCCACGGCGAGTAGCGGCGTCAGGCTTATGTGGTGGGTGAGACCTGCGCTTCGGCAAGCATAAATTGAGCTACGCTTGGACGAATGGCACACATTTTGGTGCATTGGAAAGCTCATGACTAGCCCTATAAATGTTGTGATCATTCAATGTTCAAAAACTAACGCAAAATGACGTTATTCCCTCCGCAAACTGACTGTCTCTAAACTCCTACTCACATAGCGTGAGGCGGCCAGAAAGCTCACGCTCAGTCTCAGATTCGCCCAAAGATGTAGACCTGAATCACTAGAGGTGTTCAGGCAAACGTTGAGACCACACCTTGCGGCTCTCATCCCGACATCAAGCACTAGTATGAGGCACAATTATCCGGCGCAAGCATCAGTTACTAGTATAAGGCACGAGTTATAGATATCGGTACGATGGCACAAGTATCAGGTGCAAGTATCAGGCACAAGAATGAGGCACAAGTTTCAGAGTTGGTCTTGGCCCATCGCCAATCGATGCCCATCGATCCATCGATGGACCCCTATCCCGGGGCATCGACGGGGCCTCTAATGCAAGGGGCACAGAACTTCCCAGAACTGCACAGATGCTTCAGGTTTGGGCACATTCACAATATGTACATCGCATTCACATATTCTAAAGAAGTACATTAAAATCCAGAATGACACCATTGTCATTGTTTCATCCATTTTCATGCACTTCGGCATTCAAATACATAATGCCACAGCCACATTCATATCCTACTGTCCATACACATTCATGTAGCCTTATGTACAATGGCTTGCAACTGTTAGCCCTTGTATGACTACTCTGCATTCATATCCACTTCACAGCCTACATTGAATCTCCAAAAAAGCAGAAGAAAATATTGCAACGGGGAGAGGAGCAAAAATTTCTTGATAGAATGATCCAGGACAAGTGACAATGACAATGCCAGAACTATGAGGAACAAGTGTCAGGCACAAGTATCATGCATAGGTTTCAGGCACAAGCATCGGTAAGGGTGCACACCGGGTAAGATTCCCAGATCCCAAATTGGATCCTGATCCCCGGGTCCGGATCCTACGGAGGATTTGGATCCCCGAATCCCAAAAAAGATCCCCGGATCCTGAGGATCCCCGGATCCTCAACGGATCCCGGGGATCTCCACACTTTGTATTGCGTTCATCCAAAATCCAACGTTTTTTTCATACGGATTTTCACCACCTTTAAAGTATGTGTATTGAGGAGGCTTTCCATGATTAGTCGCTAAAACCAGCACATGCATCACATGCAAGTTTTGGTCTGGGTCATCACACACGTCATCATATCATATTCTGTTCAGATTCATGAACTTTGGGCATCACACCACACCAAATGTGGTAATTTCCCCAAATGTTAGTTCACAATCCTAGTGAACTTATCAAGAACGACCTCGACTGCTCAACCAACACATGAGGGAAGAATTCTGAACTTTGGAGAATCAAAACTTGACAGAAGAAAGAGAATTCACACCACTGTTTTATGGCAAGTGCACATGCATGATTGTGAAATAAATGCACGCAAAGTCTGAGAGCATGGAGTTTCCCATCCGTGATTCATACAATGTCTATTGTGGAACTTCCGTAACATCGTCATCCTCACCCCCCATGTCCCCTTCCTCCTCTCCCTCCTCCCCACCATCGTGGTCATCCTCCTCTTCATCATCTTCGTTCACGTACAAACTAAGTCCTTCCAACTCCTCGCATGCCGCACCCACAAGCCCATCCTCACGAGCTTTGCGACGCAACTCATTGATGCGCATCTCCTCCTCCCTGTACTCTGGTGCAACGATGCTGTGGGGGGTAACCGGGAACTCAAGCAGCGAGCGCTCGTTGATCCAGCTCTTCATGGTGAGTAGATTCTCGACTGTCAAGTGCGCGAGCGAGTGCCTGAAATCAGTGATGACATTCGTGCCAAGTGAGAACAAGCGTTCAGAGGGAGTGGAGGTGGCTGGAACTGCAAGAACATCCATTGCAGCAAGGAAGAAGGACGGATAGTGTCTCTGCAGTTTTCGATAATGCTTGAGCACCTTGCATGTGCCAGTTTTCTTTGGCAACTTTGCCCATGCCTCTACCTCCACCTCCAGCGACGACATCTCCGCCGTCGCTTCTGGTGCCTCAGGCTCTTCAAACATATCCCTGTGTGGATCTGCCAGAGCCTCTTCCATGAAAGAATCATCCTCCGTTGGGCATGGAGGACGCGGTCAAAGTTGTCGTCCTCCACTGACAGCACTCGACCCTTGCTGCTCCTAGGAGACCTGCTGTTGTGCAACCTGTTGGCGTGTACTTTGCTGTTGCTGACCCTGCTCATTGGACCGCGGCTGTCGCTGCTGTGTACCCTGTCCACCCTCTTCATGTGCTGCCAGCTGAAAACTCTGCTCCTGGCTTTTCTGCAAGGAATGAGAGCCCTGGGTGCCTGCTGTGGTTGATGTTGCATCAGCTGCTATGAGGGCAGCTGCCTCCTCCTGTGCTATCACCACCCGGTCATGATAGGGGCGTAGCAGCGACAGCACCTTGACCTGCAATTCTGCGGCGGAGCTCATACCCACAAGCTTGTGCGTGCGTTCAAACCACCGGAGACGGAAGCGGGGATCACATGCTGTTACGAGTATGTGGCGGTCGGTGAGAAGCCGTGCGTACTTCTTTAGTTTCACTTCCGCCGCGGCGAACCCGTCCTTGATGTCCACCAGCAGTTGCTCCTTGGCATCCAGCCGCCCAGCCGCACCTCTCCTCTTGCTCTTCTCGCGTGCCATGATCGCCTTCACTTGCCACGACCCCAGCTTGTCCAACATCGACTCGTAGAAGGGGATGACCAGGTTCAAGGTGGGATACTTTGCTCCACTGATGTCATTGGTGAATGACTTGAACGGCTTCAGCACCACGATGAGTAGGGTGATGAGCCGCCTTTCGTCACGGCTTGGGTTCAACTCCTCTCCCTCAATGCCGTAGCCGTCAAGCCACATAGGGAGCACGTCATTGAGGATGAGGACACGCTCCATCATGTTGAGGGTGGCATTCCACCTCGTCTCGGTGTCAAGGTGCAGCGACTGGTACTTGACAGCTGCTGCCGTTGCTGCGTTGATCAGTGACTGCTCCCTTGGGGTGGAGCGTTTCACAAACACTGCGATTGCACGAGCCTTGGAGACAATGGTCTCCACCTTGGGATGGCACATGAGGTCCTTCACTGCTAGGTTCATGATGTGTCCTAAGCAGCGGATGTGGCCCTCGGGTAGCAGCGACGACTCGGCGCAGGGTATGATGAAGTTGTTAATCATGGCGTCGTTGGTCGACTCGTTGTCGACTGTCAGACAGAACATGCGGTCGAACAACCCCCATTGCTTCAGTGCATTGGCCAGCACATCAAACGTGTTCTGCGCATTGGGGCTCACTGGTAGTGCGGGGAATGAGATGGCCAGTGTCTTCACCTGGAAGAAGTGGGAAGCAATGCGAGGAAATGCAGTGGACAGGGATGCTGTTAGGTCAGGCAATGACTGTCAAGAGCATTGAAAATGCCTGGAAGTGCTTAAGATTGCATTTGTTTGCATACAACCGCAATGCAATGCTTTGCATTGCATTTCATTGCAATTGGGTTGCGGCAGTCCCCCCCCCCCATTCCCAATGTGTTTGGTCAATGCCAATCCGTGTAATGCCATGCATTTGCATGCAAATGCTATGGAGAATAGGTTGGGAAATGCAACCTCTTTTTATCAGATTGCATTTGTTTGCATAGACCCCCAATGCAATGCTTTGCATTGCATTGCGTTGCAATGGGGTTGCAGCAGCCCCCCCCCCCCCCC
>SZWC01000045.1:164201-180170 GCA_023375785.1 Penium margaritaceum | reverse complement strand
CCCAACGTAGCAAAACTGAAGGATCCGCGAATCCCGAATTGAAACCATATCTAGGATCCGGATTCGCGGATCCGGATCCGGATTCGGTTTCGCGGATAAGATTTGCGAATCCTAAGATCCTGTGTGCACCCTTAAGCATCGGGCACACATATCAGGCACAAGTAAGAGGCACAAGTATGAGGCACAAGTATAAGGCACATGTATGAAGCACAAGTACCAGGCACAAGTTTATTGCACAAGTATGAGGAAGAACTACGAAGCACAAGAATTAGGAAAAGGTATTTGGAAGAAGCATCAGGCACAAGTATTGTCAGAAATTGGCCCCTGAGTGGAGGCAGTTCCAACGTGTCCTGACTGGTCTTCTGACTAAGCGTGAGCTTTTTGGTCGCCTCACGCTATGTTTCTGGGAGTGGAAGACAGTTGTGAGACAGTCGCTTTTGCGAAGGGAATAACGCAATTTTGCATTAGTTTTGGAACATGGGCATGATCTAAACATTTGTAGGGCTACTAACAAGCTCTCCAACGCATGAAACCGTGCGTGATTCGGATAACCGTAGATCCCGCTGCGTCAGTCGAAGCGCGGCACCCCAAACCAGCCGCTCACTCGGCGGCGCGTACCACGTCGCCCGCCGAGGCGCCTTGACACATCAACGACCCATCAAAATGCCATTCCGGAGGTGCAGATATCCCTACGCATAGTTGCGGCACCCCTTGCGCATTTGGGGTCTGTTTCGGCGAGTTAATCATCAAGTTTGGTGATGGGGATGGATGTGGGTCGAAACCTGTTCGCGGACCTCCAGTCGGAGTCCCCGAGTAACAAACTGTACTACTGAGTTTCGGACTCCGAGCCAGGATTTTGGCTAACTCCCTCAGTAACAAAACTGCACCCCTAAATCCGGCAGATCATCCACCGGACGCCTCGGCAGTCCTTCCGGAGCAAAATTCCCAGATGGCATTTTGTTACTCGTTCAGGTGGATTATCCACCTCCGGTCGAACCGCGGCCGACTCCCAGAGCCGCCGCGCAAACCCCAACTTTGGAAGCCCATATCTCCCTCGTTACTTGTCCCATTCCGGTGAAACAACTTTCACCGAATTCAGCAACTCGTCAACTTTCAGGGGCAGTCCTCCATTTTACAATTCAAGCAATCCTCGGGTCACCAGATCTGTCAAAGAAGAATTTTTCTCTTTGGCAGCTCGTCGGCGCCTCCCGGCGCCGCACTTAGGCATGCAGAGGGGCAAATCGTCAACATTATCCCCCTTGCACCTGCCATGCCCACTGCTCCTGCTTGCTCTCACACATCTTCCGCTGCGCCCTCCAGCCCATCATAGCTGGTCATCCCAAGCCCGGCCACGCTCAATGTGTACTGGTCCATGGGTTGCGTTTTGGGCAAGCAATCCGCAAGCATGATGTGCATGCTGCAATGCTGCAGCACCACCTGCCCCTTTTCAACCATGTTTCATGCGTAGTGATAACGCACGTTGATGTGCTTCGTCCTCCTCTGCTGCGTCGGGTTATTGGTTAGCGAGATGGAGCCGGTGTTGTCCTCTTGCACCACCGTAGGCTCCTGCTGCGGCAGGCCCAGCTCCCCTAGAAACCAACGGAGCCACACTGCCTCCTTGACCGCCTCGGCCAGCGCGATGTACTCTGCTTCCACTGTGGAGGTGGCGATGCAATCCTACTTCCTGCTGCACCACGAGAACGTTGCACTAGCGAGGAAGAACATGTAGCTGGATGTGGACTTCCGCTTGTCCACATCACCAGTGTAGTCTGCATCTGTGTAGCAGACCAGACGCAAGGGGTCCGCCCGCCCCTTGCCATTGAAACTCATGCGCGCATTCCGCGTCCCCCTAAGGTAGCGAAGGATGCGCTTGACCGCCTGCAAGTGTAGTGGCCTAGGATTGGCCATGTACCTGCTCACTTGGCCCACCGCATAGGCCAGGTCCGGTTGAGTCGCCACCATGACATACATCAGGCTGCCCACCGCCGATTGGTAGGGCACCCCTGCCATATCCTCCCGCTCTTCTTTTGTTTGCGGCACCATTGCCGCACTCAGTTCATAGGTCGTGGAGACCGGACTACCAACTGGTTTGCAGTCCTCCATGTCGTACTGCTTCAGCACCCCGGCCACGTATTTGGCCTTCCCCAGCTCAAGCGTGCGCGCCCTCCGGTTCCGCGTGATGCTCACCCTGAGATAGTACTCCAGCTCCCCCATGTCCGACATCTAGAATCTGCTGCTCAGCTACTCTTTCAGCCACTGTAGGCTCGGCAAATCCGTCCAGCACAAAATCAGGTCTTCCACATAGAGTACGACGATCTGATGGAGCTATTTGTCACATAACAAGTACACAATGTGATCCAATTCATATCGCTTGAAGCCGAGATGTGCCATGAAGCTGTCCATCTTTTGGTACCAGCATCTGGGCGATTGGTTAAGCCCATACAAGGACTTCCGCAGCTTGCACACCTGGCCCACCGGTGCATCCATCCCTCTAGCACCTCCATGTAGATCTCTTTGTCTATGATGCCGCTGAGGAAGGCCATCTTTACGCCCATTTCGTGGAGCTCCATGTCCTTCGCGGCCGCCACCGCAAGGATCACCCGGATGCTTGTGAACTTGGCGACGGGAGCGAACACCTCATCGTAGTGCTCTCCTTAAGATGTGTCAGAAATAAAGACGAGAAACCATCAAGAAGACCGGAGCACATCTGAGCACACGAAATAAACGGGACCGCACGAATCTCAACAGACACGTACAAACAGGATCCGTGCGCCGACAATACCACGTCCCGAATTCTTGGAGGAACCCGACAAACTGCGCTACAGCGAAGCCATCGCCACACGTCTCTCAAAGTACACGAACTAGCACTTCCACCTTGCAAGGGTTCTAGCGAAACCTAGCACACTATTTTTGGTAGTCTAGACCAGAAAACTTCTTGCTTCCGCTATTCTATCAATCAATCATTTCCTGCATCTTCCTCGCAGCTGTGATTGCCCCGGTCCTTCAGTCGTGTGCTTGTATCGCATCGCTCAGCTCCATAACTTGTTATTGCCACCCTGCTCAACTCCTAACTTGTGCTGATCAGCGCCACAAGCGTTCCCGTGTTGCCTTATCTGATCCTCCAAATCCTGACATGGTATCAGAGTACTAGGTTTCCAGCCCTGGTCAACCGGCCACCATGCTCCCAGTGATTATCTTCGTAGTCGCAACTGTGTGTGTTCGGCTCCTTCCGTCGCGTGCCGCGCCAGACAATGACAAGACAGACGCTGACACCACAACAGATTCCTCCTTCCTCCATGTCGCCCAAGTCTCCATTGAAGATGAAGAACCTCCTTCGCAGACACTTCGCGACATCTGACTCCCTCTACATTGACCAAGTCCTCGATTCAGGATGTGCTATTCACGCACTCAAAGATGTTGACGTCACCACACCCCTGGCAACACCAGTCACCATCACGAGTGTAACCAAGGGAATGAAATCACTCTGCCGCTACTCCGCTACTCTCACGTCTCTGGCAGTACCAAGTGGACAGATCCGGGTTTACCACACCCCTGACCTTTGACACAATCTCCTTTGAGTTCATCAACTTCAGAAGGAAGGAGTAGACATCTTCTTCCGCGCCTACTGGTCGGAAGCGCAGCTGACGACAGCTCACAAGAAACCACTGGCAACCTTCACCGTTCACAACAACCTCTATCGCCTGCAGATTCCTTGCACAACAACGATCTTTGCCACTAAAGCCAATACTCAAATCCCTCCTGTGATTGCCGCAGTCTCTCTCATCCTCTGCTTCTACATCATCACCGCCTTGGACATCCAAATTTCAATGCGCTCCTTCGTCTCTAAGCCAANTCACCGTTCACAACAACCTCTATCGCCTGCAGATTCCTTGCACAACAACGATCTTTGCCACTAAAGCCAATACTCAAATCCCTCCTGTGATTGCCGCAGTCTCTCTCATCCTCTGCTTCTACATCATCACCGCCTTGGACATCCAAATTTCAATGCGCTCCTTCGTCTCTAAGCCAAAAATATGGTGAAAGGCCTACCACCGCTCTCTCCACTAACCCGTCTTGCAGGACCCTTTGCAATGCTTACAGTCTTGGTAAATGAAAGGCGTCCCCTCACCCTCCTCAAGTCGCTTGAGCAGCAAGACCTCTTGACGTCCTTCACATGGACCTTGTGGGACCAATTTGTCCCACCTCTCTTCAAGGCTAAGAGTACTTTCCCACCATTGTGGACAACAATTCTTGCTTCGACGCCACAATCCCTCTCAAGTCCAAACCTGATGCCAAGCTTGCCTTCATCTAGTGGTCGATGTATCAGATGAGCGGCCTCAACCGGTCCATTGGTAGAATATGGACAGACAGAGGTGGTGAATTCCTGTCTCATGAACTCTGTGAATTACTTGCAGAGCGCGATATTGGGCATGAGATGAGTATACCAGAAGCACCTGAGCAGAACGGAGTGGCAGAAAGACGGAACGGGGTCCTGGTCGCTCTTACCCGCACTCTACTTGTGCATGCGGGAGCGTCGGGAACCTTCTTGACTTATGCACTACGTTATGCCACCAGAGTGCCCAACTACTATCCAGCCAAGCATCGTCCTGACGTCACCCAGCGGCTCTGGCTGAGATATAAGCCAGACGTCTCCAAACTTCGAGTCTGGGGTTCTACATCCTACGTCTCGCTCAACAAAGCTGACGGAGCTCACGCGCATCTCTCCAAAGTTGGGCCACGAGCCTTGCACCGCATGTTCACTAGGTTCGCCCTTAACTCCTCTGGCTACCTGTTATACGAGCCCGACCTCAAACGGGAAACCTGCAGCATAGATATCCATTTCGACAAAATTACTCCCTTCTTCCGTCAATCCGCCCCCATCTCCACTACTCCTCATACCTAGACACTCGTTCCAGAATAACCTACAGTGCTCACAGCTCCAACCATCCTTCCTCCACCAGCTACTCTTTCCACATCAGCAACTCCTCCAACAGCGTCTACTCCACCAACACTCTCTTCCACACACACTGCCGTTCAACTACGACCAACTTCATTACCACCACTCACTCCTCTCACTCCTGATGATGACTACAAAACCATGTCCAAACATCTTCCAACACTCGGGCAACCACTGCCCTCAGCAGTTGCAGCCCCTCCTCCAGCCGCAACAGCATCAGCACTAATGAGAGCAGCTGTTGACACAGAAGGAGCTGCAGCTACCTCAGCATCAGAGGCACCTGCCCCAAGAATCATGCCAGCAGCAGAACCGGTACTACAACGGTCCACCGGAAATAGAGCAGCAGCCTCTCCTTTCACCATGACCGACACAGATGGAGACCTTAACATTCAGAAGATCGCCATGTTGAGCTGCTCCGAACCTCCGTCCTACCCTACTGGATTGGAGCCGGAGATGGTCTCAACTCCCTTCATTGACTAACTCCTCCCATGAATCCTCGGCGCTGACAATACGCCCGCAGTCCTCTTCTTAGCACCACCATCACCACAGCTCCCATTGCCACCCCCAGCACGTACGCTGAGGCTGTAGATGGGCCCCAAGCAGACCAATGGTGGGCCACCATTCCCAGAAAACTGGCCTCCTTCAAGGCAACCTCCACCTACACTGACGTTCCCCGACCACCCCACACCCATGTGGTTGCAGGAAAATGGGTCTTTTGTGTCAAAACTCAACTGGGGAAGCCAACAGAATTCAAGGCTCGCTATGTGGCAAAGGGGTTCTCACAACGACACGGCGTGGACTTCGTTGACACCTTCTCACCCACAGGAAAGCTGACCACCCTTCGAGCCTTGCTGCACATTGCAACCATTGAAGATATGGAACTGCATGCCATGGACGTGTCCACGGCCTTTCTCCAAGGAGATCTGCACGAAACTATCTACTAGGCGTGTCCCAAAGGCTACACTCTAGACCAGGCCAACACTGTCTGGAAGCTGCATTGCCTAGTCCATGGGCTCAAACAATCTCCTCGGGAATGGCATGCCAAAATCTGAGTAACTCTCCTTGACCTGGGATTCACAGTGTCCACTGCCGATCCCAGTCTGTTCCTCTGTTATCGGCCAGATGAGTAGACCTCTATTGTGGCCTATGTGGACGATCTCGCTCTCGCCTCCAACAATCCCTGTGCTCTCCAGGGTCTGAAGGAAGCACTCATGGGACGTTTCACCATGAAGGACCTGGGGAACTGACCCATTATATGGGGATTGACATCAAGAGGGACCAGGAGAAGCGACTCATCACTCTTTCTCAAGAGCCCTACACTGCTTCACTCTTGAAGCACTTTGGGCTCGAGAACAGCAACGGGGCTCCAACTCCTATGACAGTGGATCACAAACTCACCTCACCAGCGTACACAGTCTCATCACCTTCCCCAGAACCCTATCCTCAATGGGTGGGATCTTTGATGTATGCAATGGTCTAAACTCGTCCCGACCTCGCTTTCCCTCTCAGTGTTCCGTCACGGTACGTTGGAGATGGAAGTCACAGTGCCCAACACTGGAATGCAACAAAGCGATTCCTAAGGTATCTGGGAGAGACCGCATCCTTCTATCTTGAGCTGGGAGGAACTCAGCCAATAACACTCGAGAATACAGTGACTCCTCCTGGGCAAATGATCAAGCCAACCAAAAGTCGTCACAAGGCTACGGCTTCGACCTTGGCTCCGCACTGATCAGCTGGCGCTCCACCAGGTCCCCCTCTATCTCACTCTCATCTTGTGAGGCAGAACTGTATGCAGGTACCATGGCTGCCCAAGAAGCCATCTGGTTAAAGAACCTCCTACAAGACCTTGGATACCCAAAACCACTTCCAGTCCTGTAGTGCGATAACCAAAGTACGAGCGCTCTCACATAGAACCCAGTCTACCATGGGCGAACCAAGCACATTGAGTTGCGCTACTTCTTCATCGGGGAAAACGTGCAGGAAAAAGAACTCTTGGTTCAACATGTGGCCTCAAAGGCTATTCTATCAATCAATCATTTCCTTTATCTTCCTCGCAGCTGTCATTGCCCCCGTCCTTCAGGTTTCTGCCTCTCTTGCATCGCTCAGCTCCATAACTTCTTACTGCCACCCTGCTCAACTCCTAACTTGTGCTGATCAGCGCCACAAGCGTTCCCGTGTTGCCTTCTCCAATCCTCCAAATCCTGACACGCTGTGTGTAACCCTTTATCACCAGCCGCGCCTTGTACTTGTCAACCACACCTTCCTTTGTGAACTTGGTCTTGAAGACCCACTTTCAGCCGATGACCTTGGCATCTATCAGCCTGTCAATGAGCTCCCACGTATCATTTTCCGTGATGGATGCCAACTCAGATTTGATGGCTGCGTCCCATTGATCCCGCTTGGGCCACGTAAGCGCCTCTTCCATGGTTGTCGGCTCCGTTGATGCAGCCAGCATGCACCGCGTCATGCCAATCCATCGACCGGTGCTTGTGTTGAGGTGCTTCCCCACTTTTTGTTGTCTCCCGCTGCGGCGCAGCAGTTTTGATGGCGCATCGTTGCTCTGCTGCGATCCCTCCGACTTTGCACGCTCCGGTCAATTATCGATCGGACGGCTCTCCAAGGAACTCTCCTCCTGAGGCGAAACATCACCCGGACGGCCGGCGCGTCCTGTGGATTTTCCACCAACGCCCGATGCGCACTCTGCCGGAAGTATGCGCCTTGGCACCCTCGGTGCCTCATATGCCGGATCCTTTCGGTGGATCTCCTCGTCATTTTGATCGTCATCAGAGTCATCCCCTTTGGCTGCCACTGCTGGTGCACCGTCGCGTTTTGATGCCGCATCCTCAACTTCGGTGTACGCTGGTTCCTTCTCGTAGTCAAGGAGTTGGAACCACTCCTCCGACTTTGGGGAGTCCACCATGCCCGCTTCGTTGCTGCTGACGTAACTATGCTGCTCATCGAACTTGACGTCTTGGCTGCGGATTATCTCCTCCTTGCGCATGTCGTAGAGCTAGTACGCCTGATGCTTGCTCTCATAGCCAAGGAAGAGATACGGCTTTGCCCGCGACTCCAGCTTACCGTCGCGCCGCTGCGCAGCCTGCACCATTGCGTGCGCCTTGCACTCGAACACGTTCAGGTGTGTTACACTTGGCTTGTGCCCGCTCCAAACGTCCTGCGGCGTCTTCCAGCCGCTCTTCCCCTTCAGCACCGCTGTTGGAGTGAGGTTGATGGTGTTGCTCAGTACGCACAGCTTTCGCCCAGAAGCTCCGCGGCAATTCCGCATCCACCAACATGGTCCGTACCATGTTCAGCAGCGTCTGGTTCACCCGCTCCGCCACGCCATTTGACTGAGGCAAATACGGCGTAGTTTGTTGCCATTTTATGCCCTGCTGCTTCATCCACCCGCTATAGCCCACGTACTCTCCACCTGTGTCGCTGCGTAGCGCTCTGACCTTCCGGTCAGTCTGCCTCTCCACCGCGGCTACGTACTGCTTGAGGCGGTCCAGGACCTCGCCTTCCCGCTTCATGAAGTACATGTGGAGTTTTCTATTGTAGTCATCAATGAAGGTGACGAAGTAACGCGCGCTGCCATTTGACGCCGTCTTGAATGGTCTGCACACGTCGCTGTGCATGACCTCCAACAGGTCCGATGCGCGATTTTTGTTCTCTTTGAACAGTTTCCGCCGCGCCTTGCCCAAAATACAACGCTCGCACTCTTTGCGCACTACTGCATCTGTCGCCTCTTCTGCATCGTCAATGATGAGGCCACGTACCAGCTCCCGCTTCGCCACCTCCTTCACGACTATGNCGCTGTGCATGACCTCCAACAGGTCCGATGCGCGATTTTTGTTCTCTTTGAACAGTTTCCGCCGCGCCTTGCCCAAAATACAACGCTCGCACTCTTTGCGCACTACTGCATCTGTCGCCTCTTCTGCATCGTCAATGATGAGGCCACGTACCAGCTCCCGCTTCGCCACCTCCTTCACGACTATGGGTGAGGAATGCCCCAGTTGTCGGTGCCAGAGCTCCGGATCAGCTCCCCCTCCTTTCGCCAGGTTGACAGTGCGTTCCTGCAAGTCTGCCAAATCTGTCGCCGCGGGGATCACCTTGGTCTCCACGATGTAGAGGTCTCCCTCACGCTTAGCCTCCAGCACGGGCTCGCCGCCACCGTCCTTCCGCACGACTGCCCCCTTTCTTCTGAAGAGTACCTCGTACCCCTTGTCCGTCAGGCGGCTGACACTTAGGATGTCAGCCAAGCCAGGTACATGCTGCACGTTCTTAATCAAGCGCTGCACCCGCTTCCCACCAACCACCACTTCCACGTCGACGTCCCCTTGGCCAGCCACCGGCTCGACCTTGTCGTTCGTGACCACCATGGACTTGCTGGACATGGTGTAGTTGATGAACCCAACCTTCTCGACTTGGGTGTGCTCCTCGGCTGCGGAGTCAAGGTATCGCCGGTGAGCCTTCTTGAGGTAGTGGTTCTGAGTACTGTTGAGGAGCGACTTCTTGCCTTTGGCGTCCTTGTCGCCGACCTTTACCTCCTCGGTGCACTCACGAGCCCAGTGGCCATCCTTGACGCTGGTGTGGCACGCACCCTTCTTGGTGCCCTTCTTGCCGCCGCCATGTCCGCCACCTCCCTTACTCCCACTTCCGCAACCACGCGTTTTGGTGACGAGGGCCGATAAGGAAGATGAGGACTCCCCGCAGCTCCATCGCTGTGCCTCGTTGCGGTTTTACTCTGCGACAGCGCCATAGGTGAGCTTGTCTTGTGCCCATCCTTCCAAGAGGGTGATGAGAGAGCTCCAACTGTGAGAAAGGGCCATGAGGAGGGCCATCGCCTGCAGCTACGTGTCGATCTTCCACCCCACAAAGTTGCACAGTGAGGCAAGCGACTCGATCTCTTGCATGGCGGTGATGACATCATCTCCCTCCTCTATTCTCAGTGTGAAGAATCGCTTCATTGTGAAGATTTTGTTCGCCAGCGATTTGGATTGATGAATGGTGCAGAGTTTTAGCCAAGCCTCGGCTGCCAGCTTACAGCCGTGGAAGTAGCCCCACTGTGACTCAGCCGTCTCGGACACCAACTGTTGGATGTTATCTCGGAGATCGCTTCAAGGGGTGCATCCACTAAGAAAATAAAGTGTGATCGTGCAGGTTCATCTCCGGGGCCACTCGACCAAAGTCCAAACGGTCTCACGACCGAGGATCGTGCGAACCTCACCACTACCGAACCAACAGTTTTGTGCAACAACAGTCAAGGCGAACGCACCTGCGGAGATCGCTCCTGCGCACGTCACTCCCCTATGCGTACGCCTAGCAAAGCCAAAGCGTGGTCTCACGGCGCTCCTCCTCTCTCTTGCCCGAGTCGCCACTCACTTTTGTGCCCGCTCGCCGAAGCGCGCTAGGCTAGGATACTACCTATTTATATTGTTTGCATTCCACTGAGTAATCAATCCATTGGATTCCTCATCAGGCTTGCCCTTTGGGCCGCCTTCAGTTCCTTTGCCTTCCTTCCCTGCTCAGCGCTCGTGCTCTCGCACTGCGCCCAGTTCCATCCTGCTAATGTCACTCATACATCAGCAACGCCCGCCCCTTCAAGGAAGCTTCCATCCTTCACTCCAAAGTGTTGCGTCCACTCTACTCAACAATTCCTCAGCGCCCGCACCTTCTGTGCTGTGCCCAGATCACATTCTTCTGCTTTCCTCTCGCTTCCACGTTCGTTCCCATTCCCCCCACCGTTTCCATTTTGCTTTTGCACGTGCTCCTGCCCTCACCCTAAACGCTTGTCCTTGTGACCGCGTCCACTCACCGGAAGGACAAGCAATCTTCTGACATGGTATCAGAGCTCAAGTAACACACCCGACGCATTTGTGCTCACCGCTATTGGCCGCACCCACTTTTGCTTCCATCATGCTCCTCCGCCTCGAAGACCTGTGGTCGCCAGAAGAACTATGGTGGCAGCACTTCTTCTGACTAAGGTGTTGTGGTAGCACCACTCCACGTCCTCTTGGTGCTTTCGTGCATGAGGTTCCGCCCCTGCGCCCACTCCTCTGCACCAAGCAGCAGTTTTCCGCTTCTCCATCATCTCCGCCGGCTGCGCACGTGGTTGTGTCCCTGCGCCCAGTTCATCTTCCTCCGAAGCAGTGTCTCACGCTGCTGTCTTGCCCCTGATCAGCCGTCCTCCGTCATCCTTTCAGTTACTCATGCTTCTCACCAGCAGTCGCTCCCTCATCGTGTCGCCGTTCCGCGCCGCTGTCTCAAGCAGCGTCTCATCACTCACGTTCGTTACTGCCTCCACGTCAACTACATCATGGCCTCCGTCCTCACTCTGTCCGGTCTCCCCAAGCACATTGTGAAGCCCGGTGGGACCAGCAAGTACAAGCTGTGGAGCTACTCGGTATCTCTCTTCTTTGGAACCCAGAAGGTTGAGGGAGTTACCCTCAACCACCTCCTCACCAACACTGACACCGGAGTGGAACCACCTGATGCCGCCGCCTCTGCCGCAACTGCCTCAACTGCAGCCATCTCAAAAAGTGACCCCTCCGGGGGCTCCGTGTCAAATCCTGTTCAGAGTTCCTCCTCGTCTTCCGCTCCCATTCCCGCTGCTCCCGCATCCACCATCTCCCATGCCTCTTGGGAAGTTGCCAACAACACCGCCCTCATGACCATCATGACCACCTCCTCTCCTAAAGTGCATGAAGATATTCGTACGCTCGGCTCCAAGGCCCATGAGGTCTGGAAAGCCCTTGAGGACCGCTTCAGCAACAACACCTCCACCGCTTGCGGCATCAAGATCATGTCGGTCTTCTGCGTGCCCTTTGCCGCCCACACCAACATGGGCAGTTGTACTACAGCTGTCACCACCATTGCCCGTGATCTCAAGGAAATGAAAATCGACCTCCCGCCTTCTGTCGTCTGCACCGGCATCATCTCCGGCCTCCCGGGTCTGTATGATATCGTCCGCCAAATCCTGCTGCAACTGCCTGTCGACCAGCTCACCATCGCCGTCATCAACCCCAAGCTCATGGCACCAGAACAAGACTACGCTGCCAAGCAAGCACGCGAGACCACCATCGCCACCAACGCCTTCGAGACCATGGCTGCCAGTGCTCACAATCGTTGATCAACCGCTTCCCCGCCTGCTCCTACGCCATCCGCCATGGTCTGCTCAAGGGGACCAAGTGTGGCCGCCGCAACCACCTGCCGCACGTTTGCGATCACCGTGCCACCGACGAATGGCTGGACCAGAACCCTGGCAAGTCTTATGGCGAGCAACCCAACTAGGCGGAAGAGCGCCGTCAGCGCTACTACAACCGGATGGGAAGCTCAAGCTGGCGTTCAACCCCAGCCAACAACATGGAAGCACCTCCCTCTCCTGCCTTCCTTGCTCCTGGGATCGGGCTCCGAACAATACTGTTATGTTAGGAGTAGTCGAGCCTGTGACTGATATAAGATCCGAGGAGTATGATCTTGAGATGTACACCGTGTCCTCCTCTCCTCCTCTCTCCTCTCACACCTCGCTTTGTAGTTTTGACTCTCTCCACATTGTACTCATCCAACCTCCAGCTACATACTCCACTGCCCGTCACAGTCACTTCCTCTTCATTCATGACCAATTCTCACAGCACTGCACTGTTCTATCCCTTCGCACACTAGCTAGAGCTGTTCCTGAACTCAGGGATTGGTTACGGCAACAGACCAGGCTTTTTGACAGACCACCTTGCCTCATTCTCTCCAACAGTGCTCATGCATCCCTTCATACTGTTCTCACAAACTACTGCATGACCCACGGAACACTGCTAACCGCTGCCCATGCCCACGGTAAGATCCTCGTCAACCGCCTACTGAAGGAAGCAAACCGCTTCATGCAAACGCATCACATGACCTCGCAGATATGGACCGCATGCCTCCGTAGAGTTGTCACTGCTCACAATCTGTGTAGACCCAAGTACGGTCTGAGTCCAAGAACGATGTGGGTGTATGATCGGAACCGGTCTGCTTCCTACTGCAAGCCAGCACTGCCTCTGAATAACTCTACTCAGATCCCCGCCACACTACTGACAACCTCTGCCTTCCCCTCTACTGACGACCCCTCTGCTGCTGCACTCACTGACTCTGCTCACAAACTGCTGCATCGCCCAGGTTTTCTCTCCTCCCTCTACAACCTGGTGCTGAGGCGTCCACCGCCTCCAAAACCTCCCAAGCTCTCTATGTGCTGTGCCTCCACAGAAGCAGGATTCCCCGGCCTACCATTCAAGGCTTGCACCCCTCTCCCGATCTAAGGGGGGTATCGGATATTATATCGGAGATCTTTTCAAGGGGTGCAGCCACTGAGAAAATAAAGAGTGACCGCGCAGGTTAATCTCCGGAGGCACACGACCAAAGTCTGAACGGTCTCACGACCGACGATCGTGTGAACCTCGCCACTACCGAACCAACAGTTTTGTGCAAGAACGGTCAAGGCAAACGCACATGCGGAGATCGCTCCTGCACACGTCACTCCCCTATGCGTACGGCTAGCAAAGCCGAATCGTGGTATCGCGGCATTCCACCTCTCTCTTGCCCTAGTCGCCACTCACTTATGTGCCTGCTCGCCGAAGCGCGCTAGGCTAGGATACTACCTATTTGTATAGTTTGCATTCATTTGAGGAATCAATCCATTGGATTCCTCATCAGGCTTGCCCTTTAGGACGCCTCCAGTTCCGTTGCCTTCCTTCCCTGCTCAGCGCCCGTGCTCTCACACTACGCCCCGTTCTATCCTGCTAACTTCATTCATACATCAGCAACACCCGCACCTTTGAGGAAGCTTCCATCCTTCACTCCAAAGTGCTGCGTCCACTATACTCAACAATTCATCAGCACCCGCACCTTCTGTGCTGCGCCCACATCACATTCCTCCGCTTTCCTCTCGCTTCCGCATTCATTCCGCTTTCCGCCGCCGTTTCCACTCTGCTTCTGCTCGTGCTTCTGCCCTCACATTAAACGCTCGTCCTTCTGACCGGGTCCACTCACCGGAAGCACAAGAAATCTTCTGACACCAACAGCATGAGCGCCTCCGTGTTCTTCTTCTCAAAGGCCTCCTTCTGTTCTTCCGTCGCTGTCGCTTCGTTGAGGACTTCCGTTCCCTGCATGACCTGCTGCACACCCTTGTGCGCGAGGTGGATCTCGAAGTGCCACCTCCATAGCCCAAAGCCAGGGCCACCCGCATTCTTCTGGATGGCGTGTGTCTCCTTCTGCGCCATTGTGCAGTCTTCACTCCGGGACCTTAGAGTTTGACGGCGGCGTCATCCCCGACGACAATCCCGTCCACCGCAAAAGCCGTGAGCGATTGTAGACCGGGCAGGGCCGTAGGCCCATACCCCTTCGTCAGAATGTGGCCCCCGGATGGAGGCAGTTCCAACTGACTGGTCTTCTGCATTCACGGCTTCTTTTGTGCAGGTTCCGAGTCTAAGCGTGAGCTTTCTGGTCACCTCACGCTATGTTTCTGGGAGTGGAAGACAATTGTGAGGCAGTCGCTTTTGCGAAGGGAATAACGCGATTTTGCATTAGTTTTTGAACATGAACATGATCTAAAACTTTGTAGGGTTAGTCATCAGCTCTCCAACGCATCAAACCGTGCGCGAATAGATAACCGTAACTCCCGCTACGTCAGTCGAAGCGGCACCCTAAACCAGCCGCTCACTTGGCGGCGCGCACCACGCCGCCCGCCGAGGCGCCTTCACACATCAAAGAACCATCAAAACGCCATTCTGGAGGCGCAGATGTCCCTACGCATAGTGGCGGCACCCCTTGCGCCTTTTGGGTCTGTTTCGATGAGTTAATCATCAAGTTTGGTGATGGGGATGGATGTGGGTCGAAACCTGTTCGCGGACCTCCAGTCGGAATTTTGACTAAGTCCACGAGTAGCAATCTGTACTACTGAAATTCGGACTCCGAGCCAGGATTTTGGCTAAGTCCCTCAGTAACAAAACTGCACCCCTAAATCCGGCGGATCATCCACTGGACGCCTCGGCAGTCCTTCCGGAGCAAAATCGCCAGATGGCATTTTGTTAATCGTTCAGGTGGATGATCCAACTCCAGTCGAACCGCGGCCGACTCCCAGAGCCGCCGCGCAACCCCCAACTTTGGAAGCACATATCTCCCTCGTTACTCGTCCGATTCCAGTGAAACAACTTCCACCGGATTCACCAACTCGCCCACTTTCAGGGGCAACTCTCCATTGTAGGATTCGAGCAACATTTGAGTCAACAGATCCGTTGAAGCACAATTTCTCTCTGTGGTGGCTCATCGGCGCCTCCCGGTGCCACACTTGGGCATGCAGAGGGGCAAGTCTTCAACAGGTATCAGAGACACGTATCAGGCACAATTACCATGCACAAGTATCAAGCACAAGTATCAGGCACAAGTGTCAGGCACATGAATTGGGCACAAGTATTGAGCACAGGTATCATGCACAAGTATGAGGCACAAGTATCAGTCAGAATTATAAGGCACAAGTATCAGGCACAGGTAACAGGGAAATGCATCAAGTACAAGTATCAGGCTCATGTATGACGCAGAAGCATCAGGCACAATAATCAGGCACAAGTTCCACGCAGAAGTATCAGGCACAAGTATCATGCACGCGTTTAAGGCACAAGTGCAAGGAAAACGTATCAGGAACTGGTACCAGGCACACGTTTCCAGCACAAGTATCAGGCACACGTATCAGGGACAAGTATCAGGCACACATGTCAGGCGCAAGGATCAAGCACAAGTATTAGGCACAACTTTCAGGCACAACTATCAGGCACACGTATAAGGCACAAGTATCGGGTTCAAGTATCCGGCACAAGTATCAGGCACAGGCATCAGGCACAAGCAGCAGGCACAAGTGTCAAGCACAATCATCAAGCACAAGTACTAGGCACAAGTATCAGGCACTTGTATCAGGCACAGGTATCAGGCACAAGCATCAGGCATGAGTTTCAGGCACAAGTATCAGGCACAAATGTCAGGCACAAGTATCA
>SZWC01000045.1:94182-155507 GCA_023375785.1 Penium margaritaceum | reverse complement strand
CAAGTACCAGGCACAAGTATCAGGCACAAGTATCAGGCACACGTATCAATTACAGGTATCAGCCACAAGCATCAGGCACAAGTATCAGGCACAAGTGTAAGGCAGAAGTATCACGTGCAAGTAACAGGAAAACGTATCAGTTATAAGTATCAGGCATACATACCAGGTTCAAGTACCAGGCTTAAGTATCAGGTATACCTTATACTTGTGTCTGATTCATGTGCCTGCTTCTTGTACCTGATACGTATGCCTGACACGTCTACCTGATACATGTGCCTGATACTTGTGTTTGGTACTCTTGCCTGATATTTGTACATGTTTTTTTTGCCCGCTACTTGTTTCTGATACTTGAGCCTCATGCTCCTGCCTGACTATTGTGCCTGACACTTGTACGTGATACTTGTGCCTGGTACTTGTGCCTTATACATGTGCCTGATATTTGTGCTTAATACTCTTGCCTGATGCATGTGCCTGATACTTGTCCATGATACTTGTGCTACATACTTGTGCCACTACTTCTACCTCGTACTTGTGGCCGATACGTGTGCTTCATACTTGTGCGTGATACTTGTGCGTGTTACTTGTTCCTGATAAGTGTGCTTGATACCTATGCCCGATACTTGTGCCTGCTACCTGTGCCTGATACGTGTGCCTGCTACTTGTTCCTCATATTTGTGCCTGATACCTGTGTCCAATGCGTTTGCTTGATACTTGTGCCTGATACTTGTGCTTGAGACTTGTGCCTGATACTTGTGCCTTATACTTGTGTCTAATACTTGTGCCTGATACTGGTGCCTGATAGTTGTGCCTGACACTTGAGCCTGATACTTGTGCCGCACTCTTGTGCCTGATAATTGTGCCTCATTCTTGTGCCTGATACTTGTGCCTGATACTTGTGCATGCTTTTTTTGCTTGATACTTGTGCCAAATACTTGTGCGTGATACTTGTGCCTGATACTTGAGCATGATACTTGTGCTTGATACTTGTGCATGATAAAGGTGCCTGATGCGCGAGTCTGATACTTGTGCCTGATACTTCTTCCTGATACCTTTTCTTAATAGTGGTGCTTCATACTTTTTCCTGATTCTTGTGCCAGAAACTTGTGGCTGGTACTTGTGCTTGATACGAGTGCCTGATACTTGTTCCTGATACTTGTACCTCATAATTTTGCCTGATATTTGTGCCTGATGTGTGTGCCTGAAACGTGGGCCTGATACTTCTGCCTGACACAGGTTCCTGATACTTGTGCCCGATTCTCGTGCCTGATGCTTGTGCCTGGTACTTGTGCCTGAAACTTGTGCCTGATACTTGTGCTTGATACTTCTGCATTATAGATGTGCTTATTACTTGTACTTGATACTTGTGCCTGATAATTGTGCTTGATGCTTGTGCTTGACACTTGTGCCTGATACTTGTGCCTGACTATTATGCCTGATACTTGTGCCCGATACGTGTGCTTGATACTTGTTGCTGAAAATTGTGCTTGATACTTGTGCCGGATACCTGTTCCTGATACTCATGTATAATACTTGTGCCCGATAGTTGTGCCTGATACTTGAGTCCAATACTTGTGCCTGATACGTGCGCCTCATAGTTGTGCCTGATAGTTGTGCCTAATATCTGTTCCCGATACCTGTGCTTGATACACATGCCTGACACTTGTGCTTGATACTTGTGCCTGATACTTGTGCCTGATACTTGTGCTTGATTCTTGTGCCTGATACGTGTGCTTGAGACTTTTGCATCATACTTCTGCCTTTTACTTGTGCCTAATACTTGTGACTGATACTTGTGCCTGATACTTTTGCTTGATACTTATGCCTGATACTCGCGCCTGATACTTGTGCTTGATACTTGCCCCTAATACTTGTTCGTGATACGTGTGCCTGATACGCGTGCCAGATAGGTGTGATTGAAACTTTTGCCCTATACATGTGCTTGAAACGTGTGCCTGATACCTGGGCATGTTAATTGTGCCTGATACGTGTCCCGGATACTTGTGCTTGATACTTTTGCCTTTTTTGTGTGCCTGTTTCTGTCGGGAAAAAGATTGAACGTTGACATGATGACATGATGCTGACGTCAACTGAGACACTGCAGGAAACCGTGGACGCAGTCTTGTTTATGAGCGCTGCAATATACATGACTATATTCTTTCTGGGTGCGGTACATGCGCAGGAGCGGTGAGAGGCACAACAAGAGATTGGAAGGCATGACGATAGCAAGGACTGGAACGGGTGGTGGCAGTGCCAAGGCGCGGGCCGAAAGGCCACAGCGCTAAGGGATGGACTGAATGATCACGAGGGCCGCAGTGTTTAAACACGGGCCGATGCGCAGAGACAATGACTGAACATGACGATGGAGATGGAACGCCGCAGTGTCCAGGGATGGGCTGAACAATTAGCGAAGCCGCAGTGCAAAGGATCGGGCTTAGTGATGGATGAGAAAGTTGGAGGCAGGGCATAGTCCGGGCCTTGCGCAAGGAGAATAGTGAACATGACGAAGGCAATGATGAAGGCAATTCTGCCATGACAGCGGGCCATAAGTCACAGTGCAAGTGGGGACAGATCCTAAGCCTGTGCGGAAGAGAATTGGAGCAATGGAACTCATTGACCACAAAAGGTACTTGTGCCTCATACTTGTGCCTGGTACTTGTGCCTGGTACTTGTGGCGTATGCTTGTGGCTGATGCTTGTTATTGATACTTGTGCCTTATATGTGTGCCTGATACTTGTGCATGATACTCCTGCCAGAGACTTGTCCCTGATTCTTATACATGAAACGTAAGCCTGATCCTTGTACCTGACGCTTTTGCCTGATGCGTATGCCTCATACTTGTGCTTGATACTGTTGCCTGATACTTGTACTTGAGACTTGTGCCTGAAACTTGTGCCTGGTACATTTGCCTGATACTTGTGCCTTCTACTTATGCCTTATACTTGTGCCGCATAGTTGTGCCTGTTACATGTGCCTGATATTTGTGCTAGATACTTGTACTTGATACTTGTGCGAGATACTTGTGCCTGATACCTGTACCTGGTACTTGTTTTTAACACTTGTGCCTCATACTTGTACCTACTACCTGTGCCCGATACTTGTGCCTGATACTTGTGCCTGATACGTGTGCTTGGTCTGTGTATGTGTGCCTGATACTTGTGCTTGTTACTTGTGCCTGATACTCCTGCGTAATACTCGTGCCTGATGCTTGTGCTGGATACTTGTGGCCAATACTTGTGCTCGATCGTTGTGCCTGATAATTCTGCCTCATACTTGTGCCTTGTAATTGTTCCTGATACGTGTGCTCGATACGTGTGCTTGATACTTGTGCCTGGTACTTGTGCCTGATACTTGTGCCTGTAACTTGTGCTTGATGCTTGTGCCTGCTACTTATGCCTGATACCTGTGCCTATTCATTACGCCTGATATTTGTGTCTGTTGATTACACCTGATACTTGTAACAGGTACAAGTATGAGATGTACCTATCAGGCACAAGTATCAGGTAAAAGTATGAGGCACAAGTATCAGGCACAAATATCAGGCACAATGATCAGGCACAAGTGTCAGGCACAAGTATCAGGAACAACTATCTGGCACAAGAATCAGGCACGAGTATGAGGCACAAGTTTTGGGCACAAGTATGAGGCACTAGTACCAGGCACATGTATCAATTAAGAGTATCAGCCACAAGAATCAGGCACAAGTATCAGGCACAAACATCAGGCGCAATTATTAGGCACACGTATCAGGCACAAGTATCAGGCGAAAGTATCAAGCACAAGTATCAGGCACTGGTATCAGGTACAAGTGCCAGGCACCTCTGTCAAGCACAAGTATCAGGCACAAGTATCAAGTACAAGTACCAGGCACAAGTATCATGCACAAGCAATCAGTCCCAAGTATCATGTAAAAGGATCAGGGAAAACTATTAGGCACAAGTATCAGGCAAAAGTAGCAGGCACAGGTATCGGACACAAGTACCAATTACACGTGTCAGCCACAAGCATCAGGCACATGTATGAGGCACAAGTATCAGGCACAAGTATCAGGCACAAGCAACAGACACAAGTATCAAGCACAAGTATCAGGCACTAGTATCAGGTACAAGTATCAGGCACAAGTATCAAGGACAAGTATAAGGAACAAGTATTAGGCACAAGTATCAGGCAAAAGTAGCAGGCACAGGTATCGGACACAAGTACCAATTACACGTGTCAGCCACAAGCATCAGGCACATGTATGAGGCACAAGTATCAGGCACAAGTATCAGGCACAAGCAACAGACACAAGTATCAAGCACAAGTATCAGGCACAAGTATAAATCAGACGTATCAGGCACAAGTATCAAGGACAAGTATAAGGAACAAGTATTAGGTACAAGTATCAGGCACAAGTCTCAGGAACAAGTATCGGTCGCAAGTACCAGGCAGAAGCATCAGGCACAAGGATCAGGCACAAATATCAGGAACAAGTTTCAGGCACAAGTTTCAGGCACAGGTATCAGGCACAAGTAACAGGCACAAGGATCAGGCACAGATATCAGCCACAATTATCAAGCACAAGTATCAGGCACAAGTATCAGGCACAGGTATCAGCAAAACGCATACTGCACAAGTACCACGCAAACGTATAAGGTACAAGTGTCAGGTGCAAGTACCAGGCACAAGTATCATGGACAGGTATGAAGAAAAAGTATAAAGCACAAGTATGAGGCTCAAGTATCAGGCACTAGTATCAGGCACAATAATCAGGCAGACGTATGAGACGCACGTATCAGGCACAAGTATGAGGAACAAGTTTCAGGCACAAACATCACGCCCAAGTATCGGGCACAAGTATAAGGCACACGTCTTATGCACAAGAATCAGACACAAGTACCAGGCACATGTTTCAGGCACAAGTACCAGGCACATGTATCAGGTACAAGTATTTAGCACAAGTATCAGGCATAAGTATCAGGGACAAGTATAAGGCACAAGTACTAGGAACAAGTATCAGGAAAAAGTATCAGGCACAATGATAAATCACAGGTATGAGGGACAAGTGTTGGGCACAGGTATGAGGGACAAGTGATGGACAAGTATCACACACGTGCATCAGTGCGAGGCACAAGAATCAGGCATAACTGTCAGGAACAAGTATCAAGCACAAGTACCAGGCACAAGTGCGAGGCAAAAGTATCAGGCATAACTGTCAGGAACAAGTATCAATCACAAGTACCAGGCACAAGTGTGAGGC
Organism: Penium margaritaceum; assembly: GCA_023375785.1. Taxonomy (NCBI): domain Eukaryota; kingdom Viridiplantae; phylum Streptophyta; class Zygnematophyceae; order Desmidiales; family Peniaceae; genus Penium; species Penium margaritaceum. Next base: position 150,271 of record SZWC01000045.1, on the reverse strand, counting down.
ACAAGTATTAGGAACAACTATCAGGCACAAGGATCTGGCACAAGTACGAGGCACAAGTATCGGTTACAAGTATCAGCCACACGAATCAGGCACAAGTATCAGGCACAATGATCAGGCACAAACATCAGGCGCAAGTATCAGGCACACGTATCAGGCGCAAGTGTCAAGCACAAGTATCAGGCACAAGTATCAGGTACAAGTACCTGGCACAAGTATCAGGCACAAGCAATCAGTGACAAGTATCATGTAAAAGGAGCAGAGACAAGTATCAGGCACAAATAATAGGCAAAAGTAGAAGGCACAAGTATCAATTGTATGTACCAATTACACGTATCAGCCACAAGCATGAGGCACATGTATGAGGCACAAGTATCAGGCACAAGTATCAGGCACAAATAATAGGCAAAAGTAGAAGGCACAAGTATCAATTGTATGTACCAATTACACGTATCAGCCACAAGCATGAGGCACATGTATGAGGCACAAGTATCAGGCACAAGTATCGGGCGCAAGTAACAGACACAAGTATGAAGCACAAGTATCAGGCACAATTATGAGGAACAAGGGTCAGGTACAAGTATCAGGCACAAGTCTCAGGAACAATTATTGGGCGCAAGTACCAGGCACAAGCATCAGGCACAAGGATCAGGCACAAGTATCAGGCGCAAGTAACAGACACAAGTATGAAGCACAAGTATCAGGCACAATTATGAGGAACAAGGGTCAGGTACAAGTATCAGGCACAAGTCTCAGGAACAATTATTGGGCGCAAGTACCAGGCACAAGCATCAGGCACAAGGATCAGGCACAAGTACCAGGAACGAGTATCAGGCACACGTATCAGGCACAAGTATCAGACACAATTAACAGGCACAAGGATCATGCCCAAATATCAGCCACAAGTATCAGGCAAAAGTAGAAGGCACAAGTATCGGAAACAAGTACCAATTACACGTATCAGCCACAAGCATCAGGCATATGTATGAGGCACAAGAATCAGGCACAAGTATCAGGCGCAAGTAACAGACACAAGTATCAAGCACAAGCATCAGACACAAGTATCGGGAACAAGTATCAATCAAACGTATCGGGCACAAGTATCAGGCACAGGTATCAGGAACAAGTGTCAGGTTCAAGTATCAGGCACAAGTCTCAGAAACAATTATCGGGTGCAAGTACCAGGCACAAGCATCAGGCACAAGGATCAGGCAAAATTACCAGGAACAAGTATCAGGCACAAGAATCAAACACAATTAACAGGCACAAGGATCATGCCCAAATATCAGCCACAAGTATCAGGCACAGGTATCAGGCACAGGTATCAGCCTTAAGTATCAGGCTCAAGTATCAGGCAAGTGTATAAGGTACAAGTGTCAGGCGCAAGAAACAGGCACAAGTATCAAGGACAGGTATGGAGCAAAAGTATAAAGCACAAGTATCAGGCTCAAGTATCAGGCACAAGTATCGGGCACGAGTATCAGGCGCAAATATCAGGAGCTAGTATCAGGCACGATAACCAAGCACACGTATCAGGTACAAGTCTCATGAACAAGTTTCAGGCACAAGTGTAATGCACAAGTTTCAGGCACAAGAATTAGGCACACTTCCCAGGCAAAAGTATCAGGCACAAGTATCCGGCACAAGTATGAGGCACAAGTACCAGGCACATGTATTAGGTACAAGTATGCGGCACAAGTATCCGGCACAAGTATCAGGCACAAGTATCCGGCACAAGGACCAGGCACAAGTATGAGGCACAAGTGTTGGGCACCAGTATGAGGCACAAGTACCAGGCACAAGTATCATTTTAAAGTGTTAGACACCAGCATCAGGCACAAGTATCAAGCACAGTAATCAGGCACAAACATCGGGGGCAACTAACAGGCACAAGTATCATGTTGAAGTATCAAGCACAAGTATCAAGCACAAGTAAGAGGCACAGGCATCAGGCACAATTATCGGGCTCAAGTATCAGGCAGAAGTATCAGGCACACGTATCAGGCACAGTTACTATGCACTATTATGAGGCACAAGTATTAGGCAAAAGTATCGGGAACAGTCATCAGGCACAGGTATCGATCACAAGTATCAGGCACAAGTATCAGGCACAAGTACCAGGCACAAGTATCAGGCACGTGAATCAGGTACAAGTGCCAGGCACAAGTATGAGGCACAAGTATCGGATACAAGTATCAAGCACAAGTATCAGGCACACGTATCAACTACAAGAACCAGTCACAAGCATGGGAACCAGGCACAAGTATCAATGAAGAGTACCAGGCACACGTATCTTGCACTAGTATCAGGCACAAGTATCAGGCACAAGTATCAGGAACACGTAGCAGGTACAAGTATCACGCACAAGTATCGGGAGCAAGTACGAGGCACAAGTATCAGGCACAAGTATCAGGCACACGTATCAACTACAAATATCAGCCAAAAGCATCAGGCACAAGTATCAGGCACAAGTATAAGGCAGACGTATCACGTGCTAGTAACAGGCAAATGTATCAGGCATAAGTATCAGGCATACATACCAGGTGCAAGTACCAGGCACAGGTATGAGGCACAAGTATGAAGCAAAACTACCAGGCACAAGTATCAGGCACAAGTATCAGGCACATGTATCGGGCACTAGGATCAGGCGCAAGTATGAAGCACGGGCATTGGACACAAGTATGAGGCATGATTACCAGGTAAAGGTATCAAAATCAGGTATTAACCACAAACATCAGGCACATGTATCAGGCACATGTATCAGGCACAAGTATCAGGCACATGTATCATGAACAAGTATCAGGCACAGGTAGCAGGCACAAGTATCAGGCACAAGTATCAGGCTCAGGTATGGAGCAAAAATACCAGGCACAAATATCAGGCACATGCATGGGGCATAAGGAGCATGCGCAAGTATGAGGAACAAGTAATGTGCACGAGTATGAGGCACAAGTATCAGGCAAATGTATCAATATCAAGTATGACCCACAAGCATCAGGCATAAGTATCAGGCAAAAGTATCAGGCACAAACATCAGGCGCAAGTAACTGGCACAAGTATCAGGCAGAAGTGTCAAGGACAAGTGTCAAGCACAAGTATCAGGTACAAGTATCAGGCACATGTATGAGGCACAAGTATCGGTCACACATATCAGGCACGCGTATCAGGCACAGTTATCAGGCACAAGTATCTTGCACAAGTATCAGGTACAAGTATCAGGCACATGTATGAGGCACAAGTATCGGTCACACATATCAGGCACGCGTATCAGGCACAGTTATCAGGCACAAGTATCTTGCACAAGTATCAGGAACAATCATCAGGCACAAGTATCAAGGACAAGTATCAGGCGCAAGTATAAGGCACAAGTACCAGGCACAAGCAAAAGGCACAAGTATCAAGCATGTGTATCAGGTACAAGTATGAGGCACAGGTATCAGGCATAAGTATCAGGCAGAATTATCAAGCACAGGTCTTTGGCACAAGGATGAGGCACAAGTACCAGGCACAAGTATCAAATACAAGCATCAGCCACAAGGATCAGGCAAACGCAGCAGGCACAATTATCAGGCACAAACATAAGGCGTAAGTTACAGGCAAAAGTATCAGGCACAAGTATCAGGCACAATTATCCAGCACAAGTATCAGGCACACGTATGAGGCACAAGTACCAGGTACAAGTATCAAGCACAAGTATCAGGCAAAGGTATCGGATAAAAGTACACGGAACGAATATCAGGCACAGGTATCATGTATAAGGATCAGGGACGACTATCAGGCTGAAGTATCAAGTACATCTATCAGCCACAAGAATCAGGCACATGTATGAGGCACAGGTATGAGGCACAACCATCAGGTGAAAGTAACAGGAACAAGTATCAGGCACAAGTATCAGGCACAAGTATCAATCAGACGCATCAGGCACAAGTATCAGGCACAAGTATCAGGCTTAAGTATAAGGTAGAAGTATCATTAACAAGTAAAAGTAACAAGTACCAGGCACAAATATGAGGCACTAGGATCAGGTACAAGTATCAGGCACAAGTATCAGGCACATGTACAAGGCACAAGTAACAGGCTAAAGGATCAGGCAGAAGTATCAGCCACAAGTATCTGGCACGAGTATGAGGTACAAGTATCAGGCACAAGTATCAGCCATAAGCACCATGCACAAGTATCAGGTAAACGTATCCGGCACAAGTATCAGGCACAAGTATCAGCCATAAGCACCATGCACAAGTATCAGGTAAACGTATCCGGCACAAGTGTCAGGCGCATGTAGCAGGCACAAGTATCAGGGACAAGTATCAAGCACAAGTACAAATCAAAAGTATCGGGAAGACGTACCGGGCACAAGTATCAGGCACAAGTATCAGGAACTAGTATCAGGCACGGTTATCAGGCACATCATGTGGCACACATTTAAGGCACAACTATCAGGACCAAGTGTCAGACACAAGTATCAAGCACAAGTATCAGGCACAAGTATCAGGCACAAGTCTTAGGCACAAGTATCAGGCACAAGTATCAGGCACAAGTATCAGGCACAAGTACCAGGCACATGTATCAGGTACAAGTATGAGGCACAAGTATCAGGCACACGTATCAGGTAAATGTATCAGGCACACGTATCAGGCAGAAGTATCAGGCACAACGATCAGGCACAAGTATGAAGCACAAGTATCGGGCAGAAGTATCAGGTACAAGTATCAGGCACAATCATCAATTACAGGTATCAGCCACAAGCGTCATGCACAAGCATCAGGCACAAGTACCAGGCACAAATATCAGGCGCAACTAACAGACACAAGTATCAGGCACAATGATCAGGCACAAGTATGAAGCACAAGTATCAGGCACAAGTGTCAGGCACGAGTATATGGCACAAGTGTCATGTACAAGTATTTGGCGCGAGTGGAAGGAGCAAGTACCAGGCACAGGTATCAGGCCCAAGTGTCAGGCACAAGTATCAAGTACACGTTTTTTGCACACATATTACGCACACGTATGAGGCACTAGTATTTGGCACAGCTATCAGGGACACGTATGAGGCCCATCAATGAGGTACAAGTATCAGGCATTAGTATCAAGCAAACGTATCAGGCACAATTGACAGGCACGAGTATCTGTCACACACATCAAGCACAAGTATTAGGCACAAGTGTCAGGCACAAGTATCAGGAACAAGTATCAGGAACAAGTATCAGGCACAAGTATCAGGCACACGTATCAGACACAAGTATCAGGCACAAGTGGCACTCAGATGCATCTGGTTCAAGAAACAGGCACAAGAACAATGTACAACTATTAGGTAAAAGTTTGAAGCATAAGTAAGAGGCACAAGTATGAGGTACAAGTATCAAGCACGAGTATCAGGCATACGTATCTTGCAAACGTATCAGGCAAAGGTATCGAGCACAAGCATCAGGCACAAGGATCAGGCAAAAGTACCAGGCACACGTACCAGGCACATGTATCAGGTACAAGTATGAGGCACAAGTATCAGGCACAGGTACCAGGCACAAGTATCAGGCACAAGTATCAGGCTCAATGATGAGGCACACGTACGAGGCACAAGTATGGGACACAAGTATCATGCACAAGTATGAGCCACAAGGATCAGGCACAAGTACGAGGCACAACTATTAGGCACAAGTATGAGGCACAAGGTTCAGGCACAAGTATGTGGCACAAGTATTGGGCACAAGTATGAGGCACAAGTACCAGGTACAAGTATCAACTTCAAGTGTCAGACACAGGCATCAGGCACAAGTATCACGCACAATAACCTGGCACAAACATCAGGCGCAAGTAACAGGGACAAGTATCAGGCATACGTATCAAGCACAAGAATCAAGCACAAGTATCAGGCACAAGTATCATGCACAATTATCAGGCACAAGTATCAGGTACAAGTATCAGGCACGAGTATCAGGCACAAGTATCAGTTAAAGGTATCAGCCACAAGAACCGTGCACAAGCATCGGGCACAAACATCAGGCGCAAGTAACAGACAAAAGTATCAGGCACAAGTATCAAGCAGAAGTATCAGGCACAAGTGTCAGGCACGCGTATCAGGCACAAGTATCAGGCACAAGTGGCAGGCAGACACATCAGGCGCAAGAAACAGGCACAAGTACCATGCGCAAGTATCAGGCACAAGTATGAAGCATAATCAGTTGGCACAAGTATCAGGCACACGTATCAAGCGTGAGGATCAGGCACACGTATCTTGTACAAATATCAGGCACAAGTATCAGGCACAAGCATCAGGCACAAGGATCGGGAACAAGTATCAGGAACAAGTACCAGGAACAATGATCAGGCACAAGTATGGGGCATATGTATCAGGCACAAGAATCAGGCACAAGTATCAGGCTCGAGTATGAGGGACAAGTATCATGCAAAAGTAGTAGGCACGAGTATTAGGCACAAGTATCAGGCAGAAGTATCATGCACAAGTGTCAAGGACAAGTATCCGGCACAAGTATGAGGCAGAAGTATCAGGCACAAGAATCAGGTACAAGTATAAGGCACACGTTTCCGGCACAAGTATCTGCACAAGTCTTAGGCACACGTGGAGGGCACAAGTATCAGGCACAAGTATCCAGCACACGTATCATGCACATTCATCAGGCACACGTACCATGCTCAAGAATCAGGCACGAGTATCAGGCACAAGAATTAAGCACAGGTATTACGCACAAGTAAAGTAGACATATAAAGCATATGTACAAGTATCAGGCACAAGCATCAGACACAGCAGTCAAGAACATGTATTAGGCACAAGTACCAGGCACACGTATCAGGCACAAGTTTCAGGCATAAGTATCAGGCACGAGTATTAAGCACAAGTATCAGGCACAAGTACCAGGCACAAGTATCAGGCCCAAGTATCAAGCATATGTATGAGGCACAATTATCTGGCGCAAGTATCAGTTACTAGTATATTGCCACACTCAGTTCACAGGTCGTGGAGACGGGACTGCCAACTGGTTTGCAGTCATCCATGCCGTACCGCTTCAGCACACCGGCCACATAGTTGGCCTGCCCCAGCTCAAGCGTGCGCGTCCTCCGGTTCCGCGTGATGCTCACCCCGAGGTAGTACTCCAGCTCCCCCAGGTCCGACATCTGGAATCTCCTGTTCAGCTGCTCTTTCAGCCACTGTAGGCTCGGCAGATCCGTCGAGCACAAAATCAGGTCGTCCACGTAGAGTGCGACGTTCTGATGGAGCAGTTTGTTGCGCTGCACGTACATGATGTGATCCAATTCATAGCGCTGGAAGCCGAGCTGTGCCATGAAGCTGTCAATCTGTGGGTACCAGTATCTGGGCGATTGTTTTAGCCCATACAAGGACTTCCGCAGCTTGCACACCTTGCCCTCTGGCGCCTCCACCCCCTCTGGCACCTCCATGTAGATCTCTTTGTCTACGATGCCGTTGAGGAAGGCCATCTTTACGTCCATTTGGTGGAGCTCCATGTCCTTCGCGCCCGCCACTGCAAGGACCGCCCAGATGCTTGTCAACTTGGCGACGGGAGAGAACGTCTTATCGTAGTGTTCCCCCTTACGCTGTGTCGGAAAAAAAGAAGAGAAACCAGTGAGAAGACCGGAGCACATCCGAGCACACGAAATAAACAGGACCGCACCAATCTCAACGGACACGTACAAACAAGATCCGTGCGCCAACAATACCACGTCCCAAGGTCTCGAAGGAACCCGACAAACTGCGCTACGGCAAAGCCATCGCCGCACGTCTCTCAAAGTACACGAACTAGCGCTTCCACCTCGCAGGAGTTCTAGCAAAACTTAGCACACTTTTTTTAGGTAGCCTAGACCAGAAAACTTCTTGCTTCCGCTGTTCTATCCATCAATCATTTCCTTGGTCTTCCTCGCAGCTGTCATTGCCCCCGTCCTTCAGTCGTCTGCCTGTCTCGCATCGCTCAGCTCCATAACTTGTTACTGCCACCCTGCTCAACTCCTTACTTGTGCTGATCAGCGCCACAAGCATTCCCGTGTCGCCTTATCCGATCCTCCAAATCCTGACATGGTATGAGAGCACTAGGTTTCCTGCCCTGGTCAATGGGCCACCATGCTCCCAGTGGTTATCTTTGCAGTCGCAACTGTGTGTGTTCGGCTCCTTGCGCCGTGCGCCGTGCCAGCTAATGACAAGGCAGACGCTGACACCAAAACTGAGCCCTCCTTCCTTGATGTCGCCCAAGTCTCCATTGAAGATGGAGAACCTCCTCCGCTGACACTTCTCGCGACATCTGACTCCCTCTACATCGTACAAGTCCTCGATTCAGGATGTGCTATTCAAGCACTCAAAGATGCTGACGTCACCACACCGCTCGCAACACCTGTCACCATCACGGGTGCAACCAAGGGAATGAAATCACTCTGCCGCTACTCCGCTACTCTCACGTCTCCGGCAGCACCAAGTGGACAGATCCGGGGTTACCACACCCCTGACCTTCGACACAATCTCCTTTCAGTTCATCAACTTCAGAAGGAAGGAGTAAACATCTTCTTCCCCGCATACGGGTCGGAAGCCCAGTTGATGATAGCTGACAACAAACCACTGGCTACCTTCACCATTTGCAACAACCTATATTGCCTGTACATTCCTCGTACAACAGCGATCTTTGCCGTTGAAGCCGATACTCAACCCTCCTCCTGTGATTGCCGCAGTCTCTCTCATCCTCTGCTTCTACATCATCACCGCCTTGGACATCCAAATTTCAATGCGCTCATCCGTCTCTGGGCCAAAAACATGGTGAAAGGCCTACCACCGCTCTCTCCACTAACCCGTCTTGCAGGACGACCTTGCACTGCTTGCAGTCTTGGTAAATTAAAGGCATCCCCTCACCCTCCTCGAGTCGCTCAAGCAACAAGACCTCTTGACATCCATCACATGGACCTTGTGGGACCAATTCGTCCCAACTCTTTTCAAGGCTATGAGTACTTTCTCACCATTGTGGACGACCATTCTCGCTTCGGCGCCACAATCCCTCTCAAGTCCAAAGCTGATGCCAAGCCTGCCTTCATCAAGTGGTCGAAGTAGCAAATGAGCCACCTCAACCGGTCCAATGGTAAAATCTGGACAGACAGAGGTGGTGAATTCCTGTCTCATGAACTCCGTGAATTCTTGCCAGAGCGCGGCATTGGGCATGAGATGGGTATACCTGAAGCACCTGAGTAGACCGGAGTGGCAGAAAGACGGAACGGGGTCCTGGTTGCTCTAACCCGCACTGTACTTGTGCATGCGCGAGCGCCTGAAACCTTCTGGACTTATGCACTACGTTATGCCACCAGAGTGCACAACTACTATCCAGCCAAGCATCTTCATGACGTCACCTCAGCAGAGCTCTGGCTGGGATATAAGCCAGACATCTCCAAACTTCGAGTCTGGGGTTCTACAGCCTACGTCCTGCTCAACAAAGCTGACGGAGCTCACACGCATCTCTCTAAAGTCGGGCCACGAGCCTCGCGCCGCATGTTTGTTGGGTTCACCCTCAACTCCTCTGGCTACCTGTTTTACGAGCCCGACCTCAAACGGGAATCCTGCAACACAGATGTCCATTTGGACGAAATTACTCCCTTCTTCCATCTATCCGCCCCCATCTCCATTACTCCTCATACCTGGACACTCTTTCCTGAACAACCTATAGTGCTCACAGCTCCAACCATCCTTCCCCCACCAGCTACTCCTTCCACATCAGTAACTCCTCCAACAGCGTCTACTCCACCAACACTCTCACCCACACACACACTCCCGTTCAACCATGACCAACTTCATTACCACCACTCACTCCTCCCACTCCTGACGATGACTACGAAACCATCTCCGAAAATCTTCCAACACTCGGGCGTCCACTACCCTCAATAGCAGCAGTCCCTCCTCCAGCCGTAGCAGCATCAGCACCAACGACAGCAGCAGCAGACACAGAAGGAGCTGCAGCTACCTCAGCATCTGAGGCACCTGCCCCATGAATCATGCCAGCAACAGAACCGGTACTTTGACGGTCCACCAGAGAAAGAGCAGCAGCCTCTCTTATCACCATGACCGACACAGATGATGACCTTAACATTCAAGAAGATTGCCATGTTGAGCTGCTTCGAACCTCCTTCCTACCCTCTTGGATTGTAGCCGGAGATGGTCTCAACTCCCTTCATCGACCAACTTCTCCCATGAATCCTCGACGCCAACGATACGCCCGCATTCCTCTTCTCATCACCACCATCACCACAGCTCCCAGTGTCACCCCCAGCACGTATGCTGAGGCTGTAAATGGGCCCCAAGGAGACCAATGGCGGGCCGCCATTTCCAGCAAACTGGCCTCCTTCAAGGCTAACCTCCACCTACACTAACATTCCTCGACCACCCCACACTAATATGGTCGCAGGCAAATGGGTCTTTTGGCGTCAAAACTCATCTAGGGAAACCAACAGAATTCAAGGCTCGCTATGTGGGAAGGGGGTTTTCACAGCGACACGGCGTGGAATTCTTTGACACCTTCTCACCCACTGCCAAGCTGACCACCCTACGAGCCTTACTGCATATTGCAGCCATTAAACATATGGAACTGCATGCCATGGATGTGTCCACGGCCTTTCTCCAAGGAGATCTACACGAAACCATCCACTTGGCGTGTCCCGAATGCTACACTCTAGACCAGCCCAACACTGTCCGGAAGCTGCATCGCCCAGTCCATGGGCTCAACCAATCTCCTCGGAAATGGCATGCCAAACTCCGAGCAACTCTCCTTGACCTGGGATTCACTGTGTCCACTGCCGATCCTAGTCTGTTCCGCCGTTCTCGGCCAGATGAGCAGACCTATATTTTGGCCTATGTGGACAATCTCGCTCTCACCTCCAACAATCCCAGTGCTCTCCAGGGTCTGAGGCAAGCATTCCTAGGACGTTTCACCATGAAAGACCTTGGGGAACTGACCCATTATCTAGGGATTGACATCAAGAGGGACCAGGAGAAGCGACTCATCACTCTTTCTCATTAGCCCTACATTGCTTCACTCTTGAAGCACTTTGGGCTCGAGAACAGTAACGCGGCTCCAACTCCTATGACGGTGGATCACAAACTCACCTCACTAGCGTACACAGTCTCATCACCTTCCCCACAACCCTATCCTGAACTGGTGGGATCTCCGATGTATGCAATGGTCTGCACTCGTCCCGACCTTGCTTTCCCTCTCAGTGTTCTGTCACGGAACGTTGGAGATGGAAATCACAGTGACCAACACCGGAAGGCAGCAAAGCGAGCCCTAAGGTATCTGGGAGAGACTGCATCATTCTATCTTGAGCTGGGAGGAACTCAGCCGATAACAATGGAAGGATACAGTGACTCCTCCTGGGCAGATGATCAAGCCAACCGAAAGTTGTCACAAGGCTACGGCGTCCACCTTGGCTCCGGACTGATCAGCAGGCGGTCCACCAGGTCCTCCTCTGTCTCACTCTCATCTTGTGAGGCAGAACTGTATGCATGTACCATGGCTGCCCAAGAAGCCATCTGGTTGAAGCACCTCCTGCAAAACCTCGGATACCCACAACCACTTCCAGTCCTATGGTGCGACAACCGAAGTACCATCGCTCTCACAGAGAACCCAGTCTACCATGGGCAAACCCAGCACATTGAGCTGTGCTACTTCTTCATCACGGAAAAAGTGCAGGCAAAAGAACTCTTGGTTCAGCATGTGGCCTCAAAGGCCAACATGGCTGACATCTTCACCAAAGCCCTAGACCAGGCAGAACATGCAACCCAGGTATATCTTCTAGGTCTCAGGACCAGAGACACCTGAAGCTTCCACGCTGGTTCCCCTTCACGAGGGGTGTCGGAAATAAAGAAGAGAAACCAGCAAGAAGACTGGAGCACATCCAAGCACACAAAATAAACAGGACCGCATGAATCTCAACAGACACATACAAACAAGATCCGTGCGCCGACAATACCACGTCCCGAAGTCTCCGAGGAACACGACAAACTGCGCAACAGCGAAGCCATCACCGCAAATCTCTCAAAGTACACGAACTAGCACTTCCACCTCGCAGGGGTTCTAGCAAAACCTATCACACTATATTTTGGTAGCCTAGACCAGAAAACGTCTTGCTTCCGCTATTCCATCAATGAATCATTTCCTTCATCTTCCTCGCAGCTGTCATTGTTCCCGTCCTTCAGTCATCTGCCTCTCTTGCATCGCTTAGCTCCATAACTTCTTACTGCCACCCTGCTCAACTCCTAACTTGTGCTGATCAGCGCCACAAGCGTTCCCGTGTCGCCTTCTCCGATCCTCCAAATCCTGACACACCGTGCCTAACCCTTCACCACCAGCCGCACCTTGTACTTGTCAACCACACCTTCCTCTGTGAACATCGTCTTGAAGACCAACTTTGAGCCGATGACCTTGGCATCTTTCGGCCTGTCAACGAGCTCCCACGTATCGGGCAGACGTACCGGGCAGAAGCATCATGCACAAGTATCATGAACTAGTATCAGGCACGGTTATCAGGCACAACATGTGGCACACATTTCAGGCACAAGTATCAGGAACAAGTGTCAGGCATAATTATCAAGCACAAGTATCAGGCACAAGTATCAGGCACAAATCTTAGGCACAACTATCAGGCACAAGTATCAGGCACAAGTATGAGGCACAAGTATCAGGCACAAGTACCAGGCACATGTATCAGGTACAAGTATGAGGCACAAGTATCAGGCACAAGTATCAGGTAAAAGTATCAGGCACACGTATCAGGCACAAGTATCAGGCACAACGATCAGGCACAAGTATGAAGCACAAGTATCGGGCAGAAGTATCAGGTACAAGTATCAGGCACAAGCATCAATTACAGATATTAGCAACAAGCGTCATGCATAAGTATCAGGCACAACTACCAGGCACAAATATCAGGTGCAACCAACGAACGCAAATATCAGGCAAAATTATCAGGCACAGGTATGAAGCACAAGTATCAGGCACAAGTGTCAGGCACGAGTATATGGCACAGGTGTCATGTACAAGTATTTGGCGGGAGTTGAAGGAGCAAGTACCAGGCACACGTATCATGCCCAAGCGTCAGGCACAAGTATCAAGTACAAGTTTTTTTGCACACATATTACGCACACGTATGAGGCACTAGTATTTGGCACAGCTATCAGGCACACGTATGAGGCCCATCAATGAGGTAGAAGTATCAGGCATTAGTATCAAGGAAACGTACCAGGCACTATTGACAGGCACGAGTATCTGGCACACACATCAAGCACAAGTATTAGGCACAAGTGTCAGGCACAAGTATCAGGAACAAGTATCAGAAACAAGTATTAGGCAAAAGTATCAGGCACACTTATCAGACACAAGTATCAGGCACAAGTGGCACGCAGATGCATCTTGAGCAAGAAACAGGCACAAGAATAATGCACAACTATTAGGTAAACGTTTGAAGCATAAGTAACAGGCACAAGTATCAGTTACAAGTATCAAGCACGAGTATCAGGCATACGTATCTTGCAAACGTATCAGGCAAAGATATCGAGCACAAGCATCAGGCACAAGGATCAGGCACAAGTACCAGGCACACGTACCAGGCACAAGTATGAGGCACAAGAATCAGGCATAGGTATCAGGCACAAGTATGAGGCACAAGTATCAGGCTCAATGATGAGGCACACATACAAGGCACACGTATGGGACACAAGTATTATGCACAACTATGAGCCACAAGGATCACACACAAGTACGAGGCACAACTATTGGGCACAAGTACGAGGCACAAGTATCAGGCACAAGTATGAGGCACAAGTATTGGGCACACGTACAAGGCACAAGTACCAGGCACAAGTATCAACTTCAAGTATCAGACACAGGCATCAGGCACAAGTATCAGGCACAATAGCCTGGCACAAAGATCAGGTGCAAGTAACAGGCACAAGTATCAGGCACAAGTATCAAGCACAAGTATCAAGCACAAGTATCAGGCACAAGTATCATGCACAGATTTCAGGCATAAGTATCAGGTACAAGTATCAGGCACGAGTATCAGGCACAAGTATCAGGTAGAGGTATCAGCCACAAGAACCATGCACAAGCATTGGGCACAAATATCAGGTGCAAGTCACAGACAAAAGTAGCAGGCACAAGTATCCAGCAGAGGTATCAGGCACAAGTGTCAGGCACGCGTATCAGGCACAAGTATCAGGCACAAGTGGCAGGCAGACACATCAGGCACAAGAAACAGGCACAACTACCATGCACAAGTATCAGACACAAGTATGAAGCATACTCAGTTGGCACAAGTATCAGGCACAAGTATCAAGCACGAGGATCAGGCACACGTATCTTGTACAAATATCAGGCACAAGTACCGGGAACAATGATCAGGCACAAGTATGGGGCATCAGTATCAGGCACAAGAATCAGGCACAAGTATCAGGCTCGAGTATGATGGACAAGTATCATGCAAAAAAAGTAGGCACGAGTATTGGACACAAGTATCAGGCAGAAGCATCATGCACAAGTGTCAAGGACAAGTATCAGGCACATGTATGAGGCAGAAGTATCAGGCACAAGAACCAGGTACAAGTATAAGGCACACGTTTCCGGCTCAAGTATCCGCACAAGTATTAAGCACATGTATAGGGTACAAGTATCATGCACAAGTATCCAGCACACGTATCATGCACATTTATCAGGTACATGTATCATGCTCAAGAATCAGGCACGAGTATCAGGCACAAGAATTAAACACACGTATTACGCACAAGTAAAGGCAGGCATATAAATCATAGGTACAAGTATCATGCACAAGCATCAGGCACAGCTGTCAAGAACACGTAGCAGGCACAAGTACCAGGCACAAGTATCAGGCACAAGTTTCAGGCATAAGTATCAGGCACGAGTATTAAGCACAAGTATCAGGAACAAGTACCAGGCACAAGTACCGGGCCCAAGTATCAAGCACAAGTACGAGGCACAATTATCCGGCGCAAGCATCAGTTACTAGTATAAGGCACGAGTTCTAGATATCGGTAAGATGACACAAGTATCAGGTGCAAGTATCAGGCACAAGAATGAGGCACAAGTATCAGAGTTGGTCTTGGCCCATCGCCAATCGATGCCCATCGATACCCATCGATCCATCGATGGACCCCTATCCTGGGGCATCGATGGGGCCTCTAATGCAAGGGGCACAGAACTTCCCAGAACTGCACAGATGCTTCATGTTTGGGCACATTCACAATATGTACATCGCATTCACATATTCTAAAGAAGCACATTAAAATCCAGAATGACACCATTATCATTGTTTCATCCATTTTCATGCACTTTGGCATTCAAATGCATAATGCAACAGTCACATTCATATCATACTGTCCATACATATTCATGTAGCCTTATGTACAATGGCTTGCAACTGTTAACACTTGTATGACTACTCTACATTCATGTCCACTTCACAGCCTACATTGAATCTACAAACAAGCAGAAGAGAATATTACAACGGGGAGAGGAGCAGAAATTGCTTGATAGAATGATCCAGGACAAGTGACAATGACAATGCCACAACTATCAGGAACAAGTGTCAGGCACAAGTATCATGCACACGTTTCAGGCACAAGCATCGGGCCCACGTATCAGGAACAAGTAAGAGGCACAAGTATGAGGCACAAGTATAAGGCACATGTATGAAGCACAAGTACCAGGCACAAGTTTCTTGCACAAGTATGAGGCAAAACTATGAAGCACAAGAATAAGGAAAAGGTATTTGCATGAAGCATCAGGCACAAGTATTGTCAGAAACTTGCCCCTGGGTGGAGGCAGTTCCAACGTGTCCTGACTGGTCTTCTGCATTCACGGCTTCTTTTGTGCAGGTTCAGAGTCTAAGCGTGAGCTTTCTGGTCGCCTCACGCTATGTTTCTGGGAGTGGAAGACAGTTGTGAGAAAGTCGCTTTTTCAAAGGGAATAACGCGATTTTGCATTAGTTTTGGAACATGGACATTATCTGAACATTTGTAGGGCTAGTAATGAGCTCTTCAACGCATCAAACCGTGCACAATTCGGATAACCGTAGCTCCCGCTTCGTCAGTCGAAGCGCGGCACCCCAAACCAGCCGCTCACTCGGCGGCGCGCACCACGTCGCCCGCCGAGGCGCCTTCACACATCAAGGACCCATCAAAATGCCATTCCGGAGGCGCAGATGTCCCTACACATAGCGGCAGCGCCCCTTGCGCATTTGGGGTCTGTTTTGACAAGTAAATCATGGAGTTTGGTGATGGGGATGGATGTGGGTCGAAACCTGTTCACGGACCTCCAGTCGGAGTTTTGACTGAGTCCCCGAGTGACAAACTGTGCTATTGAGTTTCGGACTCCGAGCCAGGATTTTGGCCAACTCCCCCAGTAACAAAACTGCACCCCTAAATCCGGCAGATCATCCACTGGACGCCTCAGCAGTCCTTCTGGAGCAAAATCCCCAGATGGCATTTTGTTACTCCTTCAGGTGGGTTATCCACCTCCGGTCGAACCGCGGCCGACTCCCAGAGCCGCCGCGCACACCCCAACTTTAGAAGCCCATATCTCCCTCTTTACTTGTCCCATTCTGGTGAAACAACTTTCACCGGACTCAGCAACTCGTTAACTTTGAGGGGAAAACCTTCATTATAGGATCCGAGTAATCTTTTAGTCACCAGATCCGTTGAAGAAGAAATTTTCTCTCTGGCGGCTCGTCGGCGCCTCCCGGCGCCGCACTTGGGCATGCAGAGGGGCAAATATTCAACATTATCCCCCTTGCACCTACCATGCCCACTGATCCTGCTTGCTCTCACTCATCTTCCGCTGCGCCCTCCAGCCCATCATAGCTGGTCATCCCAAGCCCGGCCACGCTCAATGTGTGCCGGTCCATGGGTTGCGCTCTGGGCAAGCAATCCGCAAGCATGTTGTGCATGCTGCAATGCTGCAGCACCACCTGCCCCTTTTCAACCATGTCCCGTGCATAGTGATAACGCAAATCGATGAGCTTTGTCCTCCTGTGCTGCAACGGGTTGTTGGTTAGCGAGATGGAGCCGGTGTTATCCTCTTGCACTACCGTAGGCTCCTGCTGCGGCACGCCCAGCTCCCCCAGCAACCAACGGAGCTACACCGCCTCCTTTACCACCTCGGCCAGCGCAATGTACTTTGCTTCCACTGCGGAGGTGGCGATGCAATCCTACTTCCTGCTGCACCACGAGACCGCTACACTAGCACCGAGGAACACGTAGCCGGATGTGGACTTCTGCTTGTCCATATCGCCATCGTAGTCTGCATCTGTGTAGCAAACCAGACGCAAGGGGTCCGCCTGCCCCTTGTCGTTGAACCTCAAGCGCGCATGCTGCATCGCCTTCAGGTAGCGAAGGATGCGCTTGACCGCCTGCAAGTGTAGTGGCCCTGGATCGGCCACGTACCTGCTCACTTGCCCCATCGCGTGAGCCAGATCCGGTCAAGTCGCCACCATGGCATACATGAGGCTGCCCATTGCCGATTGGTAGGGCACCCCTGCCATATCCTCCCGCTCTTCTTTTGTTTGCGGCACCATTGCCGCACTCAGTTCATAGGTCGTGGAGACCGGACTGCCAACTGGTTTGCAGTCCTCCATGCCGTACCGCTTCAGCACCCCGGCCACGTATTTGGCCTTCCCCAGCTCAAGCGTGCGTGCCCTCCGGTTCCGCGTGATGCTCACCCTGAGATAGTACTCCAGCTCCCCCATGTCCGACATCTGGAATCTTTTTCTCAGCTGCTCTTCAGCCGCTGCAGGCTCGGCAGATCTGTTGAGCAAAAAATCAGGTCGTCCATGTAGAATGCGACGATCTGATGGAGCTGTTAGTCGCGTTGCACGTACACGATGTGATCCGATTCATAGCGCTTGAAGCCGAGCTGTGCCATGAAGTTGTCTATCTGTTGGTACCAGCATCTGGGCGATTGTTTAAGCCCATACAAGGACTTCCGCAGCTTGCACACCTTGCCCTCCGGTACCTCCATCCCTCTGGCACCTCCATGTAGATCTCTTTGTCTATGATGCCGCTGAGGAAGGCCATCTTTACGGCCATTTGGTGGAGCTCCATGTCCTTCGCGGCCGCCACCGCAAGGATCGCCCGGATGCTTGTGAACTTGGCGACGAGAGCGAACACCTCATCGTAGTGCTCTTTACGCTGTGTCAGAACTAAAGAAGAGAAACGAGCAAGAAGACCAGAGCACATCTGAGCACACGAAATAAACAGGACCGCACGAATCTCAAAGGACACGTACAAACAAGATCCGTGCGCCGACAATACCATGTCCCGCAGTCTCGAAGGAACCCGACAAACTGTGCTACAGCAAAGCCATCGCCACATGTCTCTCAAAGTACACGAACTAGCACTTCCACCTTGCAGGGGTTCTAGCGAAACCGAGCACACTGTTTTTGGTAGCCTAGATCAGAAAACTTCTTGCTTCCGCTATTCTATCAATCAATCATTTCCCTCACCGTCCTTGCAGCTGTCATTGCCCCCGTCCTTCAGTCGTCTGCCTGTCTTGCATCGCTCAACTCCATAACTTGTTACTACCACCCTGCTCAACTCCTAACTTGTGCTGATCAGCGCCACAAGCGTTCTCGTGTGGCCTTATCCCATCCTCCAAATCCTGACATGGTATCAGAGCACTTGGTTTCCAGCCCTGGTCAGCCGGCCACCTTGCTCCTAGTGATTATCTTCGTAGTGGCAACTGTGTGTGTCCGGTTCCTTCTGTTGTGCGCCGCACCTCATAATGACAAGGCAGACGCTGACACCACAATAGAGCCCTCTTTCCTCCATGTCGCCCAAGTCTCCATTGAAGACGAAGAACCTCCTCTACAGACACTTATCGCGACACCTGACTCCATCTACATCGCACAAGTCCTTGATTCAGGATGTGCTGTTCACGCACTCAAAGATGCTGATGTCACCACACCACCGGCAACACCTGTCACCATCACGAGTGCAACCAAGGGAATGACATCACTCTACCACTACTCCGCTACTATGACGTCTCCTGCAGCACCAAGTGGACAGATCCGGGGTTACCACACCCCTGAAATTTGACACAATCTCCTTTGAGTTCATCAACTTCAGAAGGAAGGAGTAAATATCTTCTTCCCCGCCTACGGGTCGGAAGCCCAGCTGACGACAGTTGACAGCAAACCATTGGCAACCTTCACGGTTCGCAACAACCTATATTGCTTGCAGATTCCTTGTACAACAGCGATCTTTGCTGTTGAAGCCGATACTTAACCCTCATCCTGTGATTGCCGCAGTCTCTCTCATCCTTTGCTTCTACATCATCACCGCCTTGGGCATCCAAAATTCAATGCGCTCCTCCGTCTCTTGGCCAAAAATATGGCGAAAGGCCTACCACCGCTCTCTCCACTAACCCATCTTGCAGGACCACCTTGCAATGCTTGCAGTCTTGGTAAATTAATGGCGTCCCCTCACCCTCCTCGAGTCGCTTGAGCAGCAAGACCTTTTGACATCCTTCACATGGACCTTGTGGGACCAATTTGTCCCACCTCTCTTCAAGGCTAAGAGTACTTTCTCACCATTGTGGACGACCATTCTCGCTTTGGCGCCACAATCCCTCTCAAGTCCAAAGCTGATGCCAAGCCTGCCTTCATCAGTTGGTCGAAGTATTAAATGAGCGGCCTCAACCGGTCCATTGGTAAAATATCGACAGACAGAGGTGGTGAATTCCTGTCTCATGAACTTTGTGAATTCCTGGCAGAGCGTGGTATTGGGCATGAGATGAGTATACCAGAAGCACCTGAGCAGAACGGAGTGGCAGGAAGACGGAACGGGGTCCTGGTCGCTCTTACACGCACTCTACTTGTGCATGCGGGAGCGCCGGGAACCTTCTGGACTTATGCATTACGTTATGCCACCAGAGTGCACAACTACTATCCAGCCAAGCATCTTCCTGACGTCACCCCAGCAGAGCTCTGGCTGGGATATAAGCCAGACGTCTCCAAAGTTTGAGTCTGGAGTTCTACAGCATACGTCCTGCTCAACAAAGCTGACAGCTCACGCGCATCTCTCCAAAGTTGGGCCACGAGCCTTACTCCGCATGTTCACTAGGTTCGCCCTCAACTCCCCTGGCTACCTGTTCTACGAGCCCGACCTCAAACAGGAAATATGCAGCATAGATGTCCATTTCAACAAAATTACTCCCTTCTTCCGTCAATCCGCCCCCATCTCCACTACTCCTCTTACATGGACACTCTTTCCAGAACAACCTACAGTGCTCACAGATCCAACCATCCTTCCTCCACCAGCTACTCCTTCCACATCAGCAGTTCCTCCAACAACGTCCACTCCACCAACACTCTCGTCCACACACACTCCCGTTCAACCACGACCAACTTCATTACCACCACTCACTCCTCTCACTCCTGACGATGACTACAAAACCATCTCCGAACATCTTCCAACACTCGGGCGTCCACTGCCCTCAGTAGTAGCAGCCCCCCTCCAGCCGCAGCAGCATCAGCACCAACGACAGCAACAGCAGGACAGAAGGAGCTGTAGCGACCTCAGCATCAGAGGCACCTGTCGCAAGAATCATGCCAGCAGTAGAACCGGTACTACGACGGTCCACCAGAAACAGAGCAGCAGCCTCTCTTTTCACCATGACCGACACAGATGGAGACCTTAACATTCAGAATGATCACCATGTTGAGCTGCTCTGAACCTCCTTCCTGCCCTACTGGTTGCAGCCGGAGATGGTCTCAACTCCCTTCGTTGACCAACTCCTCCCATGAATCCTCGGCGCCGACAATACGCCCGCAGTCCTCTTCTCAGTACCACCATCACCACAGCTCCCATTGCCACCCCCAGCACGTACGCTGAGGCTGTAAATGGGCCCCAAGTAGACCAATGGCGGACCGCCATTGCCAGCGAACTGGCCTCCTTCAGAGTAACCTCCACCTACACTGACGTTCCTCGACCACCCCACACCAATGTGGTCGCAGGCAAATGGGTCTTTGGTGTCAAAACTCAACTGGGGAAGCCAACAGAATTCAAGGCTCGCTATGTGGCAAAGGGGTTCTCACAGCGACACGGCGTGAACTTCTTTGACACCTTCTCACCCAATGCAAAGCTGACCACCCTTTGAGCCTTGCTGCACATTGCAGCCACAGAAGATATGGAACTAGATACCATGGACGTGTCCACAGCCTTTCTCCAAGGATATCTGCACGAAACTATCTACTATCCATGTCCTAAAGGCTACACTCTAGACCAGCCCAACACTGTTTGGAATCTGCATTACCCAGTCAATTGGCTCAAACAATATCCTCGAGAATGGCATGCCAAACTCCGAGCAACTCTCCTTGACCTGGGATTCACAGTGTCCACTGCCGATCCCAGTCTGTTCCTCCGTTCTCGGCGAGATGAGCAGACCTATATTCTGGCCTATGTGGACTATCTCGCTCTCGCCTACAACAATACCAGTGCTCTCCAGGCTTTGAAGCAAGCAGTCCTGGGACGTTTCACCATGAAGGACCTTGGGGAACTGACCCATTATCTGGGGATTGACATCAAGAGGGACCGGGAGAAGTGACTCATCACTCTTTCTCAAGAGCCCTACATTGCATCACTCTTGAAGCACTTTGGGCTCGAGAACAGCAACGGGGCTCCAACTCCTATGATAGTGGATCACAAACTCACCTCACCAGCGTACACAGTCTCATCACCTTCCCCAGAACCCTATCCTGAACCGGTGGGATCTCTGATGTATGCAATGGTCTGCACTCGTCCCGACCTCGCTTTCCCTCTCGGTGTTCTGTCACGGTACGTTGGAGATGGAAATCACAGTGCCCAACACTGGAATGCAACAAAGCGAGTCCTAAGGTATCTCGGAGAGAGCGCATCCTTGTATCTTGAGCTGGGACGAACTCAGCCGATAACACTGGAAGGATACAGTGACTCCTCCTTGGAAGACAACCAAGCCAACCAAAAGTCGTCACAAGGCTACGGCTTCCACCTTGGCTCCGCACTGATCAGCTGGCGGTCCACCAGGTCCTCCTCTGTCTCACTCTCATCTTGTGAGGCATAACTGTATGCAGGTACCATGGCTGCCCAAGAAGCCATCTGGTTGAAGCACCTCCTGCAAGACCTTCGATACCCACAACCACTTCCAGTCCTTTGGTGCGACAACCGAAGTACCATCGCTCTAACAGAGAACTCAGTCTACCATGGGCAAACCAAGCACATTGAGCTGCGCTACTTCTTCATCGGGGAAAAAGTGCAGGAAAAAGAACCCTTGGTTTAGCATGTGGCCTCAAAGGCTATTCTATCAATCAATCATTTCCTTTATCTTCCTTCCAGCTGTCATTACGCCCGTCCTTCAGTCGTCTGCCTGTCTCGCATCGCTCAGCTCCATAACTTGTTACTACCACCCTGCTCAACTCCTAACTTGTGCTGATCAGCGCCACAAGCGTTCCCGTGTCGCCTTCTTCGATCCTCCAAATCCTGACACGCTGTGCGTAACCATTTGCCACCAGCCGTGCCCTATACTTGTCAACCACACTTTCTTTTGTGAACTTGGTCTTGAAGACCCACATTGAGCCGATGACCTTGGCATCTATCAGCCTGTCAACGAGCTCTCACGTATCATCTTCCGTGATGGACGCTAGCTCAGATTTGATGGCTGCGGCCCATTGATCCCGCTCGGGCCGCGCAAGCGCCTCTTGCAGGGCTGTCGGCTCCATTGATGCAGCCAGCATGCACCTCGTCATGTTGATCCATGGACTGGTGCTGGCGTCGAAGTGCTTCCCCGCTTTTCGCTGTCTCCCGCTGCGGCGCGGCAGTTTTGGTGGCGCATCATCGCTTTGCTGCGATCCCTCCGACTCAGCATGCTCCGGTGAATCATCGACCGGACGGCTCCCCAAGGATCTCTCCGGCTCCGCTGAAATATCACCCGGACGGCCGGCGCATCCAGTGGGTTTTCCACCAACGCCCGGTGCGCACTCTGCCGGGAGTGGCGCCTTGGCACCCTCGGTGCCTCATCCGCCGGATCCTTCCGGTGGATATCCTTATTAGCTTGATCGTCATCGTAGTCATCCGCTTTGGATGCCACCGCTGGTGTACCGTCGTGCTTTGATCCCGCACCCTCGACTTCGGCGTCTGCCGCTTCCTTCTTGTATTCAAGGAGCTGGAACCACTCCCCCGACTTTAGGGAGTCCACCACGCCCGCTTCGTTGCTGCTGACGTAACTATGCTGCTCGTTGAACTCGACGTCTTGGCTATGGATTACTTCCTCCTTACGCGCGTTGTAGAACCGGTACGCCTTATGCGCGCTCTTATAGCCAATGAAGAGATACTGCCTTGCCCGCGGCTCCAGCTTGCCGTTGCGCTGCTCCGCAGCCTACACCATCACGTGCGCCTTACACTCAAACACGTTCAGGTGCGCCACACTTGGCTTGCGCCCGCTCCAAACCTCCTGCGGTGTCTTCCAGCCGCTCTTCCCCTTCAGCACCGTTGTTCGAGTAAGGTTGATGGTGTAGCTCACAGTACGCACAGCTTCCGCCCAGAAGCTCTGTGGCAATTCTACATCCACTAACATGGTCTGTACAATGTTGAGCAGCATCTGGTTTGCCCACTCTGCCACGCCATTTGACGGAGGCAAATATGGCGTAGTTTGTTGCCATTTTATGCCCTGCTTCATCCACCCGATGCATCCCACGTACTCTCCATCGTCCCTGCTGCGTTGTGCTCTGACCTTCCGGTCACTCTGCCTCGCCACCGCTGCCACGTACTCCTTCAGCCGGTCGAGGACCTCGCCTTTGCACTTCATGAAGTACACGTGGAATTTTCTATTGTAGTCATCAATGAAGGTGACGAAGAAACGCGCGCTGCCATCTGACGCCGTCTTGAATGGTCCGCACACGTCACTGTGCACGACCTCCAGCAGGGCCGATGCGCGATTCTCGTTCTCGTTGGACAGTTTGCGCCATGCCTTGCTCAAAATACAAGGCTCGCACTTTTTGCGCATTGCTGCATCTCTCGCCTCTTCTGCACCGTCAATGACGAGTCCACATAGCAGCTCGCGCTTTGCCACCTCCTTCACGTTTATGGGTGAGCAATGCCCCAGTCGTCGGTGCCAGAGCTCCAGATCAGCTCCCCCACCTTTGGCCAGGTTGACGGTGCGTTCCTCTAAGTTTGCCGAATCTGCCGCCGCGGGGATCACCTTGGTTTCCACGATGTAGAGGCCTCCCTCGTGCTTAGCCTCCAGCACGGGCTCACGGCCACTGTCCTTCCGCACGACTGCCCCCTTTCTTGTGAAGAGTACCTCGTACCCCTTGTCGGTCAGGCGGCTGACACTTAGGATGTCAGCCAAGCCAGGTACATGCTGCACGTTCTTGATCACGCGCTGCACCCGCTTCCCACAAACCACCACCTCCACGTCCACGTCCCCTTGGCCAGCGGCCGGCTCGACCTTGTCGTTCGTGACCACCATGGACTTTCTGGACTTGGTGTAGTTGATGAACCCGACCTTCTCAACTTGGGTGTGCTCCTCGGCTCAGAAGTCAAGGCATCGCCAGTGAGCCTTCTTGAGGTAGTGGTTCTGAGTGCCGTTGAGGAGCGACTTCTTGCCTTTGGCGTCCTTGCCGCCGACCTTTACCTCCTCAGTGAACTAACGGGCCCAGTGGCCCTCCTTGCCGCAGGTGTGGCACGCACCCTTCTTGGCGCCCTTCTTGCCGCCGCCATGTCCGCCACCTCCCTTGCCCCCACTTTCGCCACCACGCGTTTTGGTGACGAGGGCCGATAAGGAAGATGAGGACTCCCCGCAGCGCCATCGCTGCGCTTCATTGTGGATGTACTCTGCGACTGCGCCATAGGTGAGCTTGTCTTATGCCCATCCCTCCAAGACGGTTATGAGAGGGCTCCAACTGTGAGGAAGGGCCATGAGGGGGGGCCATCGCCTGCAGCTACGTGTCGATATTCTACCCCACATAGTTGAACTGTGAGGCAAGCAACTTGATCTCCTGCATGGCGGTGATGACATCATCTCTTCCTCAATTCTCACTGTGAAGAGTCGCTTCATTGCGAATATTTTGTTTGCCAGGGACTTGGATTGATGAATAGTGCAGAATTTTTACCAGGCCTCGGCTGCCAGCTTGCAGCCCTGGAAGTAGCCCCAATGCGACTCGGCCGTCCCGGACACCAGCTGCCGGATATTATCTCGGAGATCGCTTCAAGGGGTGCATCCACTAAGAAAATAAAGAGTGACTGCACAGGTTCATCTTCGGAGCCACACGACCAAAGTCCGAATGGTCTCACAACCGACGCTCGTGCGAACCTCGCCACTACCAAACCAACAGTTTCGTGCAACAACAGTCAAGGCAAACACACCTGTAGATATCGCTCCTACGCATGTCACTCCCCTATGCGTACGGCTAGCAAAGCCGAATCATGGTCTCACGGCGCTCCTCCTCTCTCTTGCCCGAGTCGCCACTCACTTCTGTGCCCGCTCGCCAAAGCGCGCTAGGCTATGATACTACCTATTTGTATTGTTTGCATTCCTCTGAGTAATCAATCCATTGGATTCCTCATCAGGCTCGCCCTTTGGCCGCCTCCAGTTCCTTTGCCTTCCTTCCCTGCTCAGCGCCCGTGCTCTCGCACTACGCCCAGTTCCATCCTGCTAACGTCACTCATACATCAGAAACGCCCGCACCTTCCAGGAAGCTTCTATCCTTCACTCCAAAGTGCTGCGTCCACTCTACTCAACAATTCCTTAGCATCCGCACCTTCTGTGGTGTGCCCAGATCACATTCTTCCGCTTTCCTCTCGCTTCCACGTTCATTCCGCTTTCCGCCGCCGGTTCCACTATGCTTTTGCTCATGCTTCTGCCCTCACCCTAAACGCTTGTCCTTGTGACCGCATCCACTCACCAGAAGCACAAGCAATCTTCTGACATGGTATCACAGCTCAAGTAACACACCCGGCGCTTTTGTGCTCACTGCTGCTAGCCGCACCCACTTTCGCTTCCATCACGCTCCTCCGCCTCGAAGACATGTGGTCACTAGAAGAACTGCGGTGGCAGCGCTTCTTCTGACTAAGGTGTTGTGGTAGCACCACTCCACGTCCTCTTCGTGATTTCGCGCACGGGGTTCCACCCCTGCGCGCACTCTTGCGCACCAAGTAGCAGTTTTCCGCTTCTCCATCATCTCCGCCGGCTGCACACGTGGTTTTGTCCCTGCGTCCAGTTCATCTTCCTCCGAAGCAGTGTCTCACGCTGCCGTCTTGCCCCTGATCAGCCGTCCTCCATCATCCTTTCAGTTGCTCATGCTTCTCATCAACAGTCGCTCCCTCATCGTGTCGCCGTTCCGCGCCGCTGTCTCAAGCCGCCTCTCATCACTCACGTTCGTTACTGCCTCCACGTCAACTACACCATGGCCTCCGTCCTCACTCTGTCCGGTCTCCACAAGCTCATTGTGAAGCGCGATGGGACTAGTAAGTACAAGCTATAGAGCCACTCGGTATCTCTCTTCTTTGGAACCCAGAAGGTTGAGGGAGTTACCCTCAGCCACCTCCTCACCAACACTAACACTGGAGTGGAACCACCCGATGCCACCGCCTCTGCCGCAACTGCCTCAACTGCAGCCACCTCAGGAAGTGACCCCTCCGAGGGCTCCGTGTCAAATCCTGTTCAGAGTTCCTCCTCGTCTTCCGCTCCCATTGCCGCTACTCCCGCATCCACCATCTTCCATGCCTCTTGGGAAGTCGCCAACAACACCGCCCTCATGACCATCATGACCACCTCCTCTCCTGAGCTGCATGAAGATATTCATACGCTTGGCTCCAAGGCCCATGCGGTCTGGAAAGCCCTTGAGGACCGCTTCAGCAACAACACCTCCACCGCCTGCGGCATCAAGATCATGTCGCTCTTCTCTGTGCCCTTCGCCACCCACACCAACATGGGTAGTTACATTGTAGCTGTCACCACCATTGCCCGTGATCTCAAGGAAATGAAAATCGACCTCCCGCCTGATGTCGTCTGCACCGGCATCATCTCCGGCCTCCCGGGTATGTATGATATCATCCGCCAAATCCTACTGCAACTGCCTGTCAACCAGCTGACCATCGCCGTCATCAGCCCCAAGCTCATGGCAGCAGAACAAGACTACGTTGCCAAGCAAGCACGCGAGACCACCATCGCCACCAGCGGCTTCGAGACCATGGCCGCCACTGCTGAAAATCGCATGATCAACCGCTTCCCTGCCTGCTCCTACACCATCAGCCATNCGCCTGATGTCGTCTGCACCGGCATCATCTCCGGCCTCCCGGGTATGTATGATATCATCCGCCAAATCCTACTGCAACTGCCTGTCAACCAGCTGACCATCGCCGTCATCAGCCCCAAGCTCATGGCAGTAGAACAAGACTACGTTGCCAAGCAAGCACGCGAGACCACCATCGCCACCAGCGGCTTCGAGACCATGGCCGCCACTGCTGAAAATCGCATGATCAACCGCTTCCCTGCCTGCTCCTACACCATCAGCCATAGTCTGCTCAAGGGACCAAGCGTGGCCGCCAAAACCACCTGCCGCACGTCTGCAATCACAGTGCCACGGACGAATGACAGGACCAGAACCCCGGCAAGTCTTATGGCGAGCAACCAAACTGGGTGGAAGAGCGCCATCAGCGCTACTAAAACCGGATGGGAAGCTCAAGATGGCGTTCAACCTCAGCCAACAACGTGGAAGCACCTCCCTTTCCTGCCGTCCTTGCTGCTGTGAATCCTGCTCCGAACAATGCTGTTATATTAGGAGTAGTCGAGCCTGTGACTGATATTGGATCTGGGGAGTATGGTCTTCAGATGTACACCGTGTCCTCCTCTCCTCTTCTCTCCTCTCACACCTCTCTCTACAGCTTTGACTCTCTACACATTGCACTCATCCAACCTCCAGCTACATACTCCACTGCCCGTCACAGTCACTTCCTCTTCATTCATGACCAATTCTCATAGCATTGCACTGTTATATCCCTTTGCACACTGGTTGGAGCTGTTCCTGCACTCAGGGAATGGTTATAGCAACAGACCAGGCATTTTGACAGACCACCTCGCCTCATTTGCTCCAACACTGCTCATGCATCCCTTCACACTGTTCTCACAGACTAATGCATGACCCATGGAACACTGCTAACCGCTGTCCCTGCCCACGGCAAGATCCTCGTCAACCGCCTACAGAAGGAAGCAGACTGCTTCATGCAAACGCATCACATGACCTCGCAGACATGGACCGCATGCCTCCGCAGAGTTGTCACGACTCACAATCTGCACAGAACCTGTCATGAATGCTGTCCTGGCGTGCCCTGAACTGCCTAAGTGTCTACGGCTGCTTAGTGCAAAGAGACTTCCAAGGGAGGTGTGTGCTTTGGGTCGCCACAACACCAAGGGAGCAGAATTCTGGCAGAACACAGATTGCGGAAACTGAGAAAGGCTGGGAGTCATCAATGGTTAGTTATTTTGGTGAGATTTCATCAGATTCTTATAGCCTGTGATCTAAGCTTTCCAACGCATCCAAGCACGCCCAAAACGGAGCAGTAGAGCCCCTGCTACGACCGTTAGAGTAAGCCATGGTGGAGCCGAGCCGCCCACCATACCCACGAACGGGAATGACGGGAGGCGCTTCGACGGTGGCCTNACATGGGTAGTTACATTGTAGCTGTCACCACCATTGCCCGTGATCTCAAGGAAATGAAAATCGACCTCCCGCCTGATGTCGTCTGCACCGGCATCATCTCCGGCCTCCCGGGTATGTATGATATCATCCGCCAAATCCTACTGCAACTGCCTGTCAACCAGCTGACCATCGCCGTCATCAGCCCCAAGCTCATGGCAGCAGAACAAGACTACGTTGCCAAGCAAGCACGCGAGACCACCATCGCCACCAGCGGCTTCGAGACCATGGCCGCCACTGCTGAAAATCGCATGATCAACCGCTTCCCTGCCTGCTCCTACACCATCAGCCATAGTCTGCTCAAGGGACCAAGCGTGGCCGCCAAAACCACCTGCCGCACGTCTGCAATCACAGTGCCACGGACGAATGACAGGACCAGAACCCCGGCAAGTCTTATGGCGAGCAACCAAACTGGGTNCATCAGATTCTTATAGCCTGTGATCTAAGCTTTCCAACGCATCCAAGCACGCCCAAAACGGAGCAGTAGAGCCCCTGCTACGACCGTTAGAGTAAGCCATGGTGGAGCCGAGCCGCCCACCATACCCACGAACGGGAATGACGGGAGGCGCTTCGACGGTGGCCTGTCAAAGCGCCCTTCCTGTCATCCCAACGTGGGGGGAGGCTCGCCCTGGTCCAGAAGACCATCCACATCCCTTTTGTTCATGGCCCACGAGCCCTTGGAGCTCATTAAAGTCGAACTCGGATCACTGGTGGTGGAATTACTCCGTCAACAATGACGGAACCCAGATTCCACCCACCTACCACCCGAACTTCGGATGGGGCTATCTTTCTGAATTCTCAACCAAATCGAGCAACTGAAAGCTCGAAACTGCATGGCAAAATGCAAAGAGTCCAAATCTGCAATCAGATCAGACATCCAACCACTCCCTAGTGGTCGAACCAGGAAAACGGCAAACAGCATCCATGGCAGGGGCACTTTTTAACAATCTCCCCCGTTCACCTTCCATGCCGGATGCCTCATGCTCACTCCCACTCGTCTGCGTCTGCGCCTTCAAAGCCTTCACAGCTTGTCAACCCAAGCCCTGCAAGACTGATGACATGCCGATCCTGGAGCTGCACCTTGGTCAAGCAATCCGCGAGCATGTGCTTCGTGCTGCAATGTTGCAGCACAACCTGTCCCT
Organism: Penium margaritaceum; assembly: GCA_023375785.1. Taxonomy (NCBI): domain Eukaryota; kingdom Viridiplantae; phylum Streptophyta; class Zygnematophyceae; order Desmidiales; family Peniaceae; genus Penium; species Penium margaritaceum. The sequence goes on along the minus strand of SZWC01000045.1, from coordinate 120,398 downwards.
TCTCCACCATGTCACGCGCGTAGTGGTAGCGCACGTCGATGTGCTCCGTCCTCTTGTGCTGCGTCGGTTTGTTGGTCAGCAAGATGGAGCCGGTGTTGTCTTCATGAACCACCGTAGGCTCCTGCTACGGCACGCCCAGCTCCCCCAGCAATCTGCGGAGCCACACCGCTTCCTTGACCGCCTCGACAAGAGCGACGTACTCCGCCTCCACTGTGGAGGTGGCAACGCAGTCCTGCTTTCTGCTGCACCACGAGACCGTTGCACCTGCGAGGAAGAACACATAGCCAGAAGTGGAATATCTCTTGTCCACATCGTCGGCGTAGTCTGCGTCAGTGTAACAGAACAGCNGTGTTCGCCTTTCCGTTGCGCGTACCCCTTCGCCACTAGCCGCGCCTTGTATTTCTCCACCTTGCTGTCCTTGGTGAGCTTCACCTTGAACACCCACTTGGAGCTGATCACCTTCGCTCCCTCAGGCCGATCCACCAACTCCCAAGTGCCGTTCTCAACAAGGGATGCAAGTTCAGATTTTATTGCTTCACCCCACTGCTGCCCGTCAGGCCGTGCAAGCGCCTCTTGCACGGTTGTCGGCTCCTTTGCAGCTGCCATTATGCACCGCGCCATGCCGACCCAGCGGCCAGTACTTGCGTCATACCGTTTTGCCGCATTCCGCCGCCTCCGACTGCGACGCAGCGACCTTGGCAACGCTGGCTGCTGGTCCTGCTTCTGCTTTGCTGCAACGTTGTCCTCGGCCGCGGGCTCCCCCGCATCGGCTGCTGCATCCTGCGCTCCAGTGACACCTGCANCGGCACGCCCAGCTCCCCCAGCAATCTGCGGAGCCACACCGCTTCCTTGACCGCCTCGACAAGAGCGACGTACTCCGCCTCCACTGTGGAGGTGGCAACGCAGTCCTGCTTTCTGCTGCACCACGAGACCGTTGCACCTGCGAGGAAGAACACATAGCCAGAAGTGGAATATCTCTTGTCCACATCGTCGGCGTAGTCTGCGTCAGTGTAACAGAACAGCCGCAAGGGGTCTGACCTCCCCTTTCCGTCGTACTTCAGGCGCGCATGCTGCGTTGTCTGCAAGTACCAGAGGATGCGCTTCGCCGCCTGCTAGTATAGTGGCCCAGGGTTGGCCACATACCTGCTCACCTGGCCCACCGCGTAGGCCAAGTCCGGCCGAGTCGCCACCATGGCATACATGAGGCTGCCCACCACAGATTGGTAGGGCACCTCCGCCATGTCCTCCTTCTCCTCTTTAGTTTGCGGCGCCATCACCGCACTCAGCTCACAGCTTGTGGAGAACGGACAGCCCACTGGTTTGTAGTCCTCCATGCCGTACCGCTTCAGCACCTCGGCCACGTACTTGGCCTGCCCCAACTCAAGCGTGCGCGCTCTCCGGTTCCGCGTGATACTCACCCCGAGGTAGTACTCCAGCTCCCCCATGTCCGTCATCTTAAATCTGCTGCTCAGCTGCTCCTTGAGCTGCTGCAAAGCCGCCAGATCTGATGAGCACAGGATCAGGTCGTCCACATAGAGTGCGACAATCTGATGGAGTCCCTTGCTGCGCCGCACACACACGCTGTGGTCTGACTCACAGCGCTTGAAGCTGAGCTCCGCCATGTAGCCGTCCATCTGTTGGTACCAGCACCTGGGCGCCTGTTTTAGCACGTACAAGGCCTTCCGCAGCTTGCACACCTTGCCCTCCGGCGCATCCACCCCCTCCGGCACCTCAAGGTAGATCTCCTTGTCAATAATGCCATTTAGGAATGCCGTTTTGACATCCATTTGGTGGATCTCCATGTCCTTTGCGGCTGCCACCGCGAGGATCGTCCGGATGCTTGTAAACTTGGCGACGGGTGCGAACGTCTCATCGTAGTGTTCGCCTTTCCGTTGCGCGTACCCCTTCGCCACTAGCCGCGCCTTGTATTTCTCCACCTTGCTGTCCTTGGTGAGCTTCACCTTGAACACCCACTTGGAGCTGATCACCTTCGCTCCCTCAGGCCGATCCACCAACTCCCAAGTGCCGTTCTCAGCAAGGGATGCAAGTTCAGATTTTATTGCTTCACCCCACTGCTGCCCGTCAGGCCGTGCAAGCGCCTCTTGCACGGTTGTCGGCTCCTTTGCAGCTGCCATTATGCACCGCGCCATGCCGACCCAGCGGCCAGTACTTGCGTCATACCGTTTTGCCGCATTCCGCCGCCTCCGACTGCGACGCAGCGACCTTGGCAACGCTGGCTGCTGGTCCTGCTTCTGCTTTGCTGCAACGTTGTCCTCGGCCGCGGGCTCCCCCGCATCGGCTGCTGCATCCTGCGCTCCAGTGACACCTGCACCTGCTGCATTGCCCTGCTGCGCTCCTGTACCGTCATCCTCCGAAGACACATCATCGACCTCTGCAGCCGTTGGCTCCTCCTCACGCTCAAGGAGTTGGAACCACTCCCCTTGCTTTGGAGAGTGCGCTGCGTCAATGTTGTTGCTGCTGCTGCAGTAGCTCTGCTGCTCATCAAACGTGACGCCGCGGCTGGTGATGACGTCCTGCGTCCGTGGATCAAAGAGGCGGTACGCCTTGAGCGCGCTCTCGTATCCGACGAATGCGTACGCCTTTGCACACGGGTCCAGTTTGGAGTCTTTTCTTTGTGCGGCCTGCACCAACGCGTGTGCCTTGCACCCAAACGCCTTCATGTGCGCCACGCTTGGTTTGCGCCCGCTCCAAGCCTCCTGCGGCGTCTTCTAGCCGGCCTTCCCCTTCAGCACTGCTGTTGGAGTGAGGTTGGTGATGTAGCACGCCGTACTCACGGCCTCGGCCCACAGGCTCCGTGGCAACTTTGCGTCCACGAGCATTGTCCGCGCCATGGTGAGTAGCGTCTGGTTCAAACGCTCCGCCACGCCAGTAGATTGAGGCATGTACGGAGTGGTCGGCTGCCACTCAATGCCCTGCTCCTTCAGCCACCCTCCGCAGCCCACATACTCCCCGCCATTGTCGCTGCGTAGAGCTCTGACCTTGCGGCCAGTCTGCCTCTCCACCGCTGCGACATACTTCTTCAGCCGGTCCAGCACATCGCTCTTCCGCTTCATGAAGTAGACGTAGAGTTTTCTGCTGCAATCGTCGATGAAAGTGACGAAGTAAAGCGCGTCCCAAACAGACGGCGTCTTGACCGGTCCGCACACATCACTGTGCACGACCTCGAGCAGGTTCTCGGCCCGCCGTTGTCCGTCTTCGAACGGCTTGCGCTTTGCCTTGCCCACAATGCAAGGCTCGCACTTGTGCTCTGCGGAATCTGCTGCTGCGTCAGCTGCACCGGTGATGTTGAGGCCGCGAACCATGTCGTGCTTCGCCATCTCTTGCACGACTGCGGGCGACGAGTGCCCTAGCCGCCGATGCCACAGCTGCAGGTCTGCTCCCCCGCCTTTTGCGAGGTTGACGACGCGTGCTGGCGGGTCTGCTACGTCTGATGCCGAGGGGACAACCTTGGTCTCAACGATGTTGAGGCCTCCCTCGCGCTTTGCCTCTAGCACGACCTCGCTGCCGCCGTCCATCCGCACGACTGCACCTTTCTTGCGGAAGAGGAATTCATACCTCTTGTCTGTCAAGCGGCTCACACTCAAAATGTCAGCCAGGCTGGGGACATGTTGCACATTTTGAATCACACATTGCGCCTTTTTACCACCAACCACCACCTCTACGTCCACATCACCTTGGCCGGCTGCAGGTTCGACCTTGTCGTTGGCGGTCACCATGGACTTGGCAGACTTGGTGTAGTTGATGAACCCCACCTTCTTGACTTGGGTATGCTCCTCCGCACCTGAGTCGAGGCACCACCGGTTGGCGCCCTTCAGGTCGTGGTTCTTTGTGCCGTTGAGGAGCGCCTTCTTGCCTTTGGCGCCTTTGCCGCCGGCCTGCGCCTCCTCCCGACACTCCTTGGCCCAATGGCCCTCCTTGCCACAGTTATGGCATGCACCCTTCTTGGCGCCCTTCTTGCCGCCGCCCTTACCGCCACCTCGCTTGCCGCTGCTGCTGCCACCCTGTGTTTTGGTGATCAGGGCAGTTGAGGATGACGAGGTCTCGCCACCGCTCCGACGGTGCACCTCGTTGCGGATGTACTCGGCGACTACGCCGTAGGTGAGTTTATCCTCCTCCCAACCTCCCAGCACGGTGATGAGAGGACCCCAACTGTTGGCTAGAGCCATGAGGAGCGCCATTGCTTGCATCTTCGTGTCAATATTCCACCCCACATCATTACATTGTGAGGCAAGAGACTCAATCTGTTGCATGGCAGAAATGACGTCCTCACCCTCCTCGATCCTCACCGTCAAGAGCCGCTTCATTGCGAAGATCTTGTTGGCTAGGGATGTTGATTGGTGGATGGAGCAGAGCTTCTTCCACGCGTCGGCTGCCAGCTCGCAGCCATGAATATAGCCCCACTGAGATTCATGCAGCGCCGACAATAGGAGCATTAGCGCCTCCGTGTTCTTTCTCGCGAAGGCCGTCTTCTCCTCGTCCGTTGCGCTCGCATCTTGAACCTCCATTTGTCACGCACAATCCTGTCGCAGCTCCGCGGAAGAAGTGACCGGCGGAATAGGGATCGAGGAGGCAAAGGGTCCGCGCATGGTATGCTGGCTCCCGCGGATGCGGTTGAGCGAGGGGTAAGCGTGGATCCGGGGGAGGCAGGGGTCAGGGTACCGGTGGAAGGGCTGCCGCAGACGAACATTCGTCTGCGGTGGTTCTTCTCAGCCGAAGAATTTGTGGCCAGGCGGGAAGCAGCGAAGGGAGGGGCCGCGGTGCAAAGGGAACAAGGACAAGCTGAAGCAGGATCTGCGACCACTGACGAAGCGCAAGCAGGACAGTGGAGGAATTGAGCAATCAGAGGAGAAAACGACCAATCAGCACAAGTGACCAAGCATCAATTACGGAAGAGTATCGGGAGACGCATCGCGGAAGACGAAGATTCAAGGAAGAACACGAAGAACCGCGTGTACGAGCCGCGGATGAAGAAAGTGACCAGCAGAATAGACAGTGTGTGTGGGGCGAGACACGCGGTGCGTAGCCGCACCGCGTGGAGTCCGAGTAGGAGGAAGAAGGATGATGTGAGAAGGACGAGACCGACAGCGTGTAGACACGCTATGCGGAATCCAAAGTAGAAAAGGGCATCATTAGCAAAAGCACAAGTGCAACTCAGACCTGCTTGCCTTGCGAAGTATTCCATGTACTCCGCAATCAGCTTTATCAAAGTCATTGGCCTACTCTCATTCCTGTGCTCCGCCCATTGCCCTCTTGCCCTCAGTCGCTCTCAGAGTCCGGTCCGCGGACTATGGGAGTATGTGCGTAAAGAACCAAAAGTCCGAGTAAGGTGGGCTGCCGGCGGTGTCCCTTGCTTGCACACGTCCGCGGAACGGGGTTCCGTAGAGAGGAGTCGGACTCCACGAGGTGGTGGACTCCCGTGTGGGAAGAAGTGGAACGTAGAGCATCACTCATCGTTGAGGTGCCTGCGCAGAAGCCTAGAACAGTGGTCCGCGGAGTAGCTGATAGTCAGGGGTTTTTCCATTGTGGGTCGCCGTACTCTAGTGGCTTGCGGAGTGTCACTTCTCATTAAGGTGTATGCGCAGCAGTTCCAAACTCGTGGTCCGCGGAGTAGCCTCTAGCCTGGGGGTGGCAACCGTGTCTTGCTGATCACTTGTAGTAATCTTGTAGTAGTGAAGGGAGTAATGTGTGGAGATCCACGGAGATTTGCCGTCCGCGGAAAAATCAGGGATGCGGCAAAATTGGGGGTATCTGTGTCATGGTGCGGTGAGCGTGGAAAGTTCTTTCCTATTTGCCAGCAGAACTGCACGTGCCTTTCAGATCAGTCCATGTCGGCGGCCTGCTTTGTACATCAGAACACCAGGCAACGGCAGCAGCAGTCATCAGCGCGGTGCTTCCTGCCACGACGGGCCGCGACCTGCACGGGAAGCCGGGATTCCTCACCTGTGTTGTCCCGCGCACCAGTCAGCTCTTCACCAGGCTCCAATCCGCTCGCCCAGCACCGATGAGTGACCGAGTGGTTGGAGCAGCTGCACTGGCGCCGCATTATGGATGCGCTGGCCGAACACGTGGAGGTGGAGAGTGTCCACAGTTCCGACAGCCATGGATCGGCCCAGCATCAACAGGGCCAGGGGGGCCAGCCAAATGTGCCACTTGGGGCGCAGTGGTTCTCTGATGCGCCACCTTCCCTGCAAGAATCCTCCGGTGGTGGAGAGCTCGAGGTCTACCGCGGACTGGTGTATTGGCGTCGGGGCGGGCAGCAGCAGCAGGTCCCTGGCGGAATAGAGGCGCAGCACGTGCCCCCGCCAGCACACCCGCAACCCTTACCGCTGAGCCCCAAGGATTCAGGGATCCCCGAGGTACCAGCACCGGACGAGCAGTGGATGTCTGCACAGCAGCAGAGGGTGGGACTCCTAAATCCCGCCCTTGGGATGCCTCAGGACACGAACCCGCCGCAGCAGCCGGTCGGGGCTATCACGGGCGCTCTGACCGCGGAACCACCTGTGCCCGGATTACAGCAGAAGCAGATGATCGTATCCGCACAACCTACAGGAGGCATGCAGATGAAGATGCCTATGTCCATGCAGGCATCGGGAGTTGTCCAGCCACCAGTGAACCAACTCCCCGTGGGTCCGGCTCCTCTGACCATGGGAACACCCGCGGCAAAAGCGGCCGCGCAGCTCCAAGCAATTGGAGTGGTCCAGCTACCGAGATATCCGCGGCAGCAGCACACGGGGAGTGGACAGGCAAGTACGGCGCAACAGCCCCCCGCATCACAACCAAACCCGATCACCCTGCCAACCGGGGCACCCCCGAAGCCACCTACGCCAAGTACGCCAACACAGCAGCAGATGATGATGAGCACCATGCAGGCAGCAGCCATGTCGCATCCGCCCACGACGGGACCACAGCAACCAATGCATATGCCACCGCAGCTCACGAGGCAAGTGGGGGTGATGGCAAGGCCCTCCGCAGTCACGCAGCCGCCACATCAGGTGCCTCAGCCTGGTAGTGGAGTCAACCACCAAGGGAACACGGTCCAACCTCTGCTGACCGGGACCCAACCATCGAGTCAGCAGCAGCAGACGACTGGAGGTGGAACACAACCGACGACTACGACGCGACCCCCTGCGGCCATGCCAGCCCTGTGGATGACCCAGACACAGCAACAGATGGGTCCGATGCCGGTGGGAATGGTGCCGCAGACGATCGCGTCCAATATGATCCCGCAGCCACACATGCCCACCTACCAGCTGCTCCACCACCAACAGCCGGTGGGAACAATGCCAATTAGGGAACCTCCCCAGGCCTCGCTGCCAATACCACAAAAAAATGCACAGAGCCATTTGTACCTGCCCCCACAGCAGCTGCAATGGAATCCGCACCCGACCACCAGCACCGGAGTTGCAGCTCCTCTCCACACCGTGGCCACGGTCCCACCGGCCCCGATGTACTGGATATCGCAGACAGCGGCACCACCGGTGCAGGGAACCCAGATGCTGCCGCCTGGGATGGCATTCTTCTCCACACCCTATACCGCCTCCACAACCGCTCCCTCTTCCTGGTATATGCCTCTCCCTCCCACGCAAGCAAGTCTTCCCATGCCCGCGGGGCAGCTCCAGATGCCGATTCATACAAGTGGATATTCCGGAGCTCCACCTGCAGCCCCCCCCCCCGCCACATGCTGTGACTGCATTGACGACTATCCGCAGTACCGTCCCGCAGCTGTAATACATCTGTTCCGAGCCTGCCAACATTCCCCGGCTGGACTCTTTCAGAGGTGCCCCGGAGGAAGACCCCTGGGTCTGGCTCAAACAAATCACCCTCTATGCTAGCATCGGCCGGATTCCGCCCGACCTCTGCCTCGCCACCGCGGAACTCCACCTTCAGGGAGCAGTAGCGGACTGGTACAACGCACGGGCACCTTTTCCATCTTTCGAGGACTTTGGCAACGCCCTCATAGAACGCTATAAACATCTGACAAAGGAAGAGGCGCTGCGGAAGATTGAGAAGGAGGTCATGCGCAAGGACGACGACATCCGCAGATTCTTGGACCAGTTCCTGACATGGGCCTCAGTGGCCAAGAGTCCACAGGGGGAAGGACTGCCGCTGTGGGTTCTATTGCAGAACCTCATCCGCGCTCCTCGGGATGAGATCAGCAGTCTCATGATCGCTGACCGCTACCCATCCTTGCAAGACGCGGTGCGGGACGCCACGGATATCTTCACCAGGCAACGGTCGACCCGACAATACCAGGGCGCTGATACCCACGCACCCTCCTCTTCACCCGCTCCACCTCTGCAGCAGCAGAAACCGAAAGCCTGTTACACGTGCCAAAGCCTGGAACACATCGCTCAGGACTGCCCTCGAAAGAGAGAAGCGGCTCCGCGCCCTGAACCAGCTTCCCAGGATCCTATGATCCAGCAGTGGCAGCAGTACTATAACCAGGCGTGGCCCGGCCAACAGCAGCAGCATCAGCCACAGCAGCCACAGCAACAGCTACAGCCACTGAACTCGCCGCCCACTGGACAAGACAAGGCGGCTCAGGGAACGGGTCAGGGTCTCCTGCCAAATCCGCAGCAAAATCCCGCGGGCGGCGCTCGCAATGTGAAGCTAGGACTGCCCATGGCAGAGGATGAGACCACCGAGGTGGCACCAACACCCAAGGAAACATAGCTCATCACACGTGCCCGTCGAATCAAGCTCCGTGGGTGGGATCTGCAGGAGGCTGCACAGTTGCAGGACGACCTGCGGCGACGAGCGGAAGTCGCCGAGGCCCGGCTGCAAGAGGCCATCACGGCCCGCTCCATGCGACCCCTAGAGAAGCGCCGCCAACCTTATCCCAAGCCTGCGGTAGCGGTTGGGACCAACTCACCTGCATCTCAGCCTATTCCCACCCCTGCAGCGGATTCCACTGATCCGGTCCACAAACTCTTCACCACCCCCATTGCCTCTGTCAACTTCTTTGACTTCCTTTGCCTTCATCCTGAACTGGCTCTGCGGCTCCGAGAAGAATTCACCAACGCCAATCATCGCCTCCAGACCGTGGGAATCTCCCTTGCATGCACCACTCCGCCCCATGGCACTCAGAACACCCGACGCGTTGTGGTAGAGGTGCCACCGGCATTAACTACAGAAGCAATAGAATGGGGGTGGGCACCCCAACCCCTGGAACCACCCCACCGCGACGACCGCCATTACGAGGTGGCCTGTTGTGTGGTCTGGATATGTGGCCGCAAATTCCTGGCCATCCTTGACACCGGGGCGACTCACACTACAATGGCCCTCCGCGTTCTCTGCCTCATTGGATGGACAGACCGCGTCATCCCAACGAGGCGGCTGTTCAGTAACTCCGCGGGAGGGCTGGATTACGGGGATGGCAAAGTACGAGGCTTGCCCCTGCAGGTGGGCACTCTGCATGAGCCAATGGATGTCCAAGTGACCCAGGCGCGGACCTATGATGTTCTCCCCGGCATGGACTATCTCCTTCCACGATGTGGCAACCTTCTGTTTTCCCTAGGTGTCATGCAGCTCACATCCGCCACGGGCACAAAAAACTACGCCCTCATCACCGTGGGCGATCGTGTCACGGTGCCAGTGACCGAGGTTCCAACCTTCTCCCTCTCTGATGCGGCACAGGAAGATGCCACCGTACGTTCCCTGAGCAACCTGACACCGGCGGATGATGTTCTGGATGCGGAACAGGTTCATGTCGAAGAGTGGCGTGAACTTTTCGCGGAACACGCAGAAGCAGGTGTGCGTGCCAACCTTCTGGGGCTATGGCAGCAAGGCGAGCACGCAGGCCTTCCCGTGGACGAGGATGACCACTTCTACCCCATCCGAGAGCAACTGCCACCTCCGCCACCGCGGTGGGACCACATCCTTCACCCTCGTCTCTCACCATCCCAGAAGCAGGACTTCCAGGATTTGCTCGACTCCTTCGCCGATATCTTTGTTGGGTCCGCGACAGACCTTGGGGCAGTCAACACCTCTCATACCATCAACACCGGTTCAGCTCCCGCGGTGAAGCAGAAGGTCCGCCGAATCCTTCCGGACCAAGAGCAGATCATCAATGACGGTCTCGCGGAATTGAAGGCCCTAGGCGTGATCGTGCCCATCGTCAGCCCCTGGCGTGCCAGCTTGGTCATCGTCGGAAAGCCAGACGGCTCCAAACACTTCTGTGTTGACTTCCGCGACCTCAACCGTGTCACCGAGGAAGATGCCTATCCCATGCCGCTGATCGTCGACATACAGGAGTGTCAACAGGGGCGCGGATGGTTTGCAAAGCTCGATGTCAAAGCAGCCTTCCACGCCGTCCCCATGCATCCGGACTCCATCGTCAAAACAGCCTTTGTCACCCCTGAAGGCCTCTACGCTTTCACCCGCATGCCCTTCGGTCTCCGCAATGCTAGCGCCACGTTCCAGCGCGTCATGGATTCTACCCTCCGTGGCATTCCCAATGTGAGCTGCTACATCGACGACATCATGATTGCCGCCCACAGCTTCAAGGACCTCTTCTCCTCCCTCTCCGCTGTCTTCGCTGCACTCCGCGCTGCAAACCTTAAACTCAAGGCTGCCAAGTGTTCCATTGGTGCTGCGGAGATGGAGTTCTTGGGCTTTGTCATGAGTGCCGACGGCATTAAAACGGACCCTGCGAAAATTGCCGCCATCCAGGAATGGCGTCAACCCACTTCTGCGGGGCAGGTTAAGATCTTCCTGGGCTTTGTCTCCTTCTATCGCAAGTTTGTCCGCAACCACGCACGCATCATCCGCCCGCTCCAGCAGTTAACCCATCAGGACGTCCCATTCGAGTGGACTCCGGAGTGTACGGCTACTTGGACAGAAATCAAACACTGCTTGGTCACCGCGCCCATGTTGGAGTTCCCTGACTTCAACCTCCCCTTCGCCATCACAACCGATTGGTTGCGGGAAGGCCTTGGTGCCATCCTGTCACAGTCGGTCCAGGAACCGATCCAGCGGGTGATTGCATATGCCAACCGCGCCCTCACTGACGGTGAGCGGAACTACCCACCGGTGAAGGGTGAGTGCTTGGCGGTGTTGTGGGCCCTCCAACACTTCCGCGACTACATCAAGAATGGCAAGCCTTTCACGGTCTTGATGGATCATCAGGCGTTGCAATGGCTGCTCACGACGCAAAATCATAAGGGCATCTTGGCCAAGTGGGCTCTCCTCTTGCAAGGTTACAATATGAGGATCAAGTATCAGGCCGCGCTCGCTAACCGCAACGCGGATGCTCTTAGCCGCCTCCCACGCGCGGATTGGCCGCACCCCACGGATCTACAGGAAAACCTCCAAGAGTCTCTCCGCACAGATGCCTTCCCACCCGCGGATGTTGAGCCCCAGTGGGAGGGTGTCGCTCGTGAATTCACGGAGGAGGAATCCGCGGTCGCATACCAACTCCTATCCGAGCTGGAGCCTGCCGAGTGCCTGGGCACCGCGGAGACCCTCCCTGCTCTCGCCGCCACTGGTCTTCAGCTTGCCCGCCACTTCAACCCTACCATCCGCGGCTGGACATTGGAGGACGTCGCAGCACACATTCCCTCTCGCCCCTCTCGGCCATCATCCCGCCGGACTCCCACAACCGCACCGGTGGCCATCGCTTCTTCTCCAACGACCCCTCCACCCACTGCCTCCCCTCTTCTCGACACGCGGCACTCCCTCTCCTTGGTCAACTTCCTTCTTCATTCCCCTGCATCTGCGGAACGACTGCAGGCACTCTTTTCCTCCTACAACCCCTCCCTCTCCCCCGTCGACATCCGCCTCTATTGCACCCTCACCCGTGATACAGGTGTCTGCATGGTAGCCCATGCAATCGTCACAGCACACTCCCGCATCCGGGAGGATGCCTGCCAAGCACCATGCACATGGGCCCCCGCACCGTTGACCACCGGTCCACCAACGCCGGCCGAAATCCACGTGGCATGGTGTTATGTGTGGGTGTGTGGCCGCAAGTTTGTGGCCATCGTGGACACCGGCGCCACCCATACTACCATCGCACTGCGGATGGCCCGCACCCTGCGTCTCGACCACCTCATTGTGCCCACCCGACTCCGCTTCTCCATCTCCACCGGCGCCATCGATGCACCCATCGGACAAATCGAGGCTATGCCCATCCAGGTGGCCAACGTGCATGTACCGCACACCGTGCAGGTGTGTGACGTCCGCACATATGACATGCTCCTGGCGGCCGACTGGCTCGCGCCGCGCCAGGCAGATATATTGATCGGAGCGGGAATTCTCAGTCTCATTTCTGCTACCGGTATTTGATCGTTCACCCCGCTCTTCACTTCGGCTCGACCACTCTCCGTACTTTCTCTTATGGTTCTCACGCAGCCCGCTTCTGGCACTCAGTTCACCTGTCGTGTTACTCGCAATTCCAGCACCACCCGCGGCACAGCATCCGCAATGGCTCGCCCTTCTGGCGCGGGGACCGCGCCCTCAAACGGGGGGGGTGAGCGTGCCACGAGACGGACCTTCCGACGACAGCCCGCGGGCCGTGTTACAACTGGTGCAAGACGGTCCGCATCACCAGCGGTAGCAGCATCCGGTGCAACCCGAGGAGCACCTCCAGCATCAGGCCCGTCAGCGGGAGCAGTAGCGTCACCTGGAGCCCCTCCGGCCCCAACTCATGTGGCAACAGCAGGGGCGGCGACATCTGAAGCCTCGCCGGCACCAGGTCCCCCCGCGGCACCGGAAGCCTCAGCGGCATTCAAAGCAGCAGCATTACCCGGAGGCCTTCCGGCACCGGGCCATTCCGCGGCACCAGACGCAGCAGCATCCCCTGGGGCACCCCCGGCACCAAGCCTTACCGCAGCGATAGCGGCAGCATCACCCAGTATGCCTCCGCCATCTAGCCCTGCTGCATCCCCGGTGGTGATGACAGCTGCGGGAGCACCGCCACCATCCGGCCCATCTGCACCAACCGCGCACTCCTCCTCTCCACCGGCCTCACGTGGAACCCTACGCCCCTTGTTCAGTGCCGGCACAATCATGGAGGGCGCACAGACACGTATGGAGGAAAGCTCTAGGGACAGTGGAGATCATCCCAAGACGGATTACTTGTTGGACGTGGTAAGCAGCATGATCATCCACTTACTCGACGAGCTCCCGGAGGCAGTCCGTGCAAGCTTGGGGGAATCCTTCTTCAACCCCGCCTGGCAAATGGCACTGAAGGGAGCGGCCAAGACCGCCCTCGCCTTGGGGCCGCGAGCGCGACAGGTACAGCTACTGGAAACAGCGGGGGCCAAGCGTCTCCTTTTGGTGCTCCGCGACCTCCTCAACCTTCGTCCAGCGCAGGCCATGGCGGGTGTGGCAACGCTCCTGGACACGGTACAACCTGACCATAATGTGGATGCTGCCCGCGAATGGTTGCTCCTGGTCCGCCGTGACCAGACCGCGAATCCCACACGCCGCTATGTACATCTACTCCAGGAGCGCGCCTGGGCACTCACGGTATACCACGCCGCCCGCATGCCGGCAGGAACAATGGAAGTACCGGACCGCAAGGCAACAGCGGAACTCTGGAGGTGGGGCTACCTATTCGGGCTCACCTCCCGCAGGTGGGAACTGCAGTACACCGCGGCAGAACTGGCAGCCATCTCCGCGGCGGAGCAGCAGCATGAGCATTGGTTCACCGCTATCGCCAACGCCTGGCAGCTGACTCAAGACAACGCCACGCGCCAACGGGCTGTGACCGAGGTAGCAGAAGGGTTATGGAAATCCCTTCAGGGAACCCGCACAGCACTAACAGGAGAGGCAGTACGTCACTGGGCCCGTGAAGCAGTCAACGTGTGTCGCGAGGAAAAGAACCGCACCCANGGGCTCACCTCCCGCAGGTGGGGACTGCAGTACACCGCGGCAGAACTGGCAGCCATCTCCGCGGCGGAGCAGCAGCATGAGCATTGGTTCACCGCTATCGCCAACGCCTGGCAGCTGACTCAAGACAACGCCACGCGCCAACGGGCTGTGACCGAGGTAGCAGAAGGGTTATGGAAATCCCTTCAGGGAACCCGCACAGCACTAACAGGAGAGGCAGTACGTCACTGGGCCCGTGAAGCAGTCAACGTGTGTCGCGAGGAAAAGAACCGCACCCACAGTGAAACTGAAGAGGCGGAAGAGTATCTCCGCGACTCCTCCAAGCTCACAAGCATGAGGGAGCGGCTGCGTGCACTTTGGCATGAGATGGCAGAAGAACGGAGGCGGAAGGAAGAAGCTGCAGCGGAGCAGAGGGTGGCGCAAGAGGTAGAAGCTGTGGTGGAAGCTGTACTCGCGGCCGCGGAACGCGAAGCAGGTGTGGAAGACCGAACAGGACAAGAGACAAAAACCGCTTCGGAGGTAGAGGCGGCAGATGCAAGGGAGGCGGCGACCGCGGCAAAACAAGCAGCATGGGCACAGGCAGCAGAGCAGCAGGAAGATGCACAAGGGGAAAACGGGGGTTGAGCCCAGGACGTGCTCGTATACGCCAAGGCGGCGGCAGCCAAAAGAGGAGCGCGGAAGAACACCCCACAACTGACTCTGTCCCAGGCTCTGCTCGACAGAAGAGCCAAACTCCAGCGTGCAGACAGAAGAGCTACAGCATCCGCTCCTCCTCGGGGGCAGGCGGTCCCAGTTCACGCGTAGTCAGTCAGCCGAGCGGCTGAGCCACAAAAGGACTCCGCTGCGAAGAAACAAACGCCGTCAGCGGAGACTACACCAACATCCCACCGCAAGGAAAAAGGGAAGCGCACCATTGAGGACAGCTCCACGACCATCACCCCCGCCAAACGCAGTAAACAAACCCGCCCCACCCCGGGAATTGGTCAGCCTGTTGACCTGGAACAGCTCGCGCAGGTCCAGCGGAGCGTCGTCCAAGCAATGGAGCTGCTCCTGGAAGTATCCCGCAACGTACCATTGCCGGCCGGATCGGTCCCGGCTCAACTTCAACCCCTCCTGGGGAGCGCAAGCGCTACACCACAACACAAGCACGGGATTGAAGAAGGTGCTGCGGTGACTGCGGCGAAACAGAAGGCAGGTGGGGTGGTGATCTCCGAACTCAGTGAGTCACCATCACCTGACGAGGACCAGCCAATCATGAAGGGGCGGGGCCTGCTGCGACTCCCCGAGGCAGCATCGGAACAGAAGGCAGAACCAGAGGCAGGCGAGGTCCGCGGAACACGAGGTCGACGGCATGGAGCAGTGCCCAAAATGACACTGCGAAGCCAATGGGATGAAGGGGAACTCCGCGCGGTAGGGATTCTGCGCATCTTCCCCGCCCCGGACAGCTGGGACAGGGAGGCCCCCGTCTATGACGAGAAAAACCAACGGCGCCTGCAGACGATGAAGGCGGAACAAGATGCGAGGAGGGCCCAGGGGCTGCCGGCGCTGTAAAAGGAGAAGAAGAGGAAGCAGGGAGAAGCCGCCACGGGAAAGGTGGTGAAAGAGAAGCCCGCCGAGACGTAGAACTGGAGGATCTGGCAAGCTGCGCACATCTTGCTCTGCGCCACAACCAAGGAACAGCAGAAGGTGGAGGCGGAGAAGGTGTACAAGGCCCTGGGGGCGCGGATGGGGGTGGAATATGACAGGAGGAAGAAGGACGATCTCGCCCACACCTGCGAACAGTACGCGTGGGAGGGTGGCCGTCTGTGGCGGACCAAGCCACAGGTCTTGTGGGTGCCCCCACCCACCTTGCAACGAGCGGTGGTCGAAGCATACCATCAACACCACCACACTGGCGTCCAGGCACTCAAGGAGCGTCTCACCCCCATCCTGCACATACCAAACCTCCTGGCAATAGTGAAAGACGTGGTGCAACACTCTGCCCCATGTGAACGCCACCGCAAGATAACACCGCGGGACATGCCGCTCTTCTTACCCTCCCCCATTGGCGAGCCGTTGGACCGTATCATCATTGACTTCCACAGACCTCGTCATCGCCGCGCCCAAGGAGAGCGGTACTGGATTGCAGCCGTGGATCATTTCACCAAGTACATGTGGGTCCGGGCCGTTCCCGACAAGTCCTCGGAGCGTGCGGCATGCTTCATCAGGGAAGAGGTGTTCTACAAGTTCGGAGGATGTCGTGTGGTGCAGAGTGACAATGGCACTGAGTTTGCAGGGGCATTCCACGAAGAGCTTGCGGAGTGGGGAGTGCAGCATGTGCATTTTGGACGATACCGTCCTCAATCCCAAGGCCAGGTTGAGCGGCTGCACGAGATCCTGGAGCGGGCAGTGGCCACCGCGGAGGTCACAGACTGGGGGGAGACCCTCAAAAGACCGCCCACTTCATCAACATCGCCCCTAGCCGCGCCACCACATTCTCGCCACATGCCCTCCTCTTCGGGCAGCCTCCGCGCACGGCACTTGGCATGCCGCAGCCCCCACTACTGCTGCCACTGGACCCGGAGCAGCAGCAAGATGGAGGCTCAGAGAAGGAGCGGGAGCTGGCAAGGGACAAGGAAGTGCAGGAGTGGTACCGGGCGCGATGCCAGAAAACCGCCGCGGTGAGGGCAGAGGCACGCCTCAGAGCCTCGGTTTCGGCTTGGCGCGGATGTGATGTCGCCAACCGACGCCTCAACCACGGGGCAATTGAGGAAGGAAACCTGGTATACCTCCGCCCCTTCCCCGGCGTGGGACGTGAACCAGAAGAGGCGCGGCAGGTGTATCGCGTGGCCGCAGTGGACGTGGGACAAGTGTGGCTGGAAGGGCCAGACGGGTTCAGTGAGCGGAGCTACCCTGCAACAGGGTTTATTTTGCTACCCCCGGCCTGGCAGACGCACATACCCAGTACGGGTGGAGAACTCCCTCCTCTGGAGGCGCGCAAGGGATCAAGGGGATGGCGCGCGGAGGAGGTGCTGGAGCAGTGCGAGACCTAGGTGTCGGAGCAGGAGGAAGTGTGGAGTCTGGAACCTCCGGAGGAACCAACGGACGGCTCTGATGTGCAGGAGGTCTCCGCGGAAGGAAGACGCGCGGTACATGAGCACCAGGAGCAGCGGGAGCAGCAGGAGCAACAGGAGCCGCAGGAACAACAGGACCAACCAGAACAGCAGCAATCAAGATCACAACAGACGGGCAACGGAGAAATAAGCCCACAAGGGATCACCGATGCTCCACGGAAAAACGTCCCCATGAGCCCCCGCGCCCTGGCTGCCTACACGGGGCCCTGCGCCGTCTGTGGGGAGAACCTGCCCGAGAAAAAGCTCCTGAAAGTCGTCTGCCGCACCTGTGGCGAGCCCGTGCATCAGGGGCTAGCCAAGAGCTGCATTGGTTGGAACCGCACCTGTCTGCGGTGCATGAGTGAAGACCAAGGGGAGGAACCGGAGCAGAAAAAGGAAGAAGGCGGCGAAGCCGGCCCTGGTTCCGGCGGCAGAGCCGGCCCAGGCTCCGGGGGAGGAGAGGCGCGAGGAGGATGGGACCCCGATGAGGAAGAAGAAGAGGAGGAAGAGGAAGCAACAGGGATGCGGCAAGGGCCACGTACAGCAACGGGGGCCACCATGCGACAATGGCAAGAGGAAGGTCGGATGGTAGCGGCGGAGCAGGCCCAGAAGGAGAAGGCATGCCAGACGTGTGCTCAATGCGGGCACCGCTGGGGCAGACGGGTGCAGGACTGTGAAGGATGCCACCGAAGGATATGCGACGAGTGCCTGGAGCAGCCGCGGAACGCAAAAGGGGAACGGAGCGGATCAGAAAAATGTCGAAGGTGCCGCCAAGAGATTGAGCGCAAGCTCGGGATCCGGAAGCCGATGCATGTCACCGCAGAGGGAGAGGAGGTTGACTCGGAGGACGAGGACGAATAGGACCTGCCCGCACCTGCCGCGGAAAACTGCCCCACCTACATAAAGGCTGTCCACACAGGGGAGCGCTGCACCCAGTGTGGCCGGATGGCTCATCAGAGCTGCTTGGTGACGGGTAGCTCGGTATGGGCAGGACAGTGTCAAAGATGTGTGGGAGCGGAAGTCGTGGAAGCAGGGGCCTCACTATCCTACGATACTGAAACTTTGGCCCCACTCTGCGAAGGGTGTGAAACAGAGCTGACCGAATTCGGCAAACCCTGCGGCATGTGTCGAACCATGTGCCACCTGTGGTGTGGCAAACACTGGAAGGAGGGCATCTGGACCTGCAGCAACTGTCGCAACAAGCCGCGGAGGATGAAATGGAAGTTCTCCAACCAGCGCCTCTGCACGGGGGACAACTGCCTTGGCCGGCTCCAGGGGTCAGTCTACCGGTGCGAGCACTGTGGAGGCCTGGCACATGAATCCTGCGTCAAGGAGGTGGGGCGGAGCAGCGAAGGCAAACGGATCTACCGATGCTGAAGCTGCCAAAAGTACGAGCGCGCGCCACACTGCTCCTCATGCAAGAACTTGGTCGGCGCGCCCACGATCGGAGCGCGGTGTGAAGGATGCCGGCTATTCGTCCATGATGAGTGCGCGGTGAAGCTCAAGCGGAGGGGAGGAACGGTGGAAAGATACTACAGGCCGTGCCAGGAGCGGGGTCGCCCCAAGCCCCACAAGTACTTCACGCAAAAAGCGCGCTGAGAGACTCTGAGACAGAGTCTCGGAAAGGGGGGGGGGGGTTGGGGGCATCAGTGTCACGCACAATCCTGCCACAGCTCCGCGGAAGAAGTGACCGGCGGAATAGGGATCGAGGAGGCAGAGGGTCCGCGCATGGTATGCTGGCTCCCGCGGATGCGGTTGAGCGAGGGGTAAGCGTGTATCCGGGGGAGGCAGGGGTCAGGGTACCGGTGGAAGGGCTGCCGCAGACGAACATTCGTCTGCGGCGGTTCTTTTCAGCCAAAGAATTTGTGGCCAGGCGGGAAGCAGCAAAGGGAGGGGCCGCGGTGCAAAGGGAACAGGGACAAGCTGAAGCAGGATCCGCGACCACTGACGAAGCGCACGCAGGACAGTGGAGGAATTGAGCAATCAGAGGAGAAAACGACCAATCAGCACAAGTGACCAAGCATCAATTACGGAAGAGTCTCGGGAGACGCACCGCGGAAGACGAAGATTCAAGGAAGAACACAAAGAACCGCGTGTACGAGCCGTGGATGAAGAAAGTGACCTGCAGAATAGACAGTGTGTGTGGGGCGAGACCCGCGGTGCGTAGCCGCACCGCGTGGAGTCCGAGTAGGAGGAAGAAGGATGATGTGAGAAGGACGAGACCGACAGCGTGTAGACACGCTATGTGGAATCCAAAGTAGAAAAGGGCCTCATTAGCAGAAGCACAAGTGCAACTCAGACCTGCTTGCCTTCCGAAGTATTTCATGTACTCCGCAATCAGCTTTATCAAAGTCATTGGCCTACTCTCATTCCCGTGCTCCGCCCATTGCCCTCTTGCCCTCAGTTGCTCTCGGAGTCCGGTCCGCGGACTATGGGAGTATGTGCGTAAAGAACCAAAAGTCCGAGTGAGGTGGGCTGCCGGCGGTGTCCCTTGCTTGCACACGTCCGCGCAACGGGGTTCCGCGGAGAGGAGTCGGACTCCACGAGGTGGTGGACTCCCGTGTGGGAAGAAGTGGAACGCGAAGCATCACTCATCGGTGAGGTGCCTGTACAGAAGCCTAGAACTGTGGTCCGCGGAATAGCTGATAGTCGCGGGTTTTTCCATTGTGGGTTGCCGTACTCTAGTGGATCGCGGAGTGTCACTTCTCATAAAGCTGTATGCGCAGCAGTCCCAAACTCGTGGTCCGCGGAGTAGCCTCTAGCCTGGGGGTGGCAACCGTGTCTTGCTGATCACTTGTAGTAAACTTGTAGTAGTGAAGGGAGAAATCCGCGGAGATCCGCGGAGAGTTGCCGTCCGCGGAAAAATCAGGGACGCGGCAAAATTGGGGGCATCACCATTCCCTTCATGAGCTCCAGCAGTCCCTTGTGCGCGAGGTAGATCTCAAAATGCCACCGCCACAGCCCAAAGCCTGGGCCACCCATGTACTTTTGGATGGGCGAGGACTCTGTCTTCTGCGCCATGTTGAACTTCTGCAATGGACAGTCTCAACGTGCGACGGCGAAGTCGCGCGGGGCGACACTCCCATGCGTTTGCGGAAGCCGTGAACGTCTTGGTAGGCAGGTCAGGGCTGTGGGCCCATAACCCTTTGTCATGAATGCTGTCCTGGCGTGCCCTGAACTGCCTAAGTGTCCACGGCTGCTTAGTGCAAAGAGACTTCCAAGGGAGGTGTGTGCTTTGGGTCGCCACAACACCAGGGGAGCAGAATTCTGGCAGAAGACAGATCGCAGAAACTGAGAAAGGCTGGGAGTCATCAATGGTTTGTTATTTTGTTGAGAGTACATCAGATTCTTATAGCCTGTGATCTAAGCTTTCAAACGCATCCAAGCACGCCCAAAACGGAGCAGTAGAGCCCCTGCTACGGCCGTTAGAGTAAGCCATGGTGGAGCCGAGCCGCCCACCATATCCACGAACGGGAGGCGCTTCGACGGTGGCCTGTCGAAGCGCCCTTCCTGTCATCCCAACGTGGGGGGAGGCTCGCCCTGGTCCAGAAGACCATCCACATCCCTTTTGTTCATGGCCCATGTGCCCTTGGAGCTCATTGAAGTCGAACTCGGATCACTGGTGGTGGAATTACTCCGTCACCAATGACGGAACCCAGATTCCACCCACCTACCACCCAAACTTCGGATGGGGCTATCTTTCTGAATTCTCAACCAAGTCGAGCAACTGAAAGCTCGAAACTGCATGGCGAAATGCAAGGAGTCCAAATCTGCAATCAGATCAGAAATCCAGCCACTCCCTAGTGGCCGAACCAGGAAAACGGCAAACGGCATCCATGGCAGGGGCACTTTTTAACAGAACCAAGTACGGTCTGAGTCCAAGAACGATGTGGGTGTGTGATCGGAACCGGTCTGCTTCCTACTGCAAGCCAGCACTGCCTCGCAATAATTCTACTGGGATCCCCGCCACACTACTGAAAACTTCTGCCTTCCCCTCTACTGACGACCCCTCTGCCACGGCACTCACGGACTCTGCTCACAAACTGCTGCATTGCCTAGGGTTTCTCTCCTCCCTCTACAACCTGGTGCTGAGGCGTCCACCGCCTCCAAAACCTCCCAAGCTCTCTCCGTGCTGTGCCTCCACAGAAGCAAGACTCCCCGGCCTACCATTCAAGGCTTGCACCCCTCTCCTGATCTAAGAGGGGTGTCGGATATTATCTCGGAGATCGCTTCAAGGGGTGCAGCCACTAAGAAAATAAAGAGTGACCGCACAGGTTAGTCTCCAAAGCCACACGACCAAAGTCCGAACGGTCTCGCGACCGACGATCGTGTGAACCTCGCCACTACCGAACCAGCGGTTTTGTGCAAAGAACGGTCAAGGCGAACGCACCTACGGAGATCGCTCCTGCACACGTCACTCCCCTATGCGTACGGCTATCAAAGCCGAATCGTGGTCTCGAAGCGCTCCACCTCTCTCTTGCCCGAGTCGCCACTCACTTCTGTGTCCGCTCGCCGAAGCGCACTAGGCTAGGATACTAGCTATTTGTGTTGTTGGCATTCCTTTGAGTAATCAATCCATTGGATTCCTCATCAGGCTCGCCCTTTGGGCCGCCTTTAGTTCCTTTGCCTTCATTCCCTGCTCAGCGCCCGTGCTCTTGCAGTGCGCCCAGTTCTATCCTACTAACATCATTCATACATCAGCAACACCCACACCTTTGAGGAAGCTTCCATCCTTCATTCCAAATTGCTGCGTCCACTATACTCAACAATTCCTCAGCACCCGCACCTTCTGTGCTGCGCCCACATCACATTCCTCCGCTTTCCTCTCGCTTCCGCGTTCATTCCGCTTTCCGCCGCCGTTGCCACTCTGCTTCTGCTTGTGCTTCTGCCCTCACTCTAAACGCTCGTCCTTGTGACCGTGTCCACTCATCGGAAGCACAAGCAATCTTCTGACACCACCAGCATGAGCGCCTCCGTGTTCTTCTTCTCGAAGGCCTCCTTCTGTGCTTCCGTCGCTGTCACTTCGTCGAGGACTTCCGTTCCCTGCATGACCTGCAGCACACCCTTATGCGCGAGGTGGATCTCGAAGTGCCACCTGCATAGCCCAAAGCCAGGGCCACCCGCATACCTCTGGATGGCGTGCGTCTCCTTCTGCGCCATTGTGTAGTCTTCACTCCGGGACCTCGGAGTTTGACGGCGACGTCATCCCCGACGACAATCCCGTCCGCCGCGAAAGCCGTGAGCAATTGTAGACTGGTCAGGGCCGTAGGCCCATAACCCTTTGTCAGAAAGTGGCCCCCGGGTGGAGGCAGTTCCAACGTGTCCTGACTGGTTTTCTGCGTTCATGGCTTCTCTTGTGCAGGCTCTGAGTCCAAGCGTGAGCCTTCTGGTCGCCTCACGCTATGTTTCTGGAAGTGGAAGAAAATTGTGAGACAGTCGCTTTTGCAAAAGGGAATAACGAAATTTTGGATTAGTTTTCGAACATGAACATGATGTGAACATTTGTAGGACTAGTCATGAGCTCTCCAACGCATCAAACTGTGCGCAATTTGGAAACCCGTAACTCCCGCTACGTCAGACGAAGCGCGGCACCCCAAACCAGCCGCTCACTCGACGGCGTGCACCACGTCGCCCGCCGAGGCGCCTTCACACATCAAGGACCCATCAAAACGCCATTCTGGAGGTGCAGATGTCCCTACGCATAGTGGCGGTGCCCCTCGCGCCTTTGGGGTCTGTTTCGATGAGTTAATCATTAAGTTTGGTGATTGGGATGGATGTGGGTCGAAACCTGTTCGCGGACCTCCAGTCGGAATTTTGACTATGTCCACGAGTAGCAAACTGTACTACTGAAATTCGGACTCCGAGCCAGGATTTTGGCTAAGTCCCTCAGTAACAAAACTGCACCCCTAAATCCGGCGGATCATCAACTGGATGCCTCGGCAGTCCTTCCGGAGCAAAATCCCCATATGGCATTTTGTTACTCGTTCAGGTGGATTATCCAACTCCAGTCAAACTGCGGCCGACTCCCAGAGCCGCTGCACAAACCCCAACTTTGGAAGCCTATATCTCCCTCGTTACTTGTCCGATTCCAGTGAAACAACTTTCACCGGATTCAGCAACTCGTCCAATTTCAGGGGCAATCCTCCATGTTATGATTTGAGCAATCCTCGAGTCACCAAAGCCGTCAAAGAAGAATTTCTCTCAGTGGCGGCTCATCGGCACCTCCCGGTGCCGCACTTGTACATGCAGAGGGGCAAGTCGTCAACAGGTATCACAGACACGTATCAGGCACAATTACCATGCACAAGTATCAAGCACAAGTATCAGGCACAAGTGTCAGGCACATGAATTGGGCACAAGTATCGAGCACAGGTATCATGCGCAAGTATCAGGCACAAGCATCAGTGAGACGTATAAGGCACAAGTATCAGGCACAAGTATCAGGCAGAAGTAACAGGGAAATGCATCAAGCACAAGTATCAGGCACAAGTATGATGCAAAAGCATCAGGCACAATAATCAGGCACAAGTTCCACGCAGAAGTATCAGGCACAAGTATCATGAACGCGTTTAAGGCACAAGTGTAAGGCAAACGTATCAGGAACTGGTACCAGGCACACGTTTCCAGCACAAGTATCAGGCACAAGTATCAGGGACAAGTATCAGGCACACATGTCAGGCGCAAGGATCAAGCACAAGTATTAGGCACAACTTTCAGGCACAATTATCAGGCACACGTATAAGGCACAAGTATCGGGTTCAAGTATCCGGCACAAGTATCAGACACAGGTATCAGGCACAAGCAGCAGGCACAAGTGTCAAGCACAATCATCAAGCACAAGTACTAGGCACAAGTATCAGGCACTTGTATCAGGCACAGGTATCAGGCACAAGCATCAGGCATGAGTTTCAGGCACAAGTATCAGGCACACGTTTCAGGCACAAGAATCAGGAACAAGTATCAGGCACAAGTATGAGACACAAGGATCTGGAAGATGTATCTGACACACGCATGAGGCACAAGTATCAGGCACATGAATCAGACACACGTTTGAGGCACAAGAATCAGGCACAAGTATCAGGCACACCTACCAAGCACAATTATCAAGCACAAGTATCAGGCACAAGTATCATGCACAAGTCTCAAGCACAAGTATAAGGCACAAGTATGAGGAAGAAGTATGAGTCAGAAGAGTGAGGTACAAGTACCAGGCACAAATATAAGGCGCAAGTAACAGACACAAGTATCATGGACAATTATCAGGCACAATTATGAAGCACACGTATCAGGCACAAGTGTCAGGCACAAGTATGAGGCACAAGTGTCATGTACAAGTATTTGGCGCGAGTGTAAGGAACAAGTACCAGGCACACATATCAGGCCCAAGTGTCAGGCACAAGTGTCAAGTACAAGTTTTTTGCACACATATTACGTACACGTACGAGGCACTAGTATTTGGCACAGCTATCAGGCACACGTATGAGGCCCATCAATGAGGTACAAGTATCAGGCATTGGTATCAAGCAAACGTATCAGGCACAATTGACAGGCACGAGTATCTGGCACACACATCAAGCACAAGTATTAGGCACAAGTGACAGGCACAAGTATCAGGAACAAGTATCAGGCACAAGTATCAGGCACACGTATCAGACACAAGTATCAGGCACAAGTGGCACGCAGATGCATCTGGTGCAAGAAACAGGCACAAGAACAATGCACAACTAGTAGGTAAACGTTTGAAGCATAAGTAACAGGCACGAGTATCAGTTACAAGTATCAAGCACAAGTATCAGGCATACGTATCTTGCAAACGTATCAGGCAAAGGTATCAAGCACAAGCATCAGGCACAAGGATCAGGCACAAGCACCAGGCACACGTACCAGGCACATGTATCAGGTACGAGTATGAGGCACAAGTATCAGGCACACGTACCAGGCACGAGTATCAGGCACAAGGATCAGGCACAAGCACCAGGCACACGTACCAGGCACATGTATCAGGTACGAGTATGAGGCACAAGTATCAGGCACACGTACCAGGCACGAGTATCAGGCACAAGTATCAGGCTCAATGATGAGGCACACGTACGAGGCACAAGTATGGGACACAAGTATCATGCACAAGTATGAGCCACAAGGACCAGGCACAAGTATGAGGCACAACTATTGGGCACAAGTATGAGGCACAAGTATCAGGCACGAGTATGAGGCACAAGTATTGGGCACAAGTATGAAACAAAAGTATCAGGCACAAGAATCAACTTCAAGTATCAGACACAGGCATCAGGCACAAGTATCAGGCACAATAACTTGGCACAAACATCAGGCGCAAGTAACAGGCACAAGGATCAGGCACAAGTATCAAGCACAAGTATCAAGCAAAAGTATCAGGCACAAGTATCATGCACAAGTATCATGCACAAGTATCAGGCACAAATATCAGGTACATGTATCAGGCAAGAGTGTCCGGCACAAGTATCAGTTAGAGGTATCAGCCACAAGAACAATGCACAAGCATCAGGCACAAATATCAGGCACAAGTAACAGAGAAACGTATCAGGCACAATATCAAGCAGAAGTTTCAGGCACAAGTGTCAGGCACGTGTATGAGGCACAAGTATCAGGCACAAGTGGCAGGCAGACACATCAGGCGCAAGAAGTAGGCTTAAGTACCATGCACAAGTATCAGGCACAAATATGAAGCATAATCAGTTGGCACAAGTATCATGCAAAAGTATCAAGCAGGAGGATCAGGCACACGTATCTTGTACAAATATGAGGCACAAGTATCAGGCACAAGCATCAGGCACACGGATCAGGCACAAGTATCAGGCACATGTATCGGGTACAAGTATGAGGCACAAGTATCAGGCACAAGTACCAGGCACAAGTATCAGGCACAAGCATCAGGCACACGGATCAGGCACAAGTATCAGGCACATGTATCGGGTACAAGTATGAGGCACAAGTATCAGGCACAAGTACCAGGCACAAGTATCAGGCACAATTAGCAGGCACAATGATCAGGCACAGGTTTAAGGCACATGTATCGGGCACAAGTATCAGGCACAAGTAGTCGGCACAAGGATCAGGCACAAATATGAGGCACAAGTATTGGGCAGAGGTATGAGGCACAGGTACCCGGCACAAATATCAATCTCAAGTATCAGCCACAAACATCAGGCACAAGTGTCAGGAACAATAATCAGGTACAAACATTAGGCACAAGTAACAGGCACAAGTATCAGACACATGTATAAAGCACAA
>SZWC01000045.1:73976-93905 GCA_023375785.1 Penium margaritaceum | reverse complement strand
TCAGCCACAAACATCAGGCACAAGTGTCAGGAACAATAATCAGGTACAAACATTAGGCACAAGTAACAGGCACAAGTATCAGACACATGTATAAAGCACAATTATCACGCAGATCAGGCACAAGTATCAGCCAGGCGTATCAGGCACTGTTATCAGGCACAAGTATGGGGCATAAGTATCAGGCACGGGTACCGGGAACAATTATCAGGCACAATTATGGGGCATAAGTATCAGGCACATGTACCGGGAACAATTATCAGGCACAAGTATGGGGCATAAGTATCAGGCACAAGAATCAGGCACAAGTATCAGGCTCGAGTATGAGGGACAAGCATCATGCAAAAGTAGTAGGAACGAGAATTATGCACAAGTATCAGGCAGAATAATCATGCACAAGTGTCAAGGACAAGTATCAGGCACAAGTATGAGGCAGAAATATCAGGCACAAAATCAGGTAAAAGTATAAGGCACACGTATCCGGCACAAGTATCCGCACAAGTATGAGGCACACGTATAGGGCATAAGTATCAGGCACAAGTATCCAGCACACGTATCATGAACATTTATCAGGCACACGTACCATGCTCAAGAATCAGGCACGAGTATCAGGCACAAGAATTAAGCACAGGTATTATGCACAAGTAAAGGCAGACATATAAATAATAGGTACAAGTATCAGGCACAAGCATCAGGCACAGCTGTCAAGAACACGTATCAGGCACAAGTACCAGGCACAAGTATCAGGCACAAGTTTCAGGCATAGGTGTCAGGCACGAGTATTAAGCACAAGTATCAGGCACAAGTACCAGGCACAAGTATCAGGCCCACGTATCAAGCACAAGTATGAGGCACAATTATCCGGCGCAAGCATCAGTTACTAGTATAAGGCACGAGTTCTAGATATCAGTAAGATGGCACAAGTATCAGGTGCAAGTATCAGGCACAAGAATGAGGCACAAGTATCAGATTTGGTCTTGGCCCATCGCCAATCCATGCCCATCGATACACATCGATCCATCGATGGACCCCTATCCGGGGCATCAATGGGGCCCCTAATGCAAGGGGCACAGAACTTCCCAGAACTGCACAGATGCTTCGGGATTGGGCACATTCACAATATGTATATCGCATTCACATCTTCTAAAGAAATACATTAAAATCCAGAATGACACCATTATCATTGTTTTATCCATTTTCATGCACTTTGGCATTCAAATACATAGTGCCACAGTCACATTCATATCCTACTGTCCATACACATTCATGTAGCCTTATGTACAATGGCTTGCAACTGTTAGCACTTTTATGACTACTCTGCATTCATGTCCACTTCACAGCCTACATTGAATCTCCAAACAAGCAGAATAAAATATTGCAAAGGGGAGAGGAGCAAACATTGCTTGATAGAATGATCCAGGACAAGTGACAATGACAATGCCACAACTATCAGGAACAAGTGTCAGGCACAAGTATCAGGCACACCTTTTAGGCACAAGCATTGGGCACACGTATCAGGCACAAGCAAGAGGCACAAGTATGAGGCACAAGTATAAGGCACATGTATGAAGCACAAGAACCAGGCACAAGTATGAGGCAAAGGTATGAAGCACAAGAATTAGGAAAAGGTATTTGGAAGAAGCATCAGGCACAAGTATCAGAGACAAGTATCACGCACAATTACCATGAACAAGTATCAAGCACAAGTATCAGGCACAAGTGTCAGGCACATGAATTGGGCACAAGTATCGAGCACAAGTATCATGCACAAGTATCAGGCACAAGTATCAGTCAGAAGCACAAGGCACAAGTATCAGGCACAAGTATCGGGCACAAGTAACAGGGAAATGCATCAAGCACAAGTATCAGGCACAAGTATGACGCAGAAGCATCAGGCACAATAATCAGGCACAAGTTCCAGGCAGAAGTATCAGGCACAAGTATCATGCACGCGTTGAAGGCACAAGTATAAGGCATACGTATCAGAACTGGTACCAGGCACACGTTTCCAGCACAAGTATCAGGCACAAGTATCAGGGACAAGTATCAGGCACACGTGTCAGGCGCAAGGATGAAGCACAAGTATTAGGCACAACTTTCAGCACAACTATGAGGCACACATATCAGGCACAAGTATCGGGCTGAAGTATCCGGCACAAGTATCAATCACATGTATCAGGCACAAGCAGCAGGCACAAGTGTCAAACACAAGCATCAAGCACAAGTACTAGGCACAAGTATCAGGCACTTGTATCAGGCACGGGTATCAGGTACAGGTATCAGGCATGAGTTTCAGGCACAAGTATCAGGCACACGTTTCAGGCACAAGCATCAGGCACAAGTATCAGGCACAAGTATGAGACACAAGGATCAGGAAGATGTATCAGACACACGCATGAGGCACAAGTATTAGGCACATGAATCAGATACACGTTTGAGGCACACGCATGAGGCACAAGTATCAGGCACACCTATCAAGCACAAATATCAAGGACAAGTATCAGGCACAATTATCATGCACAAGTCTCAAGCACAAGTATAAGACACAAGTATGAGGAAGAAGTATGAGTCACAAGAGTGAGGTACAAGTATCAGGCACAAGTATCAGGCACAAGTATCAGGGACAGGTATCAGGCACACGTATCAGGCACAATTACCATGCACAAGTATAAAGCACAAGTATCAGGCACAATTGTCAGGCACAAGTATCAGGCACACAAATTAGGCACAAGTACCAAGCACAAGTATTAGGTAAAAGTGTCAGGCACAAGTATCAGTCGCAGGTATCAGGCACGTGTATCAAGCACAAGTACCAGGCACACGTTAAATTACAAGTATCTGGCACACTATTAGGTACAAGTTTCAGGCACAAGTATTAGCGGCAAGTATCAGGCACAAGTATCAGGTGCAAGTATCAGGCACAAGTATCAGGCACAAGTATCAAGAACAAGTATGAGGCACAAGTAGCAGGCACAAGTATAAGGCACGGGTTTAAGGCACAAGTATCAGGCACAAGTATGAAGCACACGTATCCGGCACAAGTATCAGGCACAGATTTCAGGCACAAGTATCAGGCACAATGTAAAGCACAAGCAGCAAGCACAAGCATTAGGCACAAGTATCAGGCCCTTGTATCAGGCACATGTAGCAGGCACAAGCACCAGGCAGAAGCATCAGGCACTAGTATCGGGCACAAGTATCAGGCACAGATATCAGGCAAAAGTGTCTGGCACAAGTTTCCAACACAAGCATCAAGCACAGGTATCAGGCACACGTATCAAGCACACGTATTGGAAACACGTATCAGGCACAAATATCAGGCACAAGTATCAGGAACAAGTGTCCAGCACAAGCATCAAGCACAGGTATTAGGCACAAGTATGAGGCACTTGTATCAGGCACAAGTACCAGGCACAAACAGCAGGCACAAATATCACGCACAAGTATCAGGCTCGAATGTCAGGCACAAGTATCAGGCACACGTTGCAGGCACAAACATCAGGCACAAATATCAGGAACAATTACGAGACACAAGTATCAGGCACAAGTATCAGGCCCACATATCAGGCAAAAATATCAGGCACGAGTATGAGGCACAAGTATCACGCACATGTATCAGGCACATCTATCAAGCTGGAATATCAGGCACAAGTATCAGGCTAAAGTATCAGGCACAAGCATAAGGCACACGTATCAGGCACAAGTATCAGGCACAAGTATCATGCACAAGTCTCAAGCACAAGTATGAGGCAGAAGTATCAGGTACAAGAATGAGGCAAAAGTATCAGGCACAAGTATCAGGCGGAAGCATCAGGCACAAGTTTCAGGCACAAGTATCAGGAAAACATATATAACACAAGTATAAGGATACAGTATTAAGGCAGAAGTATCTGGCACAGGTATTAGGCACACGTATCAGGCAAAATTTTCAGGCATAAGTATCAGGCACAAGTATCAATCACAAGTATCAGGCACAAGTATCAGGCACAAGTATCAGGCACGTGTATCAGGTACAAGTACGAGGCACAAGTATCAGGCATAAGTATCAGGCATGAGTATCATGTACCACGCACAAATGTGAGGCAAACGTATCAGGTACAACTATCGTGCACATGGATTAGGCACACATATGAGGCGTGAGTCTTGTTCACAAGTATGAGGCACAGGTACCAGGCACAATTATCAGGCACAAGTATCAGGAACAAGTATCAGGCACAATTATCAGGCACAAACATCAGGCGCAAGTAACAGGCACACATATGAGGCACAAGTATAGGGCACAAGTATCAAGCACATGTGTCAAGCTCAGGTAGTAGGCACAAGTATCAGGTACAAATACCATGCATAAGTATCAGGCACTAGCATCAGGCACAAGTATCATGTAAACAGATCAGGAACAAGTGTCAGGCACGAGGATCAGGTAGAAATAGCAGGCACAAGTATCGGGCACAAAAATCAATTACACACATCAGCCACAAGCATCAGGCTCGTGTATGAGGCACAGGTTTCAGGCACAAGTATCAGATACAAGTATTGAGTAGATGTATTAGGAACAAGTATCAGGCACAAGTACCAGGAACAAGTATCAGGAACAACGATCGGCACAAGTATCAGGCACAAGTAACAGGCACAAGGATCAGGCACAAATATCAGCCACAAGTATCGGACACAAGTATCAGGCACAAGTATCAGGCACAGGTATCAGCCATAAGCATCATGCACAAGTACCAGGCAAACATATCAGGTACAAGTGTCAGGTGAAAGTAACAGGCACAAGTATAAAGGACAGGTATGAAGCAACAGTATCAAGCACAAGTATCAGGCTCAAGTATCAGGCACAAGTATTGGACACAAGTATCAGGCGCGATTATCAGAAACTAGCATCAGGCACGATAACCAAGCAGACATATGAGACACACGTATCAGGCACAAGTATCAGGAACAAGTTGCAGGCACAAGTGTCATGCACAAGTATCACGCACAAGTATCAGGTACACGTCTCAGGCACAAGTATCAGGCACAAGTATCAGGCACAAGTACCAGGCACATGTATCAGGTACAAGTATGCGGCACAAGTATCAGGCATAAGTATCAGGCAGAAGTATAAGGCACAAGTATCAGGCATAAGTATCAGGCAGAAGTATAAGGCACAAGTATCAGGCATAAGTATCAGGCAGAAGTATAAGGCAGAAGTATAAAGCACAAGAATCAGGCACAGGTATCAGGCACATGTATGAGGCACAAGTATCGGTTACACATATAAGGCACGCGTATCAGGCACGGTTATCAGGCACAAGTATCTTGCACAAGTATCAGGAACAATTATCAGGCACAAGTATCAAGGACAAGTATCAGGCACAAGTATAAGGCACAAGTACCAGGCACAAGCAACAGGCACAAGTATCAGGCACGTGTATCAGGTACAAGTATGAGGCACAGGTATCAGGCATAAGTATCAGGCACAATTATCAAGCACAGGTCTTTGGCACAAGTATGAGGTACAAGTACCAGGCACAAGTATCAAATACAAGCATCAGCCACAAGGATCAGGCAAACGCAGCAGGCACAATTATCAGGCACAAACATAAGGCGTAAGTTACAGGCAAAAGTATCAGGCACAAGTATCAGGCACAATTATCCAGCACAAGTATCAGGCACAAGTATCAGGCACAAGTACCAGGCACAAGTATCAAGCACAAGTATCAGGCAAAAGTATCGGATAAAAGTACACGGCACAAATATCAGGCACAAGTGTCAGGCACAGGCATCATGTATAAGGATCAGGGACGACTGTCGGCTGAAGTATCAAGTACATATATCAGCCACAAGAATCAGGCACATGTATGAGGCACAGGTATCAGGCACAACTATCAGGTGCAAGTAACAGGAACAAGTATCAGGCACAAGTATCAGGCACAAGTATCAATCAGACGCATCAGGCACAAGTATCAGGCACAAGTATCAGGCTTATGATGAGGCACACGTATGAGGCACAAGTATGGGACACAAGTATTATGCACAAGTATGAGCCACAAGGATCAGGCACAAGTACGAAGCACAACTACTGGGCACAAGTATGAGGCACAAGTATCAGGAACAAGTATGCGGCACAAATATTGGGCACAAGTATGAGGCACAAATACCAGGAACAAGTATCAACTTCATGTATAAGACACAGGAATCAGGCACAAGTATCAGGCACAATAGCCTGGCACAAACATCAGGCGCAAGTAATAGGCACAAGTATCAGGCACAAGTATCAAGCACAAGTATCAAGCACAAGTATCACGCACAAGTTCCATGCACAAGTATCAGGCACAAGTATCAGGTACAAGTATCAGGCACGAGTATCAGGCACAAGTATCAGTTAGAGGTATCAGCCACGAGAACCATGCACAAGCATCGGGCACAAATATCAGGCGCAAGTAACAGACAAAAGTATCAGGCACAAGTATCAAGCAGAAATATCAGGCACAAGTGTCAGGCACGCGTATCAGTCACAAGTATCAGGCACAAGTGGCAGGCAGACACATCAGGCCCAAGAAACAGGCACAAGTACCATGCGCAAATATCAGGCACAATCATGAAGCATAATCAGTTGGCACAAGTATCAGGCACAAGTATCAAGCACGAGGATCAGGCACACGTATCTTATACAAATATCAGGCACAAGTATCAGGCACAAGCATCAGGCACAAGGATCGGGCACAAGTATCAGGCACATGTATTGGGTACAAGTATGAGGCACAACTATCAGGCACGAGTATCGGGCACAAGTACCAGGCACAAGTATCAGGCACAATTAGCAGGCACAATGATCAGGCACAAGTATAAGGCACAGGTATCGGGCACAAGTATCAGGCACAAGTAGCCAGCACAAGGAGCAGGCACAAATATGAGGCACAAGTATTGGGCACATGTATGAGGCACAGGTACCAGGCACAAATATCAATTTCAAGTATCAGCCACAAACTTCAGGCACAAGTATCAGGAAAAATAATCAGGTACAAACATTAGGCACAATTAACAGGCACAAGTATCAGACACATGTATAAAGCACAAGTATCAGGCAGAAGCATCAGGCACAAGTATCGGGCACAAGTATCAGGCACAAGTATCAGCCAGGCGTATCAGGCACTGTTATCAGGCACAAGGATGTGGCATACGTATCAGGCACAAGTACCAGGAACAACTATCAGGCACACGTATGGGGCATCAAGCACAAGTACCAGGAACAATTATCACGCACAAGTATGGGGCATAAGTATCAGGCACAAGAATCAGGCACAAGTATCAGGCTCGAGTATGAGGGACAAGTATCATGCAAAAGTAGTAGGCACGAGTATTAGGCACAGGTATCAGGCAGAAGTATCATGCACAAGTGTCAAGGACAAGTATGCGGCACAAGTGTGAGGCAGAAGTATCAGGCACAAGAATCAGGTACAAGTATAAGGCACACGTTTCCGGCACAAGTATGTGCACAAGTATCAGGCACGCGTACAATGCACAAGTATCAGGCACAAGTATCTAGCACACGTATCATGCACATTTATCAGGCACACGTACCATGCTCAAGAATCAGGCACGAGTACCAGGCACAAGAATTAAGCACAGGTATTACGCACAAGTAAAGGTAGACATATAAAGCACATGTACAAGTATCAGGCACAAGCATCAGACACAGCTGTCAAGAACACGTATCATGCACAAGTACCAGGCACAAGTATCAGGCACAAGTTTCAGGCATAAGTATCAGGCACGAGTATTAAGCACAAGTATCAAGCACAAGTACCAGGCACAAGTATCAGGCCCAAGTATCAAGCATAAGTATGAGGCACAATTATCTGGCGCAAGGATCAGTTACTAGTATATTGCCACCCTCAGTTCACAGGTTGTGGAGACGGGACTGCCAACTGGTTTGCAGTCCTCCATGCCGTACCGCTTCAGCACCCCGGCCATGTATTTGGCCTGCCCCAGCTCAAGTGTGCGCGCCCTCCGGTTCCGCGTGATGCTCACCCCGAGGTAGTACTCCAGCTCCCCCATGTCCGACATCTAGAATCTGCTCCTCATCTGCTCTTTCAGCCGCTGTAGGCTTGGCAGATCCGTCGAGCACAAAATCAGGTCATCCACGTAGAGAGCAACAATCTGATGGAGCTGTTTGTCGCTTCACACGTACATGATGTGATCCGATTCATAGCGCTTGAAGCCGAGCTGTGCCATGAAGCTGTCTATCTGTTGGTACCAGCATCTGGGCGATTATTCTAGCCCATACAAGGACTTCCGCAGCTTGCACACCTTGCCCTCCGGTGCCTCCATCCCTCTGGCACCTCCATGTAGATCTCTTTGTCTATGATGTTGCTGAGGAAGGCCATCTTTACGCCCATTTGGTGGACCTCCATGTCCTTCGCGGCTGCCACCGCAAGGATCGCCCGGATGCTTGTGAACTTGGCAACGCGAGCGAACACCTCATCGTAGTGCTTCCCTTACGCTGTGTGAGAAATAAAGAAGAGAAACCAGCAAGAAGACCGGAGCACATCTGAGCACACGAAATAAACAGGACCGCACAAATCTCAACGGACACNATCGCCCGGATGCTTGTGAACTTGGCAACGCGAGCGAACACCTCATCGTAGTGCTTCCCTTACGCTGTGTGAGAAATAAAGAAGAGAAACCAGCAAGAAGACCGGAGCACATCTGAGCACACGAAATAAACAGGACCGCACAAATCTCAACGGACACATACAAACAATATCCGTGCGCCAACAATACCACGTCCCGAAGTCTTGGAGGAACCCGACAAACTGCGCTACAGAGAAGCCATCGCCACACGTCTCTCAAAGTACACAAGCTAGCACTTCCACCTCGAAGGGGTGATAGCGAAACCTAGCACACTATTTTTGATAGCCTAGACCAGAAAACTACTTGCTTCCGCTATTCTATCAATCAATCATTTCCTTCATCTTTCTCGCAGCTGTGATTTCCCCCGTCCTTCAGTCGTCTGCCTGTCTCGTATTGCTCAGCTCCATAAGTTGTTACTGCCACCCTGCTCAACTCCTGACTTGTGCTGATCAGCGCCACGAGCGTTCCCGTGTCGCCTTATCCGATCCTCCAAATCCTGACATCGTATCAGAGCACTGGGTTTCCAGCCCTGGTCAACCGGCCACCATGCTCCTAGTGATTATCTTCGTAGTGGCAACTGTGAGTGTTTGGCTCCTTCCGTGGCGCGCCGTGCCAGACAATGACAAGGCAGACGCTGACACCACAAGAGAGGCCTCCTTTCTCCATGTCGCCCAAGTCTCCATTGAAGATGACGAACCTCCTCCGCTGACACTTGTTGCGACATCTGACTCCCTCTATATCGAACAAGTCCTCGATTCAGGATGTGCTATTCACATACTCAAAGATGTTGACGTCACCACACCGCTGGCAACACCAGTCACCATCATGATTGTAACCAAGGGAATGACATCACTCTGCCGCTACTCCGCTAATCTCACATCTTCGGCAGCACCAAGTGGACAGATACGGGGCTACCACACCCCTGACCTTTGACACAATATCCTTTGAGTTCATCAACCTCAGAAGGAAGGTGTAAACATCCTCTTCCACGCCTATGGGTCGGAAGCCCAGCTGACGACAGCTGACAACAAACCACTGGCAACCTTCACCGTTCGCAACAACCTCTATCGCCTGCAGATTCCTTGCACAACAGCGATCTTTGCCGTTGAAGCCGATACTCAGCCCTCCTCCTGTGATTGCCGCAGTCTCTCTCATCATGTGCTTCTACATCATCACCGCCTTGGGCATCCAAACTTCAATGCGCTCCTCCGTCTACAGGCCAAGAATATGGTGAAAGGCCTACCACCGCTCTCTCCACTAACCCGTCTTACAGGACCACCTTGCAATGCTTGCAGTCTTGGTAAATTAAAGGCGTCCCCTCACCCTCCTCGCGTCGCTTGAGCAACAAGACCTCTTGACATCCTTCACATGGACTTTGTGGGACCAATTCGTCCCACCTCTCTTCAAGGCTAAGAGTACTTTCTCACCATTGTGGACGACCAGTCTCGCTTCGGCACCACAATCCCTCTCACGTCCAAAGCTGATGCCAAGCCTGCCTTCATCAAGTGGTCATAGTATCAAATGAGCGGCCTCCACCAGTCCATTGGTAAAATATGGACAGACAGAGGTGGTGAATTCCTGTCTCATGAACTCTGTGAGTTCCTGGCGGAGCGCGGTATTGGGCATGAGATGAGTATACCATAATCACCTGAGCAGAACGGAGTGGCAGAAAGATGGAACGGGGTCCTGGTCGCTCTTACCCGTACTCTTC
The DNA here is from genome assembly GCA_023375785.1 of Penium margaritaceum. Classification (NCBI taxonomy): domain Eukaryota; kingdom Viridiplantae; phylum Streptophyta; class Zygnematophyceae; order Desmidiales; family Peniaceae; genus Penium; species Penium margaritaceum. The sequence continues at coordinate 83,578 of SZWC01000045.1, read as the reverse complement.
TTGTGCATGCAGGAGCATCGGGAACCTTCTGGACTTGTGCACTACGTTATGCCACTAGAGTGCACAACAACTATCTAGCCAAGTCACCCCAGCAGAGCTCTGGCTGGGATATAAGCCAGACGTCTCCAGACATTGACTCCAGGGTTCTACAGGCTATGTCCTGCTCAACAAAGCTGACTGAGCTCACCCGCATCTCTCCAAAGTTGGGCAACGAGCCTTGCACCGCATGTTCACTAGGTTTGCCCTCAACTCCTCTGCCTACCTGTTCTATGAGCCCGACCTCAAACGAGAAACCTGCAGCACAGATGTCCATTTCGACAGAATCGCTCTCTTCTTCCGTCAATCCGCCCCCATCTTCACTACTCCTCTTACCTGGACAATCTTTCCACAACAACCTACAGTGCTCACATCTCTAACCATCCTTCCTCCACCAGCTACTCCTTCCACATCAGCAACTCCTCCAACAGCATCTACTCCATCAATACTCTCGTCCACACACACTCCCGTTCAACAACGACCAACTTCATTACCACCACTCACTCCTCTCACTCCTGACGATGACTACAAAACCATCTCCGAACACCTTCCAACACTCGGGCGTCCACTTTCCTCAGCAGCAGCAGCCCCACAACCAGTTGCACTAGCATCAGCACCAACGACAGCAGCAGCAGGCACAGAAGGAGCTGTAGCTACCTCAGCATCAGAGGCACCTGCCCCAAGAATCATGCCAATTGCAGAATCGGTACTACGACGGTCCACCACAAACAGAGCAGTAGCCTCTCTTTTCACCATGACCAACACAGATGGAAACCTTAGCATTCAGAAAGATCGCCATGTTGAGCTACTCCCAACCTCCTTCCTGCCCTACTGGATTGCAGCTGGAGATGGTCTCAACTCCCTTCGTTGACCAACTCCTCCCATGAATCCTCGGCTCCGACAATACGCCTGCAGTCCTCTTCTCAGCACCACCATCACCACAGCTCCCATTGCCACCCCTAGCACGTACACTGAGGCTCTAAATGGGCCCCAAGCAGACCAATGACAAACCGCCATTGCCAGCGAACTGGCCTCCTTCAAGTCAACCTCCACCTACACTGACATTCCTCGACCACCCCACACCAATGTGGTCACAGGCAAATGGGTCTTCCGTGTCAAAACTCAATTGGGAAAGCCAACAGAATTCAAGGCTCGCTATGTGGCAAAGGGGTTCTCACAGCGACACGGCGTGGACTTCTTTGAAACCTTCTCACGCACTGCAAAGCTGACCACCCTTCGAGCCTTGCTGCACATTGCAGCCACTGAAGATATGGAACTGCATGCCATGGATGTGTCCATGGCCTTTCTCCAAGGAGATCTGCACGAAACTATCTACTAGGCATGTCCCAAAGGCTACACTTTAGACCAGCCTAACACTGTGTGGAAACTGCATCGCCCAGTCTATGGGCTCAAACAATCTCCTCGGGAATGGCATGCCAAACTCCGTGCAACTCTCCTTGACCTGGGACTCACAGTGTCCACTGCCGATCCCAGTCTCTTCCTCCGTTCTCAACCAGATGAGCAGACCTATATTCTGGCCTATGTGGACGATCTCGCTCTCACCTCCAACAATCCTAGTGCTCTCCAGGGTCTGAAGCAAGCACTCCTGGGACGTTTCACCATGAAGGACCTTGGGGAACTGACCCATTATGTGGGGATTGACATCAAGAGGGACCGGGAGAAGCGACTCATCACTCTTTCTCAAGAGTCCTACATTGCTTCACTCTTGAAGCACTTTAGGCTCGAGAACAGCAACGGGGCTCAAACTTCTATGACAGTGGATCACAATCTCACCCCGCCAGCGTACATAGTCTCATCACCTTCCCCAGAACCATATCGTGAACGGGTGGGATCTCTGATGTATGTAATGGTCTGCACTCGTCCCGGCCTCACTTTCCCTCTCAGTCTCTTGTCACGGTACGTTGGAGATGGAAATCACAGTGCCCAACACTGGAATGCAACAAAGCGAGTCATAAGGTATCTGGGAGAGACCGCATCCTTCTATCTTGAGCTAGGAGGAACTCAGCCGATAACACTAGAAGGATACAGTGACTCCTCTCGGGCAGATGATCAAGCCAACCAAAAGTCGTCACAAGGCTACGGCTTCCACCTTGGCTCCCGACTGATCAGCTGGCGGTCCACCAGGTCCTCATCTATCTCACTCTCATATTGTGAGGCAGAACAGTATGCAAGTGCAATGGCTGCCCAAGAAGCCATCTGGTTGAAGCACCTCTTGTAAGACCTTGGATACCCACAACCACTTCCAGTCCTATGGTGTGACAACTGAAGTACCATCGCTCTCACATAGAACCCAGTCTACCATGGGCGAACCAAGCACATTGAGCTACGCTACTTCTTCATCAGGGAAAAGGTGCAAGAAAAAAAACTCTTGGTTCAACATGTGGACTCAAAGGCTATTCTATCAAGCAATCATTTCCTTTATCTTCCTTGCAGCTGTCGTTACCCCTGTCCTTTAGTCGTTTGCCTGTCTCATATCGCTTAGCTCCATAACTTATTACTGCCACCCTGCTCAACTCCTAACTTGTATTGATCAGCGCCACAAGCGTTCCTGTGTCGCCTTCTCCGATCCTCCAAATCCTGACACGCTGTGCGTAACCCTTTGCCACCAGCCGTGCCTTGTACTTGTCAACCACACCTTCCTTTGTGGACTTGGTCTTGAAGACCCACTTTGAGCCGATGACCTTGGCATCTATCGGCCTGTCAACAAGCTCCCACGTATCATTTTCTGTGATGGATGCCAGCTCAGATTTGATGGCTGCGTCCCATTGATCCCGCTGGAGCCGCGCAAGCGCCTCTTGCACGGTTGTCGGCTCTGTTGATGCAGCCAGCATGCACCGCGTCATGCCGATCCATCAACCGGTGCTTACGTTGAAGTGTTTCCCCGCTTTGCGCTATCTCCCGCTCCGGCGCGGCAGTTTTGGTGGCGCATCGTCACTCTGCTGCGATCCCTCTGACTCAGCACGCTCCGGTGAATTCTCGACCGGACGGCTCCCCAAAGATCTCTCCCGCTCTGGTGAAATGTTACCCGGACGGCCGGCGCTTCCAGTGGACTTTCCACCAACGCCAGAAGCAAACTGTGCCGGGAGTGCGCGCCTTGGCACCCTCAGTGCCTCATCCGCCAGATCCTTCAGGTGGATCTCCTCGTGAGCTTGATCGTCATCAGAGTCATCCGTTTCGGCTGCCACCGCTGGTGCACTGTCGCGCTCTGATGTTACATCATCAACTTCGGCGTCTGCCGGTTCCTTCTCGTAGTCAAGGAGCTGGAACCACTCCCCCAACTTTGGGGAGTCCACCACGCCCGCTTCGTTGCTGCTGACGTTACTATGCTGCTCGTCAAACTCGACGTCTTGGCTGCGGATTATCTCCTCCTTGTGCATGTCGTAGAGCCGGTACGCCTTATGCGCGCTCTCATAGCCAATGAAGCGATACAGCTTTGCCCGGGGCTCCAGCTTGCCATCGCGCCACTGCGCAGCCTGCACCATTGCGTGCACCTTGCACTCAAACACGTTTAGGTGCGCCACACTTGGCTTGCGCCCGCTCCAAACCTCCTGCGGTATCTTCCAGCCGCTCTTTCCCTTCAGCACCGCTGTTGGAGTGAGGTTGATGGTGTAGCTCGCATTACGCACAGCTTTTGCCCAGAAGCTCCGCGGCAATTCCGCATCCACCAACATGGTCCGTACCATGTTCAGCAGCGTCTGGTTTGCAGGCTCCAACACGCCATTAGACTGAGGCAAGTACGGCATAGTTTGTTGCCATTTTATGCCCTGCTACTTCATCCACCCGCTACTGCTCACGTACTCTCAACCGTTGTCACTGCGTAGCGCTCTCACCTTCCAGTCAGTCTGCCTCTCCACCGCGGCGACGTACTCCTTCAGCCGGTCCAGGACCTCGCCTTTCCGCTTCATGAAGTACACGTGGAGTCTTCTATTGTAGTCATCAATGAAGGTGACGAAGTAACACGCGCTGCCATTTGAGGCCGTCTTGAATGGTCCGCACACGTCGCTGTGCACGACCTCCAGCAGGTCCGATGCGCGATTCTTGTTCTCTTTGAACAGTTTGCGCCGCGCCTTGCCCAAAATACAAGGCTCACACTTTTTGCGCACTGCTACATCTGTCGCCTCTTCTACACCGTCAATGACGAGGCCATGTACCAGCTCGTGCTTCCCCACCTCCTTCACGACTACGGAATAGGAATGCCCCAATCGTCGGTGCCAGAGCTCCAGATCAGCTCCCCCTCCTTTAGCCAGGTTGACGGTGCATTCCTGCAAGTCTGCCAAATCTGTCGTCGCGGGGATCACCTTGGTCTCCATGATGTAGAGGCCTCCCTTGCGCTTAGCCTCCAGCACGGACTCGTCGCCACCGTCCTTGCGCACGACTGCCCCCTCTCTTCTGAAGAGTACCTTGTACCCCTTGTCCGTCAGACGGCTGACACTTAGGATGTCTGCCAAGCCAGGTACATGCTGCATGTTCTTGATCATGCGCTGCACCCGCTTCCCACCAACCACCACCTCCACGTCCACGTCCCCTTGGCCAGCCGCCGTCTCAACCTTGTCGTTCGTGACCACCATGGACTTGCTGGACTTGGTGTAGTCGATGAACCCAACCTTCTCGACTTGGGTGTACTCCTCGGCTCCGGAGTCAATGCATTGCCGGTGAGCCTTCTTGATGTAGTGGTTCTGAGTGCCGTTGAGGAGCGACTTCTTGCCTTTGGCGTCCTTGCTGTCGACCTTTACCTGCTCGGTGCACTCACAGCCCAATGGTCCTCCTTGCCGCAGGTGTGACACGCACCCTTCTTGGCGCCTGTCTTGCCGCCGCCATGTCCGCAACCTCCCTTGCCCCCACTTCCGCCACCATGCGTTTTGGTGACGAGGGCCGATAAGGAAGACGAGGACTCCCCGTAGCTCCATCGCTGCGCCTCGTTGTGGATGTACTCTGCGACCGCGCCATGGGTGAGCTTGTCTTCTGCCCATCCTTCCAAGACGCTGACGAGAGGGCTCCAACAGTCAGGAAGGGCCACGAGGAGGGATATCGCCTGCAGCTACGTGTTGATCTTCCATCCCACGTAGTTGCACTGTTAGGCGAGCGACTCAATCTCCTGCATGGCGGTGATGACATCATCTCGCTCCTCAATTCTCACTGTAAATAGTCGCTTCATTGCGAAGATTTTGTTCGCCAGCGACTTGGATTGATGAATGGTGCAGAATTTTTGCCAAGCCTCGGCTGCCAGCTTGCAGCCCTGGAAGTAGCCCCACTGCGACTCGGCTGTCCCGGACACCAGTTGTCAGATGTTATCTCGGAGATCGCTTCAAGGGGCGCATCGACTAAGAAAAAAAAGAGTGACCACACAGGTTCATCTCCGGAGCCACACGACCAAAGTCTGAACGATCTCACGACCGACGATCGTGCGAACCTCGCCACTACCAAACCAACAGTTTTGTATAACAACGGTCAAGGCGAAGGCACCTGCGGAGATCGCTCCTGCGCACGTCACTCCCCTATGCATATGGCTAGCAAAGCCGAATCGTGGTCTCACGGCGCTCCTCCTTTCTCTTGCCCGAGTCGCCACTCACTTCTATGCCCGCTCGCCGAAGCGCGCTAGGCTATGATACTACCTATTTATATTGTTTGCATTCCTCTGAGTAATCAATCCATTGGATTCCTCATCAGGCTTGCCCTTTGGGCCGCCTCTTGTTCCTTTGCCTTCCTTCCCTGCTCAGCACCCGTGCTCTCGCACTATGCCCAGTTCCATCCTGCTAATGTCACTCAACGCCCGCACCTTTGAGGAAGCTTCCATCCTTCACTCCAAAGTGCTGCGTCCACTCTACTCAATAATTCCTTAGCGCGCGCACCTTCCGTGCTGTGCCAAAATCACATTCTTCCGCTTTCCTCTCGCTTACGCGTTCATTCCGCTTTCCGCCGCCGTTTCCACTCTGCTTCTGCTCGTGCTTCTGCCCTCGCCCTAAACGCTTGTCCTTGTGACCGCGTCCACTCACCGGAAGCACAAGCAATCTCTGACATGGTATCAGAGCTCAAGTAACACACCCGGTGCTTTCGTGCTCACCGCTATTGGCCACACCCACTTTCACCTCCTTCACGTTCTTGCGCCTCGAAGACCTCTGATCACCAGAAGAACTACGGTGGCAGCGCTTCTTCTGACTAAGGTGTTGTGGTAGCACCACTCCACGTCCTCTTGGTGATTTCGCGCACGAGGTTCCGCCCCTGCGCTCACTCCTCCACACCAAGCAGCAGTTTTCCGCTTCTCCATCATCTCCGCCGGCTGCACACGTGGTTGTGTCCTTGCGCCCAGTTCATCTTCCTCCGAAGCAGTGCCTCACGCTGCCGACTTGCTCCTGATCAGCCGTCCTCCGTCATCCTTTCAGTTGCTCATGCTTCTCATCAGCAGTCGCTCCCTCATCGTGTCGCCGTTCTGCACCGCTCTCTCGAGCCGCCTCTCATTACTCACACTCGTTACTGCCTCCACGTCAACTACGTCATGGCCTCCGTCCTCACTCTGTCCGGTCTCCCCAAGCTCATTGTGAAACCCGATGGGTCTAGCAAGTACAAGCTGTGGAGCTACTCGGTATCTCTCTTCGTTGGAATCCAGAAGGTTGAGGGAGTTACCCTCAGCCACCTCCTCACCAATACTGATACCGGAGTGGAACCACGTGATGCCGCCGCCTCTGCCGCAACTGCCTCAACTGCAGCCACCTCAGGAAGTGACCCCTTCGGGGGCTCCGTGTCAAATCCTGTTCAGAGTTCCTCCTTGTATTCCGCTCCCATTCCCGCTGCTCCCGCATCCACCATCTCCCATGCCTCTTGGGAAGTCGCCAACAACAGCGCCCTCATGATCATCATGACCACCTCCTCTCCTGAACTGCATGAAGATATTCGTACGCTCGGCTCCAAGGCCCATGAGGGCTGGAAAGCCCTTGAGGACCGCTTCAGCAACAACACCTCCACCGCCTGCGGCATCAAGATCATGTCGCTTCTCCGTGCCCTTCGCCGCCCACACCAACATGGGCAGTTACATTGCAGCTGTCACCACCATTGCCCGCGATCTCAAGGAAATGAAAATCGACCTCCCGCGTGCTGTCGTCTACATCGGCATCATCTCCGCCCTCCCGGGTCTATATGAGATCATCCGCCAAATCCTGCTGCAACTACCTGTTGACCAGCTGACCATCGCCGTCATCAACCCCAAGCTCATGGCAGCAGAACAAGACTACGTTGCCAAGCAAGCACGCGAGACCACCATCGCCACCAACGTCTTCGAGACCATGGCCGTCACTGCTGAAAATTGCATGATCAACCGCTTCCCCGCCTGCTCCTACACCATCCGCCATGGTCTGCTCAAGGGACCAAGCGTTGCCGCCAAAACCACCCGCCGTACGTCTGCGATCACCGCGCCACCGACAAATGGCTGGACCAGAACCCCGGCAAGTCTTATGGCGAGCAACCCAACTAGGCGGAAGAGCGCCGTCAGCGCTACTACAACCGAATGGGAAGCTCAAGCTGGCGTTCAACCCCAGCCAACAACGTGGAAGCACCTCCCTTTCCTGCCGTCTCTGCTGCTGGGAATCCTGCTCCGAACAATGCTGTTATGTTAGGAGGAGTCGAGCCAGTGACTGATATTGGACCTAAGGAGTATGGTCATCAGATGTACACCGTGTCCTCCTCTCCTCCTCTCTCCTCTCACACCTCTCTCTACAGCTTTGACTCTCTGCACATTGCACTCATCCAACCTCTGGCTACATACTCCACTGCCCATCACAGTCACTTCCTCTTCATTCATGACCAATTCTCATAGCACTGCACTGTTCTATCCCTTCGTACACTGGCTGGAGCTGTTCCTGCACTCGATGATTACTTACGGCAACAGACCAGGCATTTTGACAGACCACCTCGCCTCATTTGCTCCAACACTGCTCATGCATCCCTTCACACTGTTCTCACAGACAACTGCATGACCCACGGAACACTGCTAACCGCTGCTCTTGCCCACGGCAAGATCCTTGTCAACCGCCTACTGAAGGAAGCAGACCGCTTCATGCAAACGCATCACATGACCTCGCAGATATGGACCGCATGCCTCCGCAGAGTTGTCACCGCTCACAATCTGCGCAGACCCAAGTACGGTCTGAGTCCAAGAACGACGTTGGTGTGTGATTGGAACCGATCTGCTTCCTACTGCAAGCCAGCACTGCCTCGCAATAATTCTACTGAGATCCCCGCCACACTACTGACAACCTCTGCCTTCCCCTCTACTGACGACCCCTCTGCCACTGCACTCACTGACTCTGCTCAGAAACTGTTGCATCGCCCAGGTTTTCTCTCCTCCCTCTACAACCTGGTGCTGAGGCGTCCACCACCTCCAAAACCTCCTAAGCTCTCTCTGTGCTGTGCCTCCACAAAAGCAAGACTCCCCGGCCTACCATTCAAGGCTTGCACCCCTCTCCCGATATAAGGAGGGTGTCGGATATTATCTCGGAGATCGCTTCAAGGGGCCAGCCACTGAGAAGATAAAGAGTGACCGCGCAGGTTAATCTCCGGAGCCACACGACCAAAGTCCGAACGGTCTCACGACCGACGATTGTGTGAACCTCGCCACTACCAAACCAACGGTTTTGTGCAAAAATGGTCAAGGCGAACGCACCTGCGGAGATCGCTCCTGTACACGTCACTCCCCTATGCGTACGGCTAGCAAAGCCGAATCATGGTCTTGCGGCGCTCCACCTCTCTCTTGCCCGAGTCGCCACTCACTTCTGTGCCCGCTCGCCAGAGCGCGCTGGGCTAGGATACTACCTATTTGTATTGTGTGCATTCCTTTGAGTAATCAATCCATTGGACTCCTCGTCAGGCTCGCCCTTTGGGCCGCTCCACTTCCTTTGCCTTCCTTCCTTGCTGAGCGCCCGTGCTCTCGCACTGCGCCCAGTTCTATCCTGCTAACGTCATTCATACATCAGCTGTTGGAATGATGCTCCTCACCATGGCAGGAGTGACTCCAAAAAGGAACACCAAAAAAGACAAGCCTTAGTGGCTTAGTGGATAATGGTGTCCACCTCTAGAGGCAGGGGCCGGGGTTCAAGTCCCACAAGATGAAATTATGCCCTGCCTCAAGGGAGGTGGAAAATAGATGCCAGGAAGTTAGCTCAACCTCTAGAGTTCCTCTTTAAGATTCTAGAAGGCCAGGTGAGGGTCCAGGAAGGTGGCACACCTTCTAGAAGGGGTGACTTGTCCTACAAGGCATCTAGAGGTGTCTTGGTCTTCTGGACACCTTCCCTCCTACTAGAAGCAAGCTGAGGAATCTAGGAAGGGGCAGAAGCTTCTAGAGGAGGGAAGGGATGCCTTCCTAGGTGGGAAAAGGACAGCCTACCAAGGAGCACTCTAGAAGCCATAGAATCTGCTAGGAAGCTCCAAGTCTGGCATGCTTTGGTGTTCTGGAAAGCTTAGATCAGTGGCTATAAAATGCCACTGCTTGTGAGCCTTGATCAAGTGTTCATTCCCAGTCAATTGAGGCCAAAACTATTGCCTCACTCTCTGACCAG
>SZWC01000045.1:0-70910 GCA_023375785.1 Penium margaritaceum | reverse complement strand
TGCCCTGCCTCAAGGGAGGTGGAAAATAGATGCCAGGAAGCTAGCTCAACCTCTAGAGTTCCTCTTTAAGATTCTAGAAGGCCAGGTGAGGGTCCAGGAAGGTGGCACACCTTCTAGAAGGGGTGACTTGTCCTACAAGGCATCTAGAGGTGTCTTGGTCTTCTGGACACCTTCCCTCCTACTAGAAGCAAGCTGAGGAATCTAGGAAGGGGCAGAAGCTTCTAGAGGAGGGAAGGGATGCCTTCCTAGGTGGGAAAAGGACAGCCTACCAAGGAGCACTCTAGAAGCCATAGAATCTGCTAGGAAGCTCCAAGTCTGGCATGCTTTGGTGTTCTGGAAAGCTTAGATCAGTGGCTATAAAATGCCAGTTCTTGTGAGCCTTGATCAAGTGTTCATTCCCAGTCAATTGAGGCCAAAACTATTGCCTCACTCTCTGACCAGTTTTCTACCATCCTTGGAACCAGTTGCCTCCATAGTTTCAGTCTCTCCAAAAACAGTTGGTGGTGTGAACCAGCCACTGCTAGGGACCCTCCAGGGTGCACACTCACCCTCAGGCCAACATCAGCAACACCCGCACCTTTGAGGAAGCTTCCATCCTTCACTCCAAAGTGTTGCGTCCACTATACTCAACAATTCCTCAGCACCCGCACCTTCTGTGCTGCGCCCACATCACATTCCTCCGCTTTCCTCTCGCTTCCACGTTCATTCCGCTTTCCGCTGCTGTTTCCACTCTGCTTCTGCTCGTGCTTCTGCCCTCACCCTAAATGCTTGTCCTTATGACCACGTCCACTCACCGGAAGCACAAGCAATCCTCTGAAACCAGCAGCATGAGCGCCTCTGTGTTATTCTTCTCGAAGGCCTCCTTCTGTGCTTCCATCGCTGTCGCTTCGTCGAGGACTTCTGTTCCTTGCATGAACTGCAGCACACCCTTATGTGCGAGGTGGATCTGAAAGTGCCACATCCGTAGCCCAAAGCCAGCGCCACCCGCATACTTCTGGATGGCATGCGTCTCCTTCTGCGCCATTGTGCAGTATTCACTCCGGGACCTCAGAGTTTGACAGCGACGTCATCCCCGACGACAATCCCGTCCGCCGCAAAAGCCGTGAGCGATTGTAGACTGGTCAGGGCCGTAGGCCCAAACCCCTTTGTCAGAAAGTGGCCCCTGGGTGGAGGCAGTTCCAATGTGTCCTGACTGGTCTTCTGCGTTCACGGCTTCTTTTGTGCAGGTTCTGAGTCTAAGCGTGAGCTTTCTCCTTGCCTCACGCTATGTTTCTGGGAGTGGAAGACAATTGTGAGACAGTCGCTTTTGCGAAGGGAATAACGCAATTTTGCATTAGTTTTTGAACATGAACATGATGTGAACACGTGTAGGGTTAGTCATGAGCTCTCCAATGCATAAAACCGTGCACGATTTGGATAACCGTAGCTTCCGGTACGTCAGTCGAAGCGCGGCACCCCAAACCAGCCGCTCACTCGGCGGCGCGCACCACGTCGCCCGCCAAGGCGCCTTCACACATCAAGGACCCATCAAAATGCCATTCCGGAGGCGCAGATGTCCCTACGCATAGTGGCGGCGACCCTTGCGCCTTTGGTGTCTTTTTCGATGAGTTAATAATCAAGTTTGGTGATGGGGATGGATGTGGGTCGAAACCTGTTCGCGGACCTCCAGTCGGAATTTTGACTACGTCCACGAGTAGCAAACTGTACTACTGAAATTCGGACTCCGAGCCAGGATTTTGGCTGAGTCCCTCAGTAACAAAACTGCACCCCTACATCCGGCGGATCATCCACTGGACGCCTCGGCAGTCCTTCCGGAGCAAAATCCCCAGATGGCATTTTGTTACTCGTTCAGGTGGATTATCCAACTCCAGTCGAACCGCGGCCAACTCCCAGAGCCGCCGCGCAAACCCCAACTTTGGAAGCCCATATCTCCCTTGTTACTTGTCCGATTCCAGTGAAACAACTTTCACCGGATCCAGCAACTTGTCAACTTTGAGGGACAATCCTCCATTTGTGGGTTCGAGCAATCCTTGAGTCACCAGATCCGTTGAAGACGAATTTCTCTCTGTGGCGGCTCATCTGCGCCTCCCGGTGCCGCAATTGGGCATGCAGAGGGACAAGTTTTCAACAGGTATCAGAGACACGTATCAGGCACAATTACCATGCACAAGTATCAAGCACAAGTACCAGGCACAAGTGTCAGGCACATGAATTGGGCACAAGTGTCGAGCACAGTTATCATGCACAAGTATCAGGCACACGCATCAGTCAGAAGTATAAGGCACGAGTATCGGGCACAAGTATCAGGCACAAGTAACAGGGAAGTGCATCAAGCACAAGTATCAGGCACAAGTATAACGCAGAAGCATTAGGCACAATAATCAGGCACAAGTTCCAAGCAGAAGTATCAGGCACAAGTATTATGCACGCGTTGAAGGCACAAGTGCAAGGCAAACGTATCAGGAACTGGTACCAGGCACACGTTTCCAGCACAAGTATCAGGCACAAGAATCAGGGACAGGTATCAGGCACACGTGTCAGGCGCAAGGATCAAGCACAAGTATTAGGCACAACTTTCAGGCACAACTACCAGGCACACATATAAGGCACAAGCATCGGGTTCAAGTATCCGGCACAAGTATCATGCACAGGTATCAGGCACAAGCAGCAGGCACAAGTGTCAAGCACAATCATCAAGCACAAGTACTAGGCACAAGTATCAGGCACTTGTACCAGGCACAGGAATCAGGCACAAGCATCAGGCTTGAGTTTCAAGCACAAGTATCAGGCACAAATGCCAGGCACATGAATCAGGCACACGTTTCAGGCACAAGCACCAGGCACAAGTATCAGGCACAAGTATGAGACACAAGGATCAGGAAGATGTATCAGACACACGCATGAGGCACAAGTATCAGACACATGAACCAGACACACGTTTGAGGCCCAAGAATCAGGCACAAGTATCAGGCACACCTATCAAGCACAATTATCAAGCACAAGTATCAGGCACAAGTATCATGCACAAGTCTCAAGCACAGGCATAAGGCTCAAGTATAAGGAAAAATTATGAGTCAGAAGAGTGAGGTACAAGTACCAGGCACAAATATCAGGCGCAAGTAACAGACACAAGTATCATGCACAGTTATCAAGCACAATTATGAAGCACAAGTATCAGGCACAAGTGTCAGGCATGAGTATAAGGCACAAGTGTCGTGTACAAGTATTTGGCGCGAGTGTAAGGAACGAGTACCAGGCACACGTATCAGGCCCAAGTGTCAGGCACAAGTATTGTGTATAAGGAACAGGGACGAGTATCAGGCTGATGTATCAAGTACACGTGTCAGCCACAAGCATCAGGCACATGTATGAGGCACAAGTATCAGGCACAACTATCAGGCGCAAGTAACAGGAACAAGTACCAGGCACAGGTATCAGGCACAAGTATCAATCAGACGCATCAGGCAAAAGTATCAGGCACAAGTATCAGGCAAAAGTATCAGGAACAAGTATCAGGTACAAGACTCACTAACAAGTATCAAGGCACAAGTACCAGGCACAAAAATCAGGCACAAGGATTAGGCACAGGAATCAGCCACAACTATCTGGCACAAGTATGGGGCACAAGTATCAGGCATAAGTATCAGTCATAAGCACCATGCACAAGTATAAGGTACAAGTATCCAGGACAAGTGTCAGGCGCAAGCAACAGGCACAAGTATATGGGACAATAGTCAAGCACAAGTATAATTCACAAGTATCGGGCAGACGTATCGGGCACAAGTATCAGGCACAATTATAAGGAACTAGTATCAGGCACGTTAATCATGCACAACATGTGGCACACATTTCAGGCACAAGTACCAGGAACAAGTGTCAGGCACAAGTATCAAGCACAGTATCAGGCACAATTATCAGGCACATGTCTCAGGCACAAGTATCAGGCACAAATTTGAGGCACACGTATCAGGCACAAGTACCGGGCACATGTATCAGGTACAAGTATGAGGCGCACGTATCAGGCACAAGTATCAGGTCAAAGTATAATTCACAAGTATTAGGCACAAGTATCAGGCACAATGACCAGGCACAATTATCGAGCAGACGTATCGGGCACAAGTATCAGGCACAAGTATCAATTACATGCACCAGCCAAAACCGTCATGCACCAGTATCAGGCACAATAATCAGGCACAAACATCAGGCCCAGGTAACAGACACAGGTATGAGGCACATGTATCAGTCACAAGTATCAGGCACGAGTATCAGGCACAAGTGACGTATACAAGTATTTGGCACGAGTTGAAGGAACAAGTACCAGGCACATGTATTAGGCCCAAGTTCCAGGCACAAGTATTCAGTACAAATTTCTTGCACACGTATTGGGCACAAGTATCGGGCACAAGTATTCGGCACAGCTCTGAGGCACATGTATGAGGCCCATCAATGAGGTATAAGTATCAAGCAGACATATCATGCACAATTGACAGGCACGATTATCTGGCACATGCATAAAGCACAAGTATCAGGCACAAGTGTCAGGCACAAGTGTCAGGCACAAGTAGCAGGAAAAACTAACTGGCACAAGGATTAGGCACGAGTATGAGGCACAAGTATTGGGCACAAGTATGAGGCACTAGTACCAGGCCCAAGCATCAATTAGAAGTATCAGCCACAAGAATCAGGCACAAGTATCAGGCAGAAACATCAGACGCAATTATTACGCACACGTATCAGGCACAAGTATCATGCACAAGTATCAAGCACAAGTATCAGGCACTGGTATCGGGCACAAGTGCCAGGCACAACTGTCAAGCACAACTATCAGGCAAAAGTATAAGGTACAAGTACCAGGCACAAGTATCATTATCAGGCAATCAGTCCCAAGTATCGTGTAAAAGGATCAGGGACAAGTGTTAGGCACAAGTACCAGGAAAAAGTAGCAGGCACAGGTATCGGACACAAGTACCAATTACACGTGTCAGCCACAAGCATCAGGCACATGTATGAGGCACAAGTATCAGGCACAAGTATCAGGCACAAGCAACAGACACAAGAATCAAGCACAAGTATTTGGCACAAGTATAAATCAGACCTATCAGGCAAAAGTATCAGTCACAAGTATCAGAAACAAGTATCAGGTACAAGTATCAGGCACAAGTCTCAAGAACAAGTATCGGGCGCAAGTACCAGGCAGAAGCATCAGGCACAAGGATCAGGAAACATTATCAGGAACAACAAGTTTGAGGCACACGTTTCAGGCAGAGGCATCAGGCACAAGTAACAGGCACAATGATCAGGCACAAATATCAGCCACAACTATCAAGCACAAGTATCAGGCACAAGTATCAGGCACAGGTACCAGCCAAACGCATCATGCACAAGTATCAGGTAAACGTATAAGGTACCAGTGTCAGGTGCAAGTAACAGGCACTAGTATCACAGACAGGTATGAAGCAAACATATGAAGCACAAGTATGAGGCTCAAGTATCAGGCTCTAGTATCAGGCACAATAATCAGGCAGACGTATGAGACACACGTATCAGGCACAAGTATGAGGAACAAGTATCAGGAACAAACATCATGCACAAGTATCAAGCACAAGTATAAGGCACATGTCTCAGGCACAAGAATCAGACACAAGTACCAGGCACATGTTTCAGGCACAAGTACCAGGCACATGTATCAGGTACAAGTATGCAGCACAAGTATCAGGCATAAGTATCAGGGACAAGTATAAGGCACAAGTACCAGCAACAAGTGTCAGGAAAAAGTATGAGGCACAATGATAAGGCACAGGTTTGAGGGACAAGTGTTGGGCACAGGTATGATGGACAAGTGATGGACAAGTATCACGCACGTGCATCAGTGCGAGGCACAAGTATCAGGCATAACTGTCAGGAACAAGTATCAAGCACAAGTACCAGGCACAAGTGCGAGGCACAAGTATCAGGCATGACTGTCAGGAACAAGTATCAATCACAAGTACCAGGCACAAGTACGAGGCACAAGTGTTAGGAACAACTATCAGGCACAAGGATCTGGCACAAGTACGGGGCACAAGTTTTGGGCACAAGCATGAGGCACAAGTACCAGGCACGACTATCAGTTACAGGTATCAGCCACAAGAATTAGGCACAAGTATCAGGCACAATGATCAGGCACAAACATCAGGCGCAAGTATCAGGCACACGTATCAGGCGCAAGTATCAACCACAAGTATCAGGCACAAGTATCAGGTACAAGTACCAGGCACAGGTATCAGGCACAAGCAATCAGTTACACGTATCATGTAAAAGGAGCAGAGACAAGTATCAGGCACTAATACCAGGCAACAGTAGAAGGCACAAGTAACGGAAACAAGTACCAATTACACGTATCAGCCACAAGCATCAGGCCCATGTATGAGGCACAAGTATCAGGCACAAGTATCAGGCGCAAGTAACAGACACAAGTATGAAGCACAAGTATCAGGCACAAGTATCAGGAACAAGGGTCAGGTACAAGTATCAGGCACAAGTCTCGGGAACAATTATCGGGCGCAAGTACCAGGCAAAAGCATCAGGCACAAGGATCAGGCACAAGTACCAGGAACAAGAATCAGGCGCACGTATCAGGCACAAGTATCAGACACAACTAACAGGCACAAGGATCATGCCCAAATATCAGCCACAAGTATCAGGCAAAAGTAGAAGGCACAAGTATCGGAAACAAGTACCAATTACACGCATCAGCCACAAGCATCAGGCACATGTATGAGGCACAAGTATCAGGCACAAGTATCAGGCGCAAGTAACAGACACGAGTATCAAGCACAAGTATCAAACACAAGTATCAGGAACAAGTATCAATCAGACGTATCGGGCACAAGTATCAGGCACAAGTATCAGGAACAAGTGTCAAGTACAAGTATCAGGCACAAGTCTCAGGAACAATTACCGGGTGCAAGTACCAGGCATAGTCATCAGGAACAAGGATCAGGCACAAGCACCAGGAACGAGTAGCAGGCACACGTATCAGGCACAAGTATCAAACACAGTTAACAGGCACAAGGATCATGCCCAAATATCAGCCACACGTATCAGGCACAAGTATCAGGCACAGGTATCAGCCATAAGCATCATGCACAAATATCAGGCAAACGTATCAGGTACAAGTGTCAGGTGCAAGAAACAAGCGCAAGTATCAAGGACAGGTACGAAGCAAAAGTATAAAGCACAAGTATCAGGCACAAGTATCAGGCACACGTATCAGGCACAAGTATCAGACACAACTAACAGGCACAAGGATCATGCCCAAATATCAGCCACACGTATCAGGCACAAGTATCAGGCACAGGTATCAGCCATAAGCATCATGCACAAATATCAGGCAAACGTATCAGGTACAAGTGTCAGGTGCAAGAAACAAGCGCAAGTATCAAGGACAGGTACGAAGCAAAAGTATAAAGCACAAGTATCAGGCTCAAGTATCAGGCACAAGTATGGGGCACAAGTATCAGGCGCAAGTATCAGGAGCTAGTATCAGGCACGATAACCAGGCACACGTATCAGGTACAAGTATCATGAACAAGTTTCAGGCACAAGTGTAATGCACAAGTATCAGGCACAAGTATCAGGAACAAGTATGAGGCACAATTACCAGGCACATGTATCAGGTACAAGTATGCGGCACAAGTATCCGGCACAAGTATCAAGGACAAGAATCAGGCACAAGGACCATGCACAAGTATGAGGCACAAGTATGGGGCACCAGTATGAGGCACAAGTACCAGGCACAAGTATCATTTTAAAGTGTTAGACACCATTATCAGGCACAAGTATCAAGCACATTAATCAGGCACAAACATCGGGCGCAACTAACAGGCACAAGTATCATGTTCAAGTATCAAGCACAAGTATCAAGCACAAGTAAGAGGCACAGGCATCAGACACAATTATCGGGCTCAAGTATCAGGCAGAAATATCAGGCACACGTATCAGGCACGGTTACGAGGCACTATTATGAGGCACAAGTATGCAGCACAAGTATCGGGAACAATCATCAGGCACAGGTATCGATCACAAATATCAGGCACAAGTATCAGGCACACGTACCAGGCACAAGTATCAGGCACGTGTATCAGGTACAAGTACCAGGCACAAGTATGAGGCACACGTATCGGATACAAGTATCAAGCACAAGTATCACGCACACGTATCAAATACAAGTATCAGCCACAAGAATGGGTATCAAGCACAAGTACCAATCAAGAGTACCAGGCACACGTATCTTGCACTAGTATCAGGCACAAGTATCAGGCACAAGTATCAGGAACACGTAGCAGGTACAAGTATCAGGCACAAGTTTCAGGAACAAGTACGAGGCACAAGTATCAGGCACAAGTATCAGGCACACGTATCAACTACAAGTATCAGCCAAAAGCATCAGGCACAAGTATCAGGCGCAAGTATAAGGCAGACGTATCACGTGCAAGTAACAGGCAAAAGTATCAGGCATAAGTATCAGGCATACATACCAGGTACAAGTACCAGGCACAGGTATCAGGCACAAGTATCAAGCAAAAATACCAGGCACAAGTATCAGGCACAACTATGAGGCACATGTATTGGGCACTAGGATCAGGCGCAAGTATGACGCACGGGCATTAAACACAAGTATGAGGCATGACTACCACGTAAAGGTATCAAAATCAGGTATTAACCACAAACGTCAGGCACAAGTATTAGGCACACGTACCAGGCACGAGTATCAGGCACAAGAATCAAGCACAAGTATCAGGCACATGTAGCAGGCACAAGTATCAGGCACAAGTATCAGGCACAGGTATGAAGCAAAAGTACCAGGCACAGGTATCAGGCAGATGCTTGGGGCATAAGGAGCATGCGCAAGTATGATGCACAAGTATTGTGCACGAGTATGAGGCACAAGTACCAGGCAAATGTATCAATATCAAGTATGACCCACAAGCATCAGGCATGATTATCAGGCACAAGTATCAGGCACAAACATCAGGCGCAAGTAACTGGCACAAGTATCAGGCAGAAGTGTCAAGGACAAGTGTCAAGCACAAGTATCAGGCACAAGTATCAGGCACATGTATGAGGCACAGGTATCGGTTACACGTATCAGGCACGCGTATCAGGCACGGTTATCAGGCACAAGTATCTGGCACAAGTATCTGGAACAATTATCAGGCACAAGTATCAAGAACAAGTACCACGCACAAGTATAAGGCACAAGTACCAGGCACAAGCAACAGGCACAAGTATCAGGCATGTGTATCAGGTACAAGCATTAGGCACAGGTATCAGGCATAAGTATCAGGCACAATTAACAAGCACAGGTCTTGGGCACAAGTATGAGGCACAAGTACCAGGTACAAGTATCGATCACAAGCATCAGCCACAAGGATCAGGCAAAAGCAGCAGGCACAATTATCAAGCACACAAATAAGGCGCAAGTAACAGGCAAAAGCATCAGGCACAAGTATCAGGCACAATGATCAAGCACAAGTAGCAGGCACAAGTATCAGGCACAAGTACCAGGCACAAGTATCAAGCACAAGTATCGGGCAAAAGTACCGGGTAAAAGTACGAGGCACAGGTATCAGGCACAAGTGTCAGGCACAGGTGTCATGTATAAGGATCATGGACGAGTATCAGGCTGAAGTATCAAGTACATCTATCAGCCACAAGCATCAGGTAAATGTATGAGGCACAGGTATCAGGTACAGGCACAAGTATCAGGCACAAGTATCCGGCACAAGTATCAATCAGACGCGTCAGGCACAAGTATGAGGCACAAGTGACAGGCTTTAGTATCAGATACAAGTATCAGGTACAAGTCTCATTAACAAGTAAAAGTCACAAGTACAAGGCACAAATATCAGGCAGAAGGATCAGGTACAGGTATCAGGCACAAGTATCAGGCACTAGTATAAGGCACAAGTAACAGGGCAAAGGATCAGGCACAAGTATCAGCCACAAGTATCTGGCACGAGTATGAGGTACAAGTATCAGGCACAAGTATCAGCCATAAGCACCATGCACAAGTATCAGGTACACGTATCTGGCACAAGTGTCAGGCGCATGTAGCAGGAACAGGTATCATGGACAAGTATCAAGCACAAGTATCAGGCACATGTAGCAGGCACAAGTATCAGGCACAGGTATCAGGCACAAGTATCAGGCACTAGTATAAGGCACAAGTAACAGGGCAAAGGATCAGGCACAAGTATCAGCCACAAGTATCTGGCACGAGTATGAGGTACAAGTATCAGGCACAAGTATCAGCCATAAGCACCATGCACAAGTATCAGGTAAACGTATCTGGCACAAGTGTCAGGCGCATGTAGCAGGAACAGGTATCATGGACAAGTATCAAGCACAAGTATAAATCACAAGTATCGGGCAGTCGTACCGGGCACAAGTATCAGGCATAACTATGAGGAACTAGTATCAGGCACGGTTATCAGGCACAGCATGTGGCACACATTTCAGGCACAAGTACGAGGAACAAGTGTCAGGCACAAGTATCAAGCACAAGTATCAGGCACAAGTATCATGCACAAGTCTCAGGCACAAGTATCAGGCACAAGTATCAGGCACAAGTACAAGGCACATGTATCAGGTACAAGTATGACGCACAAGTATCAGGCACAAGTATCATGAAAAGCATCAGGCACACGTATCAAACACAAGTACCAGGCACAACGATCAGGCGCAAGTATAAAGCACAAGTATCGGGCAGAAGTATCAGGTACAAGTAGCAGGCACAAGTATCAATTAAATGTATCAGCCACAAGCGTCATGCCCAAGTATCAGGCACAAGTACCAGGCAGAAACATCAGGCGCAAGAAACAGACACAAGTATCAGGCACAATTGTCAGGCACAAGTATGAAGCACAAGTATCAGGCACAAGTGTCAGGCACGAGTATAAGGCACAAGTGTCATGTACAAGTATTTGGCGCGAGTGTAAGGAACAAGTACTAGGCACATGTATCAGGCCAAAGTGTCAGGCACAAGTATCAAGTACAAGTTTTTTGCACACATATTACGCACACGTATGAGGCACTAGTATTTGGCACAGCTATCAGGCACACGTATGAGGCCCATCAATGAGGTACAAGTATCAGTCATTGGTATCAAGCAAACGTATCAGGCACACTTGACAGGCACGAGTATCTGGCACACACATCAAGCACAAGTATTGGGCACAAGTGTGAGGTACAAGTATCAGGAACAAGTATCAGGAACAAGTATCAGGCACAAGTATCAGGCACACGTATCAGACACAAGTATCAGCCACAAGTGGCACGCAGATGCATCTGGTGCAAGAAACATGCACAAGAACAATGCACAAGTAGTAGGTAAACGTTTGAAGCATAAGTAACAGGCACAAGTATCAGTTACAAGTATCAAGCATAACTATCAGGCATACGTATCTTGCAAACGTATCAGGCAAAGGTATCAAGCACAAGCATCAGGCACAAGGATCAGGCACAAGTACCAGGCACACGTACCAGGCACATGTATCAGGTACAAGTATGAGGCACAAGTATAAGGCACAGGTACCAGGCACAAGTATCAGGCACAAGCATCAGGCACAAGGATCAGGCACAAGTACCAGGCACACGTACCAGGCACATGTATCAGGTACAAGTATGAGGCACAAGTATAAGGCACAGGTACCAGGCACAAGTATCAGGCACAAGAATCGGGCTCAATGATGAGGCACACGTACGAGGCACAAGTATGGGACACAAGTATCATGCACAAGTATGAGCCACAAGGATCAGGCACAAGTATGAGGCACAACTATTGGGCACAAGTATGAGGCACAAATATCAGGTACAAGTATGAGGCACAAGTATTGGGCACAAGTATGAGGCACGAGTATCAGGCACAAGTATCAACTTCAAGTATCAGACACAGGCATCAGGCACAAGTATCAGGCACAATAACTTGGCACAAACATCAGGCGCAAGTAGCAGGCACAAGTATCAGGCACAAGTATCAAGCACAAGTATCAAGCAAAAGTATCAGGCACAAGTATCATGCACAAGTATCATGCACAAGTATCAGGCACAATTATCAGGTACATGTATCAGGCAAGAGTATCAGGCACAAGTATCAGTTAGAGGTATCAGCCTCAACAACCATGCACAAGCATCAGGCACAAATGTCAGGCGCAAGTAAAAGACAAACGTATCAGGCATAAGTATCAACCAGAAGTTTCAGGCACAAGTGTCAGGCACGCGTATCAGGCACAGGTATCAGGCACAAGTGGCAGGCAGACCTATAAGGCGCAATAAACAAGCTTAAGTACCATGCACAAGTATCAGGCACTAGTATATAGCATAATCAGTTGGCACAAGTATCAGGCACAAGTATCAAGCACGAGGATCAGGCACACGTATCTTGTACAAATATCAGGCACAAGTATCAGGCACAAGCATCCGGCACAAGGATCGGGCACAAGTATCAGGCACATGTATCAAGTACAAGTATGAGGCACAAGTAACAGGCACGAGTATCAGGCACAAGTACAAGGCACAAGTATCAGGCACAATTAGCAGGCACAATGATCAGGCACAGGTTTAAGGCACAGGTATCGGGCAGAAGTATCAGGCACAAGTAGCCGGCACAAGGATCAGGCACAAATATGAGGCACAAGTCTTGGGCACAGGTACGAGGCACAGGTACCAGGCACAAAGATCAATCTCAAGTCCCAGCCACAAACATCAGGCACAAGTGTCAGGAACAATAATCAGGTACAAACATTAGGCACAAGTAAAAGGCACAAGTATCAGACACATGTATAAAGCACAATTATCACGCAGAAGCATCAGGCACAAGTATCGGGCACAGGTATCAGGCACAAGTATCAGCCAGGCGTATCATGCACCGTTATCAGGCACAAGTATGGGGCATAAGTATCAGGCACAGGTACCAGGAACAATTATCAGGCACAAGTATGGGGCTTAAGTATCAGGCACAAGTACCGGGAACAATTATCAGGCACAAGTATGGGGCATAAGTATCAGGCACAAGAATCAGGCACAAGTATCAGGCTCAAGTATGAGGGACAAGTATCATGCAAAAGTAGTAGGAACGCGTATTAGGCACAAGTATCAGGCAGAAGTATCATGCACAAGTGTCAAGGACAAGTATCAGGCACAAGTATGAGGCAGAAATATCAGGCACAATAATCAGGTACAGGTATAAGGCACACGTTTCCGGCACAAGTATCCGCACAAGTATTAGGCACACGTACAGTGCACAAGTATCAGACACAAGTATCCAGCACACGTATCATGCACATTTATCAGGCACACGTACCATGCTCAAGAATCAGGCACGAGTATCAGGCACAAGAATTAAGCACATGTATTACGCACAAGTAAAGGCAGACATATAAAGCATAGGTACAAGTATCAGGCACAAGCATCAGGCACAGCTGTCAAGAACACATATCAGGCACAAGTACCAGGCACAAGTATCAGGCACAAGTTTCACGCATAAGTATCAGGCACGAGTATTGAGCACAATTATCAGGCACAAGTACCAGGCACAAGTATCAGGCCCAAATATCAAGCACAAGTATGAGGCACAGTTATCCGGCGCAAGCATCAGTTACTAGTATAACACACAAGTTCTAGATATCGGTAAGATGGCACAAGTATCAGGTGCAAGTCTCAGGCACAAGAATGAGGCACAAGTATCAGAGTTGGTCTTGGCCCATCGCCAATCGATGCCCATCAATACCCATCGATCCATTGATGGACCCCTATCCGGGGGCATCGATGGGGCCCCTCATGCAAGGGGCACAGAACTTCCCAGAACTGCACAGATGCTTTGGGTTTGGGCACATTCACAATATGTATATCGAATTCACATCTTCAAAAGAAGTACATTAAAATCCAGATTGACACCATTATCATTGTTTCATCCATTTTCATGCACTTTGGCATTCAAATACATAATGCCACAGTCACATTCATATCCTACTGTCCATACACATTCATGTAGCCTTATGTACAATGGCTTGCAACTGTTAGCACTTGTATGACTACTCTGCATTCATGTCCACTTCACAGCCTACATTGAATCTCCAAACAAGCAGAAGAAAATATTGCAAAGGGGAGAGGAGCAAACATTGCTTGATAGAATTATCCAGGACAAGTGACAATGACAATGCCACAACTATCAGGAACAAGTGTCAGGAACAAGTATAAGGCACACCTTTCAGGCACAAGAATTGGGCACATGTATCAGGCACAAGTAAAAGGCACAAGTATAAGGCACATGTATGGAGCACAAGAACCAGGCACAAGTATGAGGAAAACGTATGAAGCACAAGAATTAGTAAAAGGTATTTGGAAGAAGCATCAGGCACAAGTATCAGAGACACGTATCATGCACAATTACTATGCACAAGCATCAAGCACAAGTATCAGGTACAAGTATCAGGCACAAGTATCAGAGACACGTATCATGCACAATTACTATGCACAAGCATCAAGCACAAGTATCAGGTACAAGTATCAGGCACAAGTGTCACGCACATGAATTGGGAACAAGTATCGAGCACAAGTATCATGCACAAGTATCAGGCGCAAGTATCAATCAGAAGCATAAGGCACAAGTATCAGGCACAAGTATCGGGCACAAGTAACAGGGAAATGCATCAAGCACAAGTAGCAGGCACAAGTATGACGCAGAAGCATCGGGCACAATAATCAGGCACAAGTTCCAGGCAGAAGTATCAGGCACAAGTATCATGTACGCGTTTAAGGCACAAGTATAAGGCATACGTATCAGAGCTGGTACCAGGCACACGCTTCCAGCACAAGTATCAGGTACAAGTATCAGGGACAAGTATCAGGCACACGTGTCAGGCGCAAGGATCAATCACAAGTATTAGGCACAACTTTCAGGCACAACTATCAGGCACACGTATCAGGCACAAGTATCGGGTTCAAGTATCCGGCACAAGTATCAGGCACATGTATCAGGCACAAGCAACAGGCACAAGTGTCAAACACAAGCATCAAGCACAAGTACTAGGCACAAGTATCAGGCACTTGTATCAGGCACAGGTATCAGGTACAAGCATCAGGCATGAGTTTCAGGCACGAGTATAAGGCACACGTTTCAGGCACAAGCATCAGGCACAAGTATCATGCACAAGTATGAAACACAAGGATCAGGAAGATGTATCCGACACACGCATGAGGCACAAGTATCAGGCACATGAATCAGAAACACGTTTGAGGCACACGTATCAGGCACAAGTGTCAGGCACACCTATCAAGCACAAATATCAAGCACAAGTATCAGGCACAATTATCATGCACAAGTCTCGAGCACAAGTATAAGGCATAAGTATGTGGAAGAAGTATGAGTCACAAGTATGAGGTACACGTATCAGGCACAAGTGTCACGCACATGAATTAGGCACAAGTATCGAGCACAAGTATCATGCACAACTATCAAACACAAGGATCAGGAACATGTATCCGACACACGCATGAGGCACTAGTATCAGACACATGAATCAGAAACGCGTTTGAGGCACACGTATCAGGCACAAGTGTCACGCACATGAATTAGGCACAAGTATCGAGCACAAGTATCATGCACAACTATCAAACACAAGGATCAGGAACATGTATCCGACACACGCATGAGGCACTAGTATCAGACACATGAATCAGAAACGCGTTTGAGGCACACGTATCAGGCACAAGTGTCAGGCACACCTATCAAGCACAAATATCAAGCACAAGTATCAGGCACAATTATCATGCACAAGTCTCGAGCACAAGTATAAGGCATAAGTATGAGGAAGAAGTATGAGTCACAAGAGTGAGGTACACGTATCAGGCACAAGTATCAGGCACAAGTATCAGGCACAGGTATCAGGCACACGTATCAGGCACAATTACCATGCACAAGTATCAGGCACAAGTATCAGGCACAGGTATCAGGCACACGTATCAGGCACAATTACCATGCACAAGTATAAAGCACAAGTATCAGGCACAATTGTCAGGCACAAGTATCAGGCACACAAATTAGGCACAAGTATCAAGCACAAGTATTGGGTAAAAGTGTCAGGCACAAGTATCTGTCGCAGGTATCTGGCACGCGTTTCAAGCACAAGTACCAGGCACACGTTAAATTACAAGTATCTGGCACACATATCAGGTACAAGTTTCAGGCACAAGTATTAGCCGCAAGTATCAGGCACAAGTATCAGGTGCAAGTATCAGGCACAAGTATCAGGCACAAGTATCAGGAACAAGTATGAGGCACAAGTAGCGGGCACAAGTATAAGCCACGGGTTTAAGGCACAAGTATCAGGCACAACTATCAAGCACACGTATCCGGCACAAGTATCAGGCACAGATTTCAGGCACAAGTATCAGGCACAATGTAAAGCACAAGCAGCAACCACAAACATTAGGCACAAGTATCAGGCCCTTGTATCAGGCACATGTATCAGGCACAACCATCAGGCAGAAGCATCAGGCACAAGTATCGGGCACAAGTATCAGGCACAAATATCAGGCATAAGTGTCTGGCACAAGTTGCCAACACAAGCATCAAGCATAAGTATCAGGCACAAGTATCAAGCACACGTATTGGAAACACGTATCAGGCACAAGTATCAGGACCAAG
Source organism: Penium margaritaceum (assembly GCA_023375785.1). Classification (NCBI taxonomy): domain Eukaryota; kingdom Viridiplantae; phylum Streptophyta; class Zygnematophyceae; order Desmidiales; family Peniaceae; genus Penium; species Penium margaritaceum. The sequence continues at coordinate 54,220 of SZWC01000045.1, read as the reverse complement.
TGTCGAGCACAAGCATCAAGCACAGGTATTAGGCACAAGTATGAGGCACTTGTATCAGGCACAAGTACCAGGCACAAACAGCAGGCACAAGTATCACGCACAAGTATCAGGCTAAAATGTCAGGCACAAGTATCAGGCACACGTTGCAGGCACAAACATCAGGCACAAATATCAGGAACAATTACGAGACACAAGTACCAGGCACAAGTTTCAGGCACACATATCAGGCAAAAAAATCAGGCACGAGTATGAGGCACAAGTATCAGGCACATGTATCAGGCACACCTATCAAGTAGGAATATCAGGCACAAGTATCAGGCAAATGTATCAGGCACAATTATAAGGCACACGTATCAGGCACAAGTATCAGGCACAAGTATCATGCACAAGTCTCAAGCACAAGTATGAGGCACAAGTATGAGGCAGAAGTATCAGGTACAAGAATGAGGCACAAGTATCAGGCACATGTATCAGGCACAAGTATAAGGCACACGTATCAGGCACAAGTATCAGGCACAAGTATCATGCACAAGTCTCAAGCACAAGTATGAGGCACAAGTATGAGGCAGAAGTATCAGGTACAAGAATGAGGCACAAGTATCAGGCACAAGTATCAGGCGGAAGCATCAGGCACAAGTTTCAGGCACATGTATCAGGCAAAAATATAAAACACAAGTATTAGGATACAGTATTAAGGCAGAAGTATCAGGCACAAGTTTCAGGCATAAGTATCAGGCACAAGTATCAATCACAAGTATCAGGCACAAGTATCAGGCACAAGTATCAGGCACGTGTATCAGGTACAAGTACGAGGCACAAGTATCAAGCATAAGTATCAGGCATGAGTATCATGTACCAGGCACAAGTGTGAGGCAAACGTATCAGGCACAACTATCAGGCACATGGATAAGGCACACATATGAGGCGCGAGTCTTGTTCACAAGTATGAGGCACAGGTACCAGGCACAATTATCAGGCCCAAGTATCAGGCACAATTATCAGGCACAAACATCAGGCACAAACATCAGGCGCAAGTAACAGGCACACGTATGAGGCACAAGTATATGGCACAAGTATCAAGCACATGTGTGAAGCTCAAGTAGTAGGCACAAGTATCAGGTACAAGTACCATGCATAAGTATCAGGCACAAGCATCAGGCACAAGTATCATGTAAAGGGATCAGGGACAAGTATCAGGCACAATGATCAGGCAGAAATAGCAGGCACAAGTATCGGGCACAAAAATCAATTACACACATCAGCCACAAGCATCAGGCACATGCATGAGGCACAGGTTTCAGGCACAAGTATGAGATACAAGTATTAAGTAGACGTATTAGGCACAAGCATCAGGCACAAGTACCAGGAACAAGTATCAGGAACAAGGATCGGCACAAGTATCAGGCACAAGTAACAGGCATAAGGATCAGGCACAAACATCAGCCACAAGTATCGGACACAAGTATCAGGCACAAGTATCAGGCACAGGTATCATCCATAAGCATCATGCACAAGTACCAGGCAAACGTATCAGGTACAAGTGTCAGGTGCAAGTAACAGGCACAAGTACCAAGGACAGGTATGAAGCTACCGTATCAAGCACAAGTATCAGGCTCAAGAATCAGGCACAAGTATTGGACGCAAGTATCAGGCGCGATTATCAGGAACTAGCATCAGGCACGATAACCAGGCAGACGGATGATACACACGTATCAGGCACAAGTATCAGGAACAACTTGCAGGCACAAGTGTCATGCACAAGTATCACCCACAAGTATCAGGTACACGTCTCAGGCACAAGTATCAGGCACAAGTATCAGGCACAAGTACCAGGCACATGTATCAGGTACATGTATGCAGCACAAGTAGCAGGCATAAGCATCAGGCAGAAGTATGAGGCACAAGTGCCAGGTACAAGTATCAGAAAAACATATCAGGCACAATGACCAGGCACGGGTATGAGGGACAAGTATCGGGCACAAGTATCAGGCACAAGTATCAGGCACAAGGTCCAGGTACCTGTATGAGGCACAAGTATTGGGCACAAGAATGGGGCACAAGTATCAACTTTCTGTGTTAGACACAAGAATCAGGCACGAGTATCAAGCACAAGAATCGGCCACAAACATCAGGCGCAAGTAACAGGCACAAGTATCAGGTTGAATTATCAAGCACAAGTATCAAGAAATAGTATCAGGCACAAGCATCAGGCACACGTATCGGGCTCAAGTATCAGGCAGAAGTATGAGGCAAGTGTAGCAGGCACAGTTACCAGGCACTATTATGAGGCACTGGAATCAGGCACAAGTATCAGGAACAATTGTTGGGCAAAAGTATCGATCACAAGTATCAGACACAAGTATAAGGCACAAGTACCAGGCAAAAGTATCAGGCACGTGTATCCGGTACGAGAATATGGCACAAGTATCAGGCATGAGTATCAGGCACAAGTATCAAGCACACGTACCAGGCACACGTATGGAGCACAAGTATCAAGCACATGTATCAAGCACAAATATCAGGCGTGAGTATCAATCACAATTACCAGGCACACGTATCTTGCACAAGTTTCAGGCACAAGTATCAGGCACAAGTATCAGGAACAAGTAGCAGGTACAAGTATCAGGCACAAGTATCAGGTCAAAGTATAAGTCACAAGTATCAGGCACAAGTGTCAGGCACAAGTATCAGGCACGAGTATCAGGCACAAGTATCAAGCACACGTACCAGGCACACGTATGGAGCACAAGTATCAAGCACATGTATCAAGCACAAATATCAGGCGTGAGTATCAATCACAATTACCAGGCACACGTATCTTGCACAAGTTTCAGGCACAAGTATCAGGCACAAGTATCAGGAACAAGTAGCAGGTACAAGTATCAGGCACAAGTATCAGGAGCAAGTACCAGGCACAAATATCATGCACAAGTATCAGGCACACGTATCAATTACAGGTATCAGCCACAAGCATCAGGCACAAGTATCAGGCACAAGTGTAAGGCATAATTATCACGTGTAAGTAACAGGAAAACGTATCAGGCAAAAGTATCAGGCATACATACCAGGTTCAAGTATCAGGCACAAGTATCAGGCACAAGTATCAAGCAAAACTACCTGGCACAAGTATCATGCATAAGTATCAGGCACATGTATTGGGTACAAGGATCAGGCGCAAGTATGAGGCACAGATGTTGGACAAAAGTATGAGGCACAAGCAGCACGCAAAGGTATCAAAATCAGGAATCAACCACAAGCATAAGGCGCACACACCAGGCACTAAAATCAGGTACAAACATCACGCACAAGTATCAGGCACATGTATCAGACACAAGTATCAGGTACACGTATCAAGCACAAGTATCAGGCACGGGTAGCAGGCACAAGTACCAGGCACAAGTATCAGGCACAAGTATCAGGCACGTGTATTGGGCACAAGGAGCAGGCGCAAGTATGAGGCACAAGCAATGGGCACACAAGTATGAGGCACAAGTATCAGGCACACGTATCAGGCACGCGCATCAGGCATGGTTATCGGGCACAAGTATGAGGCACAAGTATCTGGCACAAGTATCAGGAACAATTATCAGGCACCCGTATATGGCACAAGTACCAGGCACAAAGATCAGGCACAAGTATAAGGCACGTGTATCAGGTATAAGTATGAGGCACAGGTATCAGGCATAAGTATCAGGCATAACTATCAAGCACAAGTCTTGGGCACAAGTATTAGGCACAACTACCAGGCACAAGTATCGATCACAAGTATCAGCCACAAAGATCAGGCACAAGCATCAGGCACAATCATCAGGCACAAACATCAGGCATAAGTAAACAGGCTCAAGTATCAGGCACAAGTATCAGGCCAAAATATTAAGCACAAGTATAAGGCACAAGTATCAGGCACAAGTACCAGGCACAAGTATGAAGCACGAGCATCAGGCAAAAGTATAAGGTAAAAGTACAAGGCACAAGTATCAGGCACAAGTGTCGGGCACAAGTATCGTGTGTAAGGATCAGGGACGAGTATCAGGCTGATGTATCAAGTACACGTGTCATCCACAAGCATCAGGCACATGTATGAGGCACAAGTATCAGGCAAAACATTCAGGCGCAAGTAACAGGAACAAGTATCAGGCACAAGTATCAGGCACAAGTATCAATCAGACGCATCAGGCAAAAGTATCAGGCACAAGTATCAGGCAAAAGTATCAGGTACAAGTATCAGGTACAAGACTCACTAACAAGTATCAAGGCACAAGTACCAGGCACAAAAGGCAGGCACAAGGATCAGGCACAGGTATCAGCCACAACTATCTGGCACAAGTATGGGGCACAAGTATCAGGCATAAGTATCAGTCATAAGCACCATGCACAAGTATAAGGTACAAGTATCCGGGACAAGTGTAAGACGCAAGCAATAGGCACAAGTATATGGGAGAAGAATCAAGCACAAGTATAAATCACAAGTATCGGGCAGACGTATCGGGCACAAGTATCAGGCACAAGTACAAGGAACTCGTATCAGGCACTTTAATTATGCACAACATGTGGCACACATTTCAGGCACAAGTACCAGGAACAAGTGTCAGGCACAAGTATCAAGCACAGTATCAGGCACAAGTATCAGGCACAAGTATCAGGCACAAATTTGAGGCACAAGTATCAGGCACAAGTACCAGGCACATGTATCAGGTACAAGTATGAGGCGCACGTATCAGGCACAAGTATCAGGTCAAAGTATAAGTCACAAGTATCAGGCACAAGTATCAGGCACAATGATCAGGCACAATTATCGAGCAGACGTATCGGGCACAAGTATCAGGCACAAGTATCAATTACATGCACCAGCCAAAACCGTCATGCACCAGTATCAGGCACAATAATCGGGCAAAAATATCAGGCCCAGGTAACAGACACAGGTATGAGGCACATGTATCAGGCACAAGTATCAGGCACGAGTATCAGGCACAAGTGACATATACAAGTATTTGGCACGAGTGGAAGGAACAAGTACCAGGCACACGTATTAGGCCCAAGTTCCAGGCACAAGTATTCAGTACAAATTTCTTGCACACGTATTGGGCACAAGTATCGGGCACAAGTATTCGGCACAGCTCTGAGGCACATGTATGAGGCCCATCAATGAGGTATAAGTATCAAGCAAACATATCATGCACAATTGACAGGCACGATTATCTGGCACAAGCATAAAGCACAAGTATCAGGCACAAGTGTCAGGCACAAGTCTCAGGCACAAGTATCAGGAAAAACAATATGGCACAAGGATTAGGCACGAGTATGAGGCACAAGTATTAGGCACAAGTATGAGGCACTAGTACCAGGCCCAAGTATCAATTAGAAGTATCAGCAACAAGAATCAGGCACAAGTATCAGGCACAAACATCAGGCGCAATTATTACGCACACGTATCAGGCACAAGTATCAGGCACAGGTATCAAGCACAAGTATCAGGCACCGGTATCAGGTACAAGTACCAGGCACAACTGTCAAGCACAAGTATCAGGCAAAAGTATAAGGTACAAGTACCAGGCACAAGTATCATCCACAAGCAATCAGTCCCAAGTATCATGTAAAAGGATCAGGGACAAGTATTAGGCACAAGTACCAGGAAAAAGTAGCAGGCACAGGTATCGGACACGTGTGGCTGACACGATAATTGGTACGTGTGCCTGCTAACTTTTCCTGGTACTTGTGCCTAATTTACACGTGTGGCTGACACGTGTAATTGGTACTTATGTGCCACAAGCATCAGGCACATGTATGAGGCACGAGTATCAGGCACAAGTATCAGGCACAAGCAACAGACACAAGAATCAAGCACAAGTATCAGGCACAACTATATATCAGACCTATCAGGCAAAAGTATCAGGCACAAGTATCAGAAACAAGTATCAGGTACAAGTATCAGGCACCAATCTTGGGAACAAGTATCCGGCGCAAGTACCAGGCAGAAGCATCAGGCACAAGGATCAGGCACAACTATCAGGAACAACAAGTTTCAGGCAAACGTTTAAGGCAGAGGCATCAGACACAAGTAACAGGCACAAGGATCAGGCACAAATATCAGCCACAACTATCAAGCACAATTATCAGGCACAAGTATCAGGCACAGGTACCAGCCAAAAGCATCATGCACAAGTATCAGGTAAACGTATAAGGTACCAATGTCAGGTGCAAGTAACAGGCACTAGTATCACGGAAAGGTATGAAGCAAGAGTATGAAGCACAAGTACGAGGCTCAAGTATCATGCACTAGTATCAGGCACAATAATCAGGCAGACGTATGAGACACACATGTCAGGCACAAGTATGAGGAACAAGTTTCAGGAACAAACATCATGCACAAGTATCAGGCACAAGTATAAGGCACACATTTCAGGCACAAGAATCAGACACAAGTACCAGGCACATGTTTGAGGCACAAGTACCAGGCACATGTATCAGGTACAAGTATGCAGCACAAGTATCAGGCATAAGTATCAGGGACAAGTATAAGGCACAAGTACCAGCAACAAGTATCAGGAAAGAGTATCAGGCACAATGATAAGGCACAGGTATGAGGGACAAGTGTTGGGCACAGGTATGATGGACAAGTGATGGACACATATCACGCACGTGCATCAGTGCGAGGCACAAGTATCAGGCATAACTGTCAGGAACAAGTATCAAGCACAAGTACCAGGCACAAGTGCGAGGCACAAGTATCAGGCATGACTGTCAGGAACAAATATCAATCACAATTACCAGGCACAAGTACGAGGCACAAGGAATAGGAACAACTATCAGGCACAAGGATCTGGCACAAGTACGAGGCACAAGTATTGGGCACAAGCATGAGGCACAAGTACCAGGCACAAGTATCAGTTAAAGGTATCAGCCACAAGAATTAGGCACAAGTATCAGGCTCAATGATCAGGCACAAACATCAGGCGCAAGTATCAGGCACACGTATCAGGCGCAAGTATAAAGCACAAGTATCAGGCACAAGTATCAGGTACAAGTACAAGGCACAAGTATCAGGCACAAGCAATGAGGCACAAGTATCATGTAAAAGGAGCAGAGACAAGTATCAGGCACAAATACCAGGCAAAAGTAGAAGGCACAAGTATCGGAAACAAGTACCAATTACACGTATCAGCCACAAGCATCAGGCACATGTATGAGGCACAAGTGTCAGGCACAAGTATCAGGCGCAAGTAAGAGACACAAGTATGAAGCACAAGTATCAGGCACAAGTATAGGGAACAAGGGTCAGGTACAAGTATCAGGCACAAGTCTCAGGAACAGTTATCGGGCGCAAGTACCAGGCAAAATCATCAGGCACAAGGATCAGGTACAAGTACCAGGAACAAGAATCAGGCGCACCTATCAGTCACAAGTATCAGACAAAACTAACAGGCACAAGGATCATGCCCAAATATCAGCCACAAGTATCAGGCAAAAGTAGAAGGTACAAGTATCGGAAACAAGTACCAATTACACGCATCAGCCACAAGCATCAGGCACATGTATGAGGCACAAGTATCAGGCACAAGTATCAGGCGCAAGTAACTGACACGAGCATCAAGCACAAGTATCAGACACAAGTATCAGGAACAAGTATCAATCAGACGTATCGGGCACAAGTATCAGGCACAAGTATCAGGCACAAGTATCAGGCGCAAGTAACTGACACGAGCATCAAGCACAAGTATCAGACACAAGTATCAGGAACAAGTATCAATCAGACGTATCGGGCACAAGTACCAGGCACAAGTATCAGGAACAAGTGTCAGGTACAAGTATCAGGCACAAGTCTCATGAACAATTGTCGAGTGCAAGTACCAGGCACAAGCATCACGCACAGGAATCAGGCACAAGTGCCAGGAACGAGTAGCAGGCACACGTATCAGGCACAAGTATCAAACACAATTAACAGGCACAAGGATCATGCCCAACTATCAGCCACACGTATCAGGCACAGGTATCAGCCATAAGCATCATGCACAAATATCAGGCAAACGTTTCAGGTACAAGTGTCAGGTGCAAGAAACAGGCACAAGTATCAAGGACAGGTACGAAGCAAAAGTATAAAGCACAAGTATCAGGCTCAAGTATCAGGCACAAGTATGGGGCACAAGTATCAGGTGCAAGTATCAGGAGCTTGTATCAGGCACGATAACCAGGCACACGTATCAGGTACAAGTATCATGAACACGTTTCAGGCACAAGTGTAATGCACAAGTATCAGGCACAAGTATCTGGCACACGTCCCAGGCACAAGTATCAGGCACGAGTATCAGGCACAAGTATGAGGCACAAGTACCAGGCACATGTATCAGGTACAAGTATGCGGCACAAGTATCCGGCACAAGTAGCAGGCACAAGTATCAGGCACAAGGACCAGGCACAAGTACCAGGCACATGTATCAGGTACAAGTATTCAGCACAAGTATCGGGAACAATCATCAGGCACAGGTATCGATCACAAATATCAGGCTCACGTATCAGGCACACTACCAGGCACAAGTCTCAGGCACGTGTATCGGGTACAAGTACCAGGCACAAGTATGAGGCACACGTATCGGATACAAGTATCAAGCACAAGTATCAGGTACACGTATCAACTACAAGTATCAGCCACAATAATGGGTAACTGGCACAAGTATCAATCAAGAGTACCAGGCACACGTATCTTGCACTAGTATCAGGCACAAGTATCAGGCACAAGTATTAGGAACACGTAGCGGGTACAAGTATCAGGCACAAGTATCAGGAACAAGTACGAGGCACAAGTATCAGGCACAAGTATCAGGCACACGTATCAACTACAAGTATCAGCCAAAAGCACCAGGCACAAGTATCAGGCGCAAGTATAAGGCAGACGTATCACGTGAAAGTAACAGGCAAAAGTATCAGGCATAAGTATCAGGCATACATACCAGGTACAAGTACCAGGCACAGGTATCAGGCACAAGTATCAAGGAAAAATACCAGGCACAAGTATCAGGCACAACTATGAGGCACATGTATTGGGCACTAGGATGAGGCACAAGTATGACGCACGGGCATTAAACACAAGTATGAGGCATGACTACCAGGTAAAGGTATCAAAATCAGGTATTAGCCTCAAACGCCAGGCACAAGTATCAGGCACACGTACCAGGCACAAGTATCAGGCACAAGTATCAAGCACAAGTACCAGGTACATGTAGCAGGCACAAGTATCAGGCACAAGTATCAGGCACAGGTATGAAGCAAAAGTACCAGGCACAAGTATCAGGCACATGCATGGGGCATAAGGAGCATGCGCAAGTATGAGGCACAAGTATTGTGCACGAGTATGAGAGACAAGTACCAAGCAAATGTATCAATATCAAGTATGACCCACAAGCATCAGGCATAAGTATCAGGCACAAGTATCAGGCAAAAACATCATGCGCAAGTAACTGGCACAAGTATCAGGCAGAAGTGTCAAGCACAAGTGTCAAGCACAAGTTTCAGGCACAAGTATCAGGGACATGTATGAGGCACAAGTATTGGTTACACATATCAGGCACACGTATCAGGCACGGTTATCAGGCACAAGTATCTGGCACAAGTATCAGGAACAATTATCAGGCACAAGTATCAAGGACAAGTATCAGGCACAAGTATAAGGCACAAGTACCAGGCACAAGCAACAGGCACAAGTATCATGCACGTGTATCAGGTACAAGTATTAGGCACAGGTATCAGGCATAAGTATCAGGCACAATTATCAAGCACAGGTCTTGGGCACAAGTATGAGGCACAATTACCAGGTACAAGTATCGATCACAAGCATCAGCCACAAGGATCAGGCAAAAGCAGCAGGCACAATTATCAAGCACAAACATAAGGCGCAAGTAACAGGCAAACGCATCAGGCACAAGTATCAGGCACAATGATCAAGCACAAGTATCAGGCACAAGTATCAGGCACAAGTATCAAGCACAAGTATCAGGCAAAAGTATCAGGTAAAAGTACAAGGCACAAGCATCAGGCACAAGTGTCAGGCACAGGTATCATGTATAAGGATCAGGGACGAGTATTCGGCTGAAGTATCAAGTACATATATCAGCCACAAGCATCAGGCAAATGTATGAGGCACATGTATCAGGTACAGCTACAAGTATCAGGCACAAGTATCCGGCACAAGTATCAAGAAGACGCGTCAGGCACAAGTATCAGGCACAAGTGTCAGGCTTAAGTATCTGGTACATGTATCAGGTACAAGTCTCATTAAGAAGTAAAAGTCACAAGTACAAGGCACAGATATCAGGCACAAGGATCAGGTACAGGTATCAGGCACAAGTATCAGGCACAAGTATAAGGCACAAGTAACAGGGCAAAGGATGAGGCACAAGTATCAGCCACAAGTATCTGGCACGAGTATCAGGTACAAGTATCAGGCACAAGTATCAGCCACAAGCACCATGCACAAGTATCAGGTAAACGTATCTGGCAAAATTGTCAGGCGCATGTAGCAGGATCAAGTATCAGGGACAAGTATCAAGCACAAGTATAAATCACAAGTATCGGGCAGATGTACCGGGCACAAGTATCAGGCACAAGTATGAGGAACTAGTATCAGGCACGGTTATCAGGCACATCATGTGGCACACATTTCAGGCACAAGTATGAGGAACAAGTGTCAGGCACAAGTATCAAGCACAACTATCAGGCACAAGTATCACGCACAAGTTTCAGGCACACGTATCAGGCACAAGTATCAGGCACGAGTACCAGGCACAAGTACCAAGCACATGTATCAGGTACAAGTATGACGCACAAGTATCACGCACAAGTATCATGAAAAGTATGAGGCACACGTATCAGGCACAAGTACCAGGCACAACGATCAGGCACAAGTATGAAGCACAAGTATCGGGCAGAAGTATCGGGTACAAGTATCAGGCACAAGTATCAATGAAAGGTATCAGCCACAAGCGTCATGCACAAGTATCAGGCACAAGTACCAGGCACAAACATGAGGCGCAAGTAACAGACACAAGTATCAGGCACAATTATCAGGCACAAGTATGAAGCACAAGTATCAGGCACAAGTGTCAGGCACGAGTATCAGGCACAAGTGTCATGTACAAGTATTTGGCACGAGTGGAAGGAACAAGTACCAGGCACACGTATCAGGCCCAAGTGTCAGGCACAAGTATCAAGTACAAGTTTTTTGCACACATATTACGGACACGTATAAGGCACTAGTATTTGGCACAGCTATCAGGCACACGTATGAGGCCCATCAATGAGGTACAAGTATCAGGCATTAGTATCAAGAAAACATATCAGGCACAATTGACAGGCACGAGTATCTGGCACTCACATCAAGCACACATATTAGGCACAAGTGTCAGGCACAAGTATCAGGAACAAGTATCAGGAACAAGTATCAGGCACAAGTATCAGGCACACATATCAGACACAAGTATCAGGCACAAGTGGCACGCAGATGCATCTGGTGCAAGAAACAGGCACAAGAACAATGCACAACTATTAGGTAAACGTTTGAAGCATAAGTAAGAGGCACAAGTATCAGTTATAAGTATGAAGCACGCGTATCAGGCATATGTATCTTGCAAACGTATCAGGCAAAGGTATCAAGCACAAGCAGCAGGCTCAAGGATCAGGCACAAGTACCAGGCACACTTACCAGGCACATGTATCAGGTACAAGTATGAGGCACAAGTATCAGGCACAGGTACCAGGCACAAGTGTCAGGCACAAGTATCAGGCTCAATGATGAGGCAAACGTACAAGGCACAAGTATGGGACACAAGTATCATGCACAAGTATGAGCCACAAGGATCAGGCACAAGTACGAGGCAGAAATATTGGGCACAAGTATGAGGCACAAGTATCAGGCAGAAGTATGAGGCACAAGTATGAGGCACAAGTACCAGGCACAAGTATCAACTTCAAATTTCAGACACAGGCATCAGGCACAAGTATCAGGCACAGTAACCTGGCACAAATATCAGGCGCAAGTAAGAGGCACAAGTATCAGGCACAAGCATCAAGCACAAGTATCAAGCACAAGTATCAGGCACAAGTATCATGTACAAGTATCAGGCACAAGTATCAAGTACAAGTATCAGGCACGAGTATCAGGTACAAGTATCAGTTAGAGGTATCAGCCACAAGAACCATGTACAAGCATCGGGCACAAATATCAGGCGCAAGTACCAGACAAAAGTATCAGGCACAAGTATCAAGCAGAAGTATCATGACAAGTGTCATGCACAAGTATCAGGCACAAGTGTTAGGTACAAGTATCAGGCATGAGTGTAATGAACAAGTACCCCGCACAAGTATCAAGTCCAAGTATCAGGCAAAAGTATCAAGTACACGTTTATTGCACATGCATCGGGCACAATTATCACGCACTAGTGTCAGGCACAAGTATCAGGAACAAGTATGAAGCACGCGTATTCGGCACAAGTATCATGCACAAGTATCTGGCACAATCGGCCTTCTCTTGCCGCTAGGATATCGGACACCACCAGTCTTCTTGCCCGTCGGTCTCGGGCTAACTAGGGAAAAAGCCGTCACTCTCCTTAAGGAAGACCATCTGGTTGCCTCACTTGCGCATCCCATCACCCCACCATCCTCTGCCTCTGCCGTCACGTCTTCACCTGCTTTCCCGTATTCCATCCCTACATCATCCTTACCTTCATCAGCATTTTCATCCGCCTCCTCTTCCTCCCCAGTCTCTTCACGTCCGCCATCGTCTCAGCTCCATCAGCCACCTGCCTCATCTCATTCAGTTCCGCCTCCTCCTAACTTCTTTGTCATCAGCATCGTCCGCGCCGCCACCGCATCAGTCTTCTTCATCACGTATCTGCAGCGCACGTGGTTCCGCCCTTGCGCCCACTCAGCCATCAGCTTGCTCCGCCTCCTCTTCAAGTCAGCATCATCCTCCTGCTTGGCACAAGGATTCTCCCGGTCGCATCACCCGGTTTTAACGCCCACGCCAAAACCTTTCGTAGCGCACGTGGTTTTGCCCTTGCGCCCACTTCTATTTCATCAGCTTCCGCCTCCTCATCATCAGCATCTACGACCAGCACACGGACCTGCACGAGCTAGCTGCCTGCTTCGCAGCAGCATGCACCCACGCCGGATGCAGATTTCTCGCAGCGCATTGACTCTCGCCTTCCCCTTGCCGCACTCTACCCCTCTGCTCTGCAGCACACGTAGTTTCGTCCCTGCGCCCACCCTTAAGCTTTGCATTCCTCCACAGTCATTGTTTCCTCATCTTGCTCGGCACACAGATCTGCTTGGTAGAATTGCCAGCTCCGCGACGACCTGCGCCCACGCCGAAACCATCAGCAGCGCACGTGGTTTTGCCCCTGCGCCCACTCCTCAGCTCCACATCTCTCCGCCATCATCGGTTTCTCATCATCTGCTCGGCACACGGGTCCGCCCGGCCGTATCGCCCTCTCTGCAACGACCTGCGTCCACGCCAAAACTTCCGCATCCCATTTTGCATGCAAGCCCTCTTCCTCCATTGTCAGCATCAATTCAGCTTCTGTCGTCGCTCTTCGCCATCGACCTGCTTCAGTCACTTGGCTCCAAGATTTGTTCACAATCATCTCCTCTTACCGCTTCCATCAGCATATCCCAACCCAACACTTCGCCCGCTGGAAAACCTGCCACCACTACTTCAACCCTCGTCCCGGAAACCCCTTTGCTCCTCACCTTCATCGTCGCCCTATCCTCTGATCGACGATCAAAGATGCGCCATTTTTCTCTAAAATGAGGTTGCCGCCCTAGACGATCACATTGACTCGCTTCCCTTCAACAACGATGGGAGTCACAAATTTGAAGGATGGCACCATCAATTCCGGCGAGAAATCACCATGATGTACATATACGATTACAACCTCATTGTTATGCTTCGCAACGTTCGCAGCAAAGAAGCCCACCGAATGGCACGAGGAAGACAAGAATATGGAATCGCCCGAACCCAACTGCGAGTGCTTCTCTATATGAGGTATGAGAACCTATGACGAGTTCCCATCCATCATCGCAGCTCATCGTCATCATCTTTTCTTCTGCACCATCGAAGCACTCAGGGACCACTGTAACCAAAGAGGAGCAGAACCTCCTGAGCCGCGTCCAGCTGACCCTCCCCCATACAGTGAAATGAAGGAGGCACTACACCTTTAGTTGCAACCCTTCATCAGGGATCACAGGAGAATGGAGCCAGACGCAGAACTAAGGGCCATTGAAGAAAGGTCGCGCACTCCTCAGTCCCCTACATCTTCCAATGGGGTGGACTACTAGGAGCACTACTACTAGCTCGTTCTCTTGCCTGTACTCTCACACTTTGACTGCCCTCTTGTCAAGCTTCAAGGGGGGTGTCAGAAAGAAATATTGACAAGAGGGTCGCAACTGATTAAATCCTCTCAATAACGGTACAGGCCCAGAGCCCGAACCACCTTGACTAGCGGCTCCCTGGTCATTCGACCGTTCAGAGCTAAGTCAAGTCATCCACGAAGAAAGAGACACCTGTCACCCGTGTCCGGCTAGCGGTAAGAAGCCGTTGCTTTACTCCTTGTCCTGTTCTGCCTTTTTTGTACCAAGGGTGTTCATTTCCTCGAGTCAACCAGAACAGGTCTGCACATCCAGTTCCCTTTTTGGTTCCGCGGCTTCGCTGCCGTGTCCTCGCTCTGCTCGCACCTTGCCTCCGCCGACCTCTCTTGCCATCTCTCTCTTTTCTTTGTCACTCGTGACCTTTTGCTCACTTCTGGCGCATCACTCACTTGGCTCCCGTGCTCTCTCACTGCCCTCTGTCTACCTCGGAGCTCCAGTGTCTCGCCTCTCTCGAGGCCATGTGACTAACTCCTAGGGACCACTCTCGCCTTTCCGCTTCCGTCATTCTGCTGGCTCACTCCTACATGCTTCAGTGCTTCTACCTGCTTCTGCTCATGTGTCAAGCATACTTCGGCCGCAGCTCTGCAGGGAAGGACCATCCGTAGAAAGAAGGTCTGGGCAGCCTAAGGTCCGTGCGCAGAATGCTGGCTCCCGCAGATGTGGTTGAGAGAGGGGTAGCGCGGGGTCCAGGGACGGTGAAGACCAGGATGTCTACAGGAGGGCCACCGCAGGTTAGCACAATCACCTGCGGCGGTTCCCATAACTCAAGCGCTTGTGGCAAAGGGAGAAAGAGGCGGGAAGCAGTGGCGGGAAATCCGCGGTGCAAGGAGAACAGGGACAAGCAACAGCAAGACAGGGCAGCAGATGGCCCGAGCAATAAGGGGAGGAAACATCCAATCAGCATGAGTGATTGAGCATCAATCATGGAGGAGCCTGTGGAGACCCACCGCAGAAGACGAGGATTCAAGGAAGAACACGAAGAGCCGCGTGCACGAGCCGTGGATGAAGAAAGTGATCAGTAGAAGATATGGTGTGTGTGTGTGTGTGTGTGATTGAGGACGAGACCTGCGGTACGTAGCCGCACCGCGTGGAGTCCAAGTAGAAGGAAGGAGGATGCTGTGAGAGGGATGAGACCGACGGCGTGTAGACACGCCGTGCGGAGTCCCAAATAGAAAAGGGCCTCAGTGGCAATAGCACAAGTGCAACTCAGTCTTGCTTGCTTCTTAAGCAATACTCCGCATTCCAGTGTTATCAAAGACATTTTATCCGCTCTCATCTCTGTTCTTCGCCCCTCGCCCTCTCACCTTCCGTTGCTCTCGGAGTCCGGTCCGTGGTCTGCGAGACTAAGTGCGTGAAGAATGGAAAGTCCAAGTGAAGGGAGCTGTCGGCGGTGCCCCTTGCTTGCACACGTCCGCAGAACGTGGGTTCCGCGGAGAGGAGTTGGAAGCCACGAGGTGGTGGGCTCCCATGTGGCAAGAAGTGGACCGCGGAGTGTCACTCATCGGTGAGGTCCTTGCGCAGAGGTCCAGACCTGTGGTCCACAGAGTTGTTCACAGTTTGGAGTTTACATCTATGTATCGCTGCATACCTAACCTGAAGAGTAGCGGTGGTGAAAGTGCATAGTCCGCGGAATAGCGCGGAACAGAGCTACCCGCAGAGTAAGTCAAAGGCGAGGCAAAATTGCGCGCACCTGCAGTCGCGGCCTCTCCCAAGACAGGTCGCAGTGGAGCCGGCATCATCTCCGCAGGCAAGTGAACCGTGCGGAGTACCGCCATCAGAAGCTCCGCTGCCTGTGCGGCCTCCCGCTGGACCTGCGCCAACTGTTCCGGGGTTACGCCGGGGCTGGGGCCTTCGTGTACCCGAGGTTGTGTCTCTTTCCGTGGCTCTGCAACCGCTTTCTCCTCCGCCTTCCTCTTTCCCGTCGGAGCAGGAGTTGCTTCCTCCAGGAAATTCTGCGCAAGCTCCTCACTTTGGCTGGCGTCTGCCGGCGCTATTGTTCTAGTCTGGCTCAACGTAGCTGCTGCTTTCCGCACCACCGCTGCCGCTCGCGCTTGAAGTTGTTCCTTCCGCCGGAGGGAGCCGGCGGATGGTTCCGGGCGATGGCACTTGGCGCTAGCTTTGTGTCGCTTCCCATCTTCTCTTCTTCTGCTCCCGCCTGCCTTGCCGCGGTTCTTTCTGCTGTTGCTTCCTTTACTACTTCTGTCGCTGTGCTACCAGCCCCTACTCTGACCACCTCCGCGGTTGCCCGTGTTTCTGTTTCTGCCTGTGCCTCCGTACCTGCCGCTCCTGCTGCCTTGTCTGTTGCTGCTGTCGTTGCCTCCGCTGCCCTTGCTCTTCCCGCTTCTACTACTGCTGCCGTTGCTTCTGCCTCCGCTGCTTCTGCTGCTGCCTTTGCTGCCTCTGCCTCCGCCACTCCTGCTGCTGCTGCTACTTCCCCACAATTTCCCTAATGAGTTCTTTTGCAGCTTCCTTATTTGTCTTGGCCGCCGCCTCTCGTTCCTTAGCCAATCGAGCCTCCTTCTCCGCGGCCTCTGCGGCCGCTCGTTCTGTTCCGGCTGTCTCTTCCTCCCATTCCTTCCGCAGGTGTTCCTACATCTGATGCAATTGAGGGGAGGGCTGGGTGTATTCACGAGCCTCCTCAATCTCTGCGTCTCTCCTGCTCTTGTCCTCTCGGCATACTTCCGCTGCCTCCTTGGCCCAGTGTCGCACCTCTTCTTGCTTGAGATTCAGTCCTTTTCCTCAAACCACGGTCCAGTGTGTCTCCGCAACTGCTGGCGCTACCCTTGTGTGTATCACATTTTGGAGCGTCAGCGTCCAACATTTTTCCATGGCTTCCATCCAGCATCCCTCAGGTACCTGAGTGTCAGCCAGTCGCGGTCTTTCTTCTTGCGGGTACTGAACGCTCCATCTGGCATAGACGAGGTTGAGCAAGTACCCCACCTCCATTCGTCTGCCGCGGATCTCCGTCGCGATGCCTCTGCCGATCCGGGTGCCTGGTCATTCACATGGTATAGGACGAGAGCTCTGGCCCTCTCCTGGAGCAGGTGTACGTATCGTTTATCTGGACTGCTCCGCTAGTCCTTCCGCACCCTGTTCCACCACACTCGAGCGGCTTCTAGTGATGGGTCCGCCCGCTCAGAGTCCAGCAGTTCCGCGACGCCAGTCATGTCACTGGCCACCCCTGGCTTGATGCTCAGGCTACCCCGCAGTGCCAGAACAAGGCGCTCTGCACCTGCTGTTTCCAGCAGGAGCACCTGCCTCTCGTGCACTCCGAGGGCCAGCACCCCCGTGGCTGCTCCCTTTAGTACCACCTGCCACATCCTGCCGAACAGTGAGTCCTCAAATTCCGCGCGGATCACTTCCGGAATCTCTGCCAGCAGCTGGAGCATGACGCTACTTACTATTTCAAGCAGCAGGGCTTCATTGGGCTGCTCCCCACTGTCCCCCGAGCTTTCCTCAAGGTACGTTCTCGCCCCTTCCATCACCGTTCCTATGCCCAGCAGGGGACGTGCGGGTTGCCGAGTTGGGCTTCCGCGCGAGGTCGGCGGGGAGTGAGAGAGCGCCGTCGTGGCCGGGGAGGGGACTAGAGTGACCAGGGTTTGGGCTTCATGTCGCGGGCTTGGTGTTGGGGTGGCTGTTGTTCTTGCCGCTGCCTCCGTGGCTCCTGCCGCCGGCTCAATGCGTCTCACGATCCGCGTCGGTGTGCTTGTGGCTGGGCCATGTCGCGACGGGCCTGGTGATTTGGCCACAAGTGGCGTGACCTGCGATGGTGTTCGTTCCGCGCAACTCGACCGCAGTGGGATAGTTGCTGCCGGTCTTGTGGTTGGTGTCAGGGTCGTTCCTGCGGCCGGGCTGGGCCGCGGTGAGGCCGCAGCCGCTGCTGGTGTGGCCGTCACTGGAGTTGGCGGGGTTCTCGTCACCGGGCCAGGTCGGGACACGCCTGTTGCAGCCGCAGGTGGTACTGGTGTCCTTGTAGGTGCGGTCCTTGTCGTGGGTCCCTGCCGCGGTAGAGCCGTTGTTCCCGTTGGTGGTGTTGGTGTGCGTGCTGGACGGTGTCCCGCGCCCGTGTTGAGAGCTGGGCGGCGTAGCTGCCGCCAGGAGGATCCACCCCCCCGCGACGAAGGCGCGGACCCTGTGCCTTGATTGCGTGCCATGTCGGATGTTCCACGGGCGAGAGCTTAGCTCCGCGTTATCTGTCGAGTGTGTCGGGCGCCGGTGAGGGCTGAGTCAAGAGTGGAAAGGACCGTGCTCGGAGATGGTCGATGCGAGGTAAAGAGCGTGGTGAATGATCGAATACCGGAGCTGGAAATGAGACTGAGGATGCCTCCACCGATCAATATATCCGCTTGGCGCGGCGCGAGCCAGTCCGCCGCGAGCAGGATGTCATACGTGCGGACATCGCAAACCTGGACGGGTTGTGCCGCATGAACATTCGCCACCTGCATGGGGAGGCCCGAGATTTGTCCGAGCGGCGCGTCAATGTCGCCGGTGGAGATAGAGAAGCGGAGTCGCGTAGGTTGGATGAGATGCTACATGTGGAGTGAGCGGACCATCCGGAGCGCGATCGTTGTGTGGGTGGCGCCGGTGTCCACAATGGCCATGAACTTGCGGCAACATATCCACACGTAACACCACGCCGCGTGGACGTCGGAAGGCGCGGGCGGTCTGGGGGTGAGGGCCGCGGGCGCCCAGGTTCGTGATGCACGTGCAGCGGCACCGCGTACGCTAGAGTGAGTGAGGATGATGCTGCAGGATAAAAGGTGGACGCCCGCCAGGCTGTCTCGCGTGCATGAGAGGTGGACGCCAAGAGGGGAAAGGGAGGCATTGTGAGTGTTGAAAAGGGCGCGGAGACTTTCTACAGACTTAGGGGAGTGGAGGAGGAAGTCTACCAAAGTGAGGGGATGGCGGTTCTCAAGAAGTGTTGTGGCGGGAACAGAAAAGTGTGGTTCGCTCAACGGGGAAGTCTGTGGTCAGGCAGCGGTCGTTCGCGAGGCCCGCGGTGTGCATGTCCTGGAGGAAGATGGGGGGCAATTTCCTCCAACGTCCAACCGCGGATGGTAGGGTTGTACCTGCGAGCAAGCTGTAGGCAAGGCGCGGAGATGGCTGGGAGAGTCTCCGCGACGGTCCACCGCGCGGCGGGGTCCAGCTCATTGAAGAGTTGCAGGGTGACTGCCTGTTCCTCCTCGTCAAATTCTCGTGCCACTCCCTCCCATTCCGCTTCAGTGGGTGGAGGTGGTGGCCCGACATCTGNTGAGTGAGGATGATGCTGCAGGATAAAAGGTGGACGCCCGCCAGGCTGTCTCGCGTGCATGAGAGGTGGACGCCAAGAGGGGAAAGGGAGGCATTGTGAGTGTTGAAAAGGGCGCGGAGACTTTCTACAGACTTAGGGGAGTGGAGGAGGAAGTCTACCAAAGTGAGGGGATGGCGGTTCTCAAGAAGTGTTGTGGCGGGAACAGAAAAGTGTGGTTCGCTCAACGGGGAAGTCTGTGGTCAGGCAGCGGTCGTTCGCGAGGCCCGCGGGTGTGCATGTCCTGGAGGAAGATGGGGGGCAATTTCCTCCAACGTCCAACCGCGGATGGTAGGGTTGTACCTGCGAGCAAGCTGTAGGCAAGGCGCGGAGATGGCTGGGAGAGTCTCCGCGACGGTCCACCGCGCGGCGGGGTCCAGCTCATTGAAGAGTTGCAGGGTGACTGCCTGTTCCTCCTCGTCAAATTCTCGTGCCACTCCCTCCCATTCCGCTTCAGTGGGTGGAGGTGGTGGCCCGACATCTGAGATGGGTTCTGCATCACTTGGAGGGACCTCCGCGTCCTGAAGCGATGTTTGGCCAGGGTCTGGCCATCCCGTGCGCGGAAGTCGGCTCAGGGCATCCGCGTTGCGGTTTGCCAGTGCAGGCTGATACTTTATGTTCATGTTGTAACCCTGGAGAAGGAGTGCCTACTTGGCTAGGATGCCCTCATGGTTCTGAGTAGTTAGAAGCCACTGCAGTGCCTGATGGTCTGTAAAGAGCGTGAACGGCTTGCCATTCTTGATGTAATCGCGGAAGTGTTGGAGTGCCCAGAGGACAGCTAGGCATTCGCCCTTCACCGGAGGGTACTTCCGCTCTCCTTCCGTGAGGGCACGACTNGTCTGAGTCTGGCCAGCCAGTGCGCGGGAGTCGGCTCAGGGCATCCGCGTTGCGGTTTGCAAGTGCAGGCTGGTACTTGATCTTCATGTTGTAACCCTGGAGAAGGAGTGCCCACTTGGCTAGGATGCCCTCATGGTTCTGAGTAGTTAGAAGCCACTGCAGTGCCTGATGGTCTGTAAAGAGCGTGAACGGCTTGCCATTCTTGATGTAATCGCGGAAGTGTTGGAGTGCCCAGAGGACAGCTAGGCATTCGCCCTTCACCGGAGGGTACTTCCGCTCTCATTCCGTGAGGGCACGACTCGCGTAGGCAATCACCTTCTGTGTGGGTTCCTGCACCATCTGGGAGAGAATGGCCCCAAGTCCGTCCCGCGACCAGTCAGTGGTGATGGAGAACGGGAGGTTGAAGTCGGGGAACTCGAGCATAGGCGCGGTAACGAGACGGTGCTTGATTTCCTTCCAGGCGTCCGCGCACGCCGACGTCCATTCGAATGGCACGTCCTGGTGCGTCAACTCCTGGAGTAGCTTGATGATGCGCACTTGGTCACGCACAAACTTTCAGTGGAATGAGACGAAGCCCAGGAAGATTTTGGCCTGTCCCGCGGAAGTGGGCTGACGCCATTCCTGAACTGCCGCTATCTTATCTGGATCGGTCTTGATGCCATCCGCGCTCATTACAAAACCCAGGAACTCCACTTCCGCGGCCCCGATAGAGCACTTGGCTACCTTGAGCTTCAAGTTGGCTCTGCGGAGGGCAGCGAAGACTGCAGCCAGGGAGGAGAACAGTTCCTTGAAGGTGTGAGCCGCGACCATGATATCGTCGATGTAGCAGGTGACATTGGGGATTCCGCGGAGGGTATAATCCATGACCCGCTGAAATGTCGCGCTTGCATTGCGGAGTCCAAAGGGCATGCATGTAAATGCATATAGGCCTTCTGGTGTCACAAACGCAGTCTTGGCGGTAGAATCCGGGTGCATTGGGACGGCGTGAAAGGCAGCCTTCACGTCGAGCTTTGCAAACCATCCGCGACCCTGCTGGCGCTCTTTTATGTCGACATTCAGGGGCATGGGGTACGCATCTTCCTCGGTCACACGGTTGAGATCGTGGAAGTCAACGCAGAATCGCTTAGACCCGTCCGGCTTCTCGACAATGACCAAGTTGGCACGCCAGGGACTGACGATTGGGACAATCACCCCCTGCGCCTTGAGCTCCGCGAGCCCCTCTGTGATGATATTCTCCTGCTCCGGAAGGATGCGTCACACCTTTCGTTTTGTGGGCGCGGAATCCCCCGTGGAGATAACATGGAAGGCTTCCACAGCCCCCAGGTCAACCGCGGAACCAGCAAAGATGTCCGCGAATGCATCCAGCAGATCACGGAAATCCTGCTTTTGTGAGGGCGAGAGTCGTGAGTTGAGCATGTGATCCCAACGCGGTGGTGGTGGTGGTGCTGTTTCGCGGAGTGGGTAGACTTCCTCTTCTTCCTCGAGCTAGTTGCCATCTCCTAGGACACGCTGTCCCCTCTGCCACAGTCCCAGGAGGTTGGTTTGCACTCCGGGCTCGCTTGATTCCCCCGCGAATTCCTGCCATTCTCCTGTTGTGACTTCTTCCGCGGCAGGCAGGTCAGTTGTGATGGACGGCAGCCTATTCCCATGAACTTGAGAGTCCTCCGCCACTGCATCTAAGAGGGAGAAAGACTCGCCGCCAGTCACAGGCACCGCTTCCCTGTCTCCGATGGTAATGGGGCAGAACGCGTATTCCCCAGACGCCGAGCTAAGTTGCATGGTTCCGAGGGAGAAAAGAAGGTTGGCCCGTCGCGGTACCAGGTAATCCATGCCAAGGATTACGTCGTACGTCCTTGCCCGCGTGACTTGGACGTTTACTGGTTCATGAAGAGGTCCCACCTGTATGGGTAGGCCGTGAACCTCTCCATCGCCATAGTCCATTCCGCCCGCTGAGTTGGTGAACAGGCGTTGGGTAGGGAGGATGCGGTCTGTCCACCCGACCACAAGGAGGACGCGGAACGCCACAGTGGTGTGAGTGGCCCCTGTGTCAATTATGGCCAGGAACTTCCGTCCGCAGATCCAAACCATGCAGCAGGCGACCTCATAATGGTTGTCGTTGTGACGCGGTGGCTCCAGGGCCTGCGGTGCCCATCCCCACTCCTCTTCTGCAAGGCTCAGTGCGAGCGAAGTATCAGGCACCACACGGCGGGTGTTCTGCGTGCCCGCGGTGGTCACGGTACAGCTGAGGGAGATGCCCACGGCTTGGAGGCATCGATTGGCTCTGGAGAACTCTTCCTTCAATCGCGGTGCGATCTCTGGGTGAATGCGGAGGAACTCAAAGAAGTTGACTTCCGCGATGGGAGTGGTAAATAGACGTTGGACAGGATCAACCCTGCCCTCCGCGGCCGCTGGAGCTCCCAGTGGTCCCGGCGAAGATGGGGCAGGTTCCTTTTCCGCTGCAGGTGGTGGTTTTGTGTGCCGTCGTTTTTCTGGCACGACGGTACGCTTAGCAATTGCTTCTTGCAATCGTTCCTCCGCGGCCTCAGCCTTGCGCCGCATATCTTCTTGCACTCTGGCGGCCATCTGTATGTCCCATCCGCGCAGGCCCAATTCCTGGGCTCGTGCAATGAGAGTGGTCTCTGCTGCGTTGGGGGGGCAACTCTGTTGTTTCGTCCCCCGACATCGGCAGCCCCAGCTTGACATTGCGAGCTACGCTCGTAGAGTTCGCGGGTGCCTGTGGGTTGGGCAAAATGCCCTGCCCTCCCGGGGCAGTCGGGGTTTGATGATTCGGTGCCTGCCGCCCAGCTTGCGTCTGCTGCTGATGTTGCTGGTCCTGCCATGGTTGGTTGTAGTACCGCTGCCACTGCTGCACCATGGGATCCTGCTGTACAGGGTCGGTTTGCGGAACACCCTGTCTTTTGCGCGGACAGTCGCAAGCAATGTGTTCCAGGCTTTTGCAAGTGTAGCATGCCTTAGGCTTGGGTTGGGAGACCTGTGCCGCTGGTGCTGGAGCATGAGAATCTCCACCCTGATGCTGCCGCGTTGACCATTGTCGCGTGAAAATGGCTGTGGCATCCTGCACCGCATCCTGCAGTGATTGGTAGCGCTCATGGATCATCAGGCTGTTGATCTCATCGGGAAGTGCGCGGATGAGATTTTTCAGGAGGACCCACAGCGGTAGTCCTTCGCCTTGAGGGTTCTTCGCGATTGATGCCCAAGTGAGGAACTGATCCAAGAACCTCCGGATGTCGGTGTCCTTGCGCATGACCTCCTTTTCAATTTCACGGAGTGCTTCTTCCTTGGTCAACCGCTTGAAGCGCTCGATCAGCGCGTTGCCAAAATCCTCAAAGGAGTTGAACGGCGCTCGCGCATTGTACCAGTCCTCCGCCACGCCCTGAAGATGGAGCTCTGCGGTGGCCAGGCAAAGGTCCAGTGGGATCCACCCAATGCTTGCGTATATCGTGATCTGCTTCAACCACGTCCATGGGTCGTCTTCGGGGGTCCCTTTGAAGATCTCCAGCCATGGAATGTTGGCTGGCTATGTGCGTACATACTGCTGCTGAGGCACAGTATTTCGGTTGGCCATGGATGTTGCCGCGGAGAATGGGTGCGGGGCTGAAAGGGAGGAACTGGGATGAGGAGCTGTGATCGCCGAATGGCCCACGTGGCTAGTTTGTGGCTGCCCCTGGGGTGCAGGTGTGGGGTAGCCCATTGGGGCAGTCGCCGGAAGAGCATAATAATGAGTCGCAGGGGTGGCCTGCGTCGCATAGGGTGCGGAGTAGAAGATAGTCCCAAGGGGCGGTGCCTGTGTGTTCGGGGCGGTGGGGACCGTATGTCTTGGCAGCTAGTACCCCTGAGGTAGAGGGTGTGACACCGCAGAGTGGTAGAGCGGAGTGGCGGTAGACGCTGCAGGGGCCATGGTGGTCGCTGGATTCAGCGGGAGAGCAGGGTAGGTGGAGTGGGGTGCTGTCGGTTGCATCTGGCTGGCACGTTGTGCTGGATGGACCGCAATCCCAGCTGGCGCGGTACCCATCGGTTGCTGGTGGTAAACTTGGTGTCCGACCACCACGGGCATTAGTTGCGGTGTCATGGGAGCCGGTGGTTGCTGTGACAGTATCTGCTGCATGGGTGCTTGCGGCGGCACTCCTGCCGCGGAGGGCATGGCCCAGGTGCCCATCATCATCCAAGCCGGTGGAGCTGTGGTGGAAGAGATTGTCGCGGTCCCCGCATGCGGCAGAGTCCCTTGCAATGCAGGGTTGGACTGTGGCTGGGGCCCTGTAAGTGGCTGCTGGGTTGCGTGGGATGGCTACGGAATCAGGGGGGGTTGATGCACCATGCCCCCTCTCTGTTCCCCTTGTGGTGTTCCTTGCCATCCAGTGAATTGTGGGTCATGACTCGCCGTTGCCCACACGCTTGGTGTTACGGGGGTGTCACGGATTCACTTGTAGGGATATTCCTCCCATCGCGTTGGGCCGTCCAACCCAGGCTGTCGGACCCCCCTCCGCGTGTTCTGCTGTGCGTGGGTGGCCCTGCTGCCTCGTCTCCGGCATCGCAGGTGACCCGCCCGGCTGTTCGGTGCATACTTCCTGCAGAGGCTGTCTCATCCCCCTTTCTCCCTTTGCTGAAGGTGGTCGCTCCGCGGGCACACCTCCTGGCAGTGTTAGATGGCGGTTGGTCACCCCGAAGGTTGGCTCCCTGGAGACGAGCGGGGGTGAGGAGGTTGTAATCCCTACTAAGGGCGCAGATGGCATGTGATCCTCCTCCGCCAACCATGACTGCTGCATTCTGCCGCGCCGCTGGTAAACCAGTCCTTGATATGCCAATGATCTCCCGGTCTTGGGGAGTCCGTCTGCTGGCGGTGGCACATTGGAAAACCACCTGTGCTCCATAGAGTCGTTGACCTGGAGCTGGTGAGTTCTGCGCACATCTTGGCTGTGTACGCTTTCCACCTCCACACGGTCATGCAGTGCGTTCACGATACGCCGCCAGTGTAGCTGCTCCAGCCACTCGGTGACTCTTCGGTGCTGTTCTAGTGGGTCCGCGCCTGGCGATGAACTGACAGGCGTGCGAGAGGGTGTGGGCGAGGTCTCCCTACTGCCTGCCTGCGTGGCTGCACGCCGCGGCAAGAAGTGGCGTATGGAAGCTTGCTGCGAATGCTGCTGGTGTCGCCTCCGCGTGTCCTGATGCACGAAGCTGGCTGCCGACATGTATGACTGATTCTGAAGGCTCGTGCAGTTCTGCCAACAAAGAGCAAAGAACTGTCCACGCTCACCGCACCATGACACTGATACCCCCAATTTTGCCGCACATAATTTTACTTCCGCGCTCTCTGACTCCGCGTTTGGCTTGCTCCGCAATCTTGCCGTTCCGCGATTCAGGGTAGCATCCGCTGGTTGCTTCTCCGCTACCTCTCCTGATCTTCCGCGGATGCTTCACATCTTCTGGGATCCAGCCGTGGGTAGTGCTCCGTGACTCCCTCCTTGCCAACACGAGAGTCCGCCACCTCGTGGCCTCTCACTCCTCTGCCCGCGGAACCCCGTTCCGTGGTCGTGCGCAAGGCCGCGGAGTTGCCAACATTACGCTTCACCCAACTTGTCTTCCCTGGTGATGACAGCAATCAGCGGGATCTTTGGTCGTTCTCAGGAGGGGCGGATTAAGCAGTATGCTCCGCACACATGCGCAGGGCAAGTATTCGTCCTCCGCGAAACGGTTCCGCGGAGAGCAGGTCTGAAACTTCCTCCTCTGGTGCGGATCTTAGCGGATGAAGCCTGGGTGTGAATCACGCAAACACTTGCGTGGATTAATCAGATGGATGGAAACAATCAAGTTCCGCATCAGTCAGGATTCTCAGGCTCATGAGGGGAAAATAGGCTTGCATTGGGCAAAAGGTGAGCATCTCTCATCATTAGTCAGATCTCTGCTTGCAATCGTCCCTCCGCTACGCTACTACTTTGTATCTACCAAAAGCTAGTCCTCTTCAGAATTCCTTCCCTTTTTCCCCTAACTTGGACTCCGCGCGGCGCGCCACACGCACCGCGGGTCTTGTCCCACACACACACACACACTTTACTACCACCTTTATTGTGCTATTATCACATCTTCCTCTAATCCGCGGCTTGGGCGCTCGCAGTCTTGCGTTCTTCCTTGAATTTTTGTCTTCGCGCGATGCGTCCCCCCGATCTCCTCCTTGATTACCGCCGCTCCCTTGAGCTCTCATTGGTCAGGCTCCTGCCTGACCTCTGGTCCTGGCGTCGTGTGTTTCCGCACGTCCGGCGCTCCATCTTCTCCGCGGCTCGACTCTGGTTCTCTTCTCACCGCGGATTCTCACCCTGCTTTCCCGCCCGTTTTGGCTTCTCCGCAGCCATTCTTTCAAACAGGCGTTGACAGTTCACCGGCAATTCCTGCTTCTTGGTGGCGGCTTTCCCGCATTTTTCCTTTATCACGGCTGGATTCCGCGCTACCCCACGCTCTACCGCAATCTTATCGCGGGAGCCAGCATGCCTTGCGCGTTCCCCGGTGCTCCGCGGTTTCCCATTTTCTTCCTCCGCGGTCCTCAGGCCGCGGAAGCCTCGTTCCGCGGATCTGTGCGAAGCAGCGATTTCTCCGCGGATCCAACTTCACCTCAGCGGAGACGCGGTGGATCCCCGCCTGAAAAATACAAGTACAAGGCACAAGTAGAAGGCACACGTACCAGGCACAAGTACCTGGCACAAGTATCAGGCATGTGTATCAGGTACAAGTATGAGTCACATGTATTTGGAACAAGTATCAGGCACATGTATCAAGCACAAGTATGTGGCACAAGTACCAGGCAGAAGTATCGATTACAAGTATCAGCCACAAGGAGCAGGCACAAATATCAGGTGTATGAAACATGCAGAAGTATCATGCACAAGTGTAAGGCACAGGTTTCAAGCACAAGCATCAGGCACAAGTATGAGACAGAAGTATCAGGCACAAGTATCAGGCACACGTATCAGGCACAAGTATCTGGCAAAAGTAACAGGCACAAGTATCATGCACACGTATATCAGGAACATGTATCAAGCACACGTATCAGGCACAAATATCAGGCACACGTATCAGGCTCAAGAATCAGGTACAGTGTCAGGCACAAGTATCAATCACAGGTATCAGGCACAAGTAAAAGCAGAAGTGTCAAGCACAAGTAACAGGCACAAGTATTAGGCACAGGTATCAGGCTAATGTTTCAGGCACATGTATCATGCACAAGTATCGAGCACTAGTATCAGGCACAATTATCCGACATACGTATCAGACACGAGTATCAAGCACAAGTATCAGGCACAATTATCTGGCACAAGTATCAGGCACTAGTATAAGGCACGAGTAGTAGACATAGGTAATCTGGCACAAGTATCAGGCGCAAGTATCAGGCACACGCATGAGTCACAAGTATCAGGCACAACTATAAAGAAAAAGCATCAGGCACAATTATCAGGGACACGTTTTAGGCACAAGCATCAGGCACAAGTACCAGGCACAAGTATCAGGCACAAGTATCAGGAACGAGTAACAGGCACAAGTATCAAGCACAAGTATCAGGCACAAGTACCGAGTACACTAATCAGGCAAAGAAAGCAAACACGAGCATCAGGCACGAGTCTTGGACACACGTATTAGGCACAAGTATCAAGCAGAAGTACCAGGCACAAGTGTCAGGCACAAGTATCAAGCACAAGTATCAGGCACAAGAAGTACACACAAGTATCAAGCACAAGTATTAAGCACAAGTATCTGGCACAAGTATCAGGCACTATTATGAAGCACGAGTAGTATGCACAAGTATACGCCAGACGTATCAGGCACAAGAATCAGGCACATGTATCAAGCACAAGTATCAAAAAAGTATCGAGCACATGGATCAGGCAAAGGAATCAGGGACGAGCATCAGGCACGAGTACCGGACACACGTATTAGGCACAAGTATCAAGCACACGTACCAGGCACAAGTGTCGGGCACAAGTATCAAGTACAGCTATTATGCAAAAGTATGAGGCACAAGTATTAGGCACAAGTATCAGGCACAAGTATCAGGCACAAGAATCAGGCTCAAGTATCAGACACAAGTATCCAGCACAATAACTACACACTAGTATCAAGCACAAGTAGTAGGCATAAGTATAAGGCAGATGTATAAGGCACAAGTATCAGGCAAACGTATCAGGCACAAGTATCAGGCACAAGTAATATGCAACAGTATCAGGCACAAGTATCAGGATCCATTTTCACGCGCAAGTTTCCGGCATATGTATGAGGCATACGTACCAGGCACAAATGTCAATCACAAGTTTTATACACAAGTATCAAGCACAAGCATGGGGCACCTCTGACAGAGAAGCCGCGAAACCGAAAAGCTCACAAAGGTTTTTAGTCCTTCTTCCTTTGTTGACATGTTTCATGCACCCCAAACTTAATCAGGCATACACTTCACCTTCAAGAGTACTAACGCCTTAGCATTACATCTCAAGAAGAGCTCAAGTCGTCAATACGCAAGAGAGCATCAAGCAAGGGTTGATTGATCAGCATGCCAGACAAGTCCTTTAATAGCTGTCTGTCCAGTCCTAGAACTCAAAAGCACATTCTTGGGAAGTGGCCTGAACCAGCCACGTCACCAATAGACTTGCACTGTGGGCTTGACACATAAGCATCCTAGTGTCAAGGTGACAGACCAACCATGTAGCGTCCAAGAAGCTACGGAATTTCTTTCTTGGAAGCTTCCACAGCAAACAAGATATGCATGGGGCCAGGATCGACCTCATGACCTCTCACTTGGCCAAATCAACAAAATGGCCAAGGTAACCACTCACCCACATGGTGTACTCACAGGTCATATCTCACAAGAGACAGAGCATAGTTGAGTCACACTACAACGGATCTAGGGGTCATACCTCCACAAGGGGCAGAGCATTCCTGGTCCGTCCTACAACACTGAACAAGGGGCAAAAACACTCAACAAATCTCTCCCTTGCACCTTGCGTCAGTTACCATCATCATTCGTCATCACTTGCGTTGACCATGCCGACACCTTGCCTGCCCGCCCGGTGGAGATCCTTGTCCAGTGGCTTTGTAAGCATGTCAGCCCGGTTCAGCTTGGTGCCGACATACTCAAGCTCCACTGTCTGCTTGTAGACCAAGTCTCGAGCGTAGTGGTAGCGGATCTGGATGTGCTTTGTGCACCTGGACAGGACGGGGTTCTTTGACATGTCAATGGCGCTCATGTTGTCAATCTTGATGACCGTCGCCGTTGCTTGTGGTGCCTTCATCTCGGATAGCAAGCTTCGTAGCCGCTGCATCTCTTTACACACCTCAGCCTAGGCGATGTACTCAGCTTCAGAGCTGGGATTGGTATAACATCTGATCTTACTTTGATTTAAATTCCTTGGATTTTTCCATGCAAGATCGAGCTTTGAATCGCTCGGGAGTGGTAGAACATCTGATCTCCACTCCTTCTCTAGCACTCCCACTTGGGAGTGGTAGAACATCTGATCTTACTTTGAATTAAATTCCTTTGATCTTTCCATGCAAGATCGAGCTTTGAATCGCTCGATTCGAGTGACAGGCACAAGTAATAGGCACAAGGATCAGGCACAAATATCAGCAATAAGTATTGGGCACAAGTATCAGGCACAAGTATCAGGCACATGTATCAGCCATAAGCATCATGCACAAATATCAGGCAAATTTATCAGGTACAAGTATCAGGTGCAAGTAACAGGCACAAGTATCAAGGACAGGTATGAAGCAACAGTACAAAGCACACGTATCTGACACAAGTATCAGGCACAAGTAACGGGCACAAGTATCAGGCACATGTATCAGACACAAGTATTAGGCACAAGTACAAACACAAGTATCATACACAAGTATCAGGCACAAAAATCAAACACAAGTATCAGGCACAATTCTCAGGCACTAGTCTAAGGCACAAGTATCAGGCACAAGTATCAGGCACAAGTATTATGCACAAGTACCAGGCCACAGACGTCCAGTGGTGAATACACTGGAGTGGTTCTGCCACAAGTGTCTCATGGCTGGACTGGTGGATCCGCCACTCACCCCAACTCAAAACTCCAAATGAAGGCTCAGGGAATAGATTCATTGAAGGAGGGGATCGGATAACAATGATAACAGTATTTTCTCCACAGCTCAAAATGTCAGGAATTTGCTGTACGCTGTAGAGTCATGGGAATAGCTGGACGCAAGAATAAGCAAAAGCTAGAAGCAACGGAGAAGTTGCGGAAGGCTGAAATCATGCTGACACTATGAGATTGTTGGAAAGAGAAGTAATGGAGCGTACTGAAGATACGAGTGATGAGGGTGAAAGGCCTTGTTCACTTGTCGTTATGTTGAGGAGAAGTCCGAGCATCAATGAGTGAGGGTGTTGAAGAATGCGGAGATGCCGAGGCATGGGCGAGTAGCCGCAACACCGAGGCTGCAGGACATGGAGGTAAAGCAGCACGTTTGACATGTAAGGGTGTACGCCATGCCAGATTCCCGAATCTTTTGGATGTCTTGGATTCTCGAATCGAGTCCAAGACTCGGATTTGGACTCTCGAATCTTTCTGAAAGATTCTCAAATCTTGGAATTGCGAATCTTTTGACCATATATCTGCATGAATCATAGTATGAGACACCGCAGAAAAAAAATAGAATTTCGTGATGTGGAATATGCTTCTTTATGATAATCCTCCTGTCTGCATGAATATCTTCAGTGTGGACCTGGCCACCCCGAACCCCGGCACATCGATGTTCACCTCGGCACATGGATGTGACCCCTCCCACATTGGCCACCTTGGAACATGGGGCCTTACTGGGGTGGAATCTGAATTTTTCTGGGTAGTCCTAGGCGCCGAATGCACACTGAATGGCTTTTTTCTTTGCATGCATTCACAGGTCGACTCCGAGAACGCACGAATTTCCTCATTCTCGCCTGGTCTACCGCGCTGACTCACGATGGCAGCATTCCACGCGTCACAAACTGCTTGGAATGCTGCCTATCCAGCGTGGAATGCTGCCTATGCTGCCTATCTTTGCACGTTTACTTGCCAGCTAGCAAGTAAAAGTGCGAAGTCTGTTTCGAGTGACGAATCGAGTTTTGGTGAACAAAGTGATGCGCGCGGAATCTCAAACCAGGATTTCAAACTTCGCTAGTCCATGATCGAGGATCGAAGTTTGAATGTAATTACGATTGCGGAGGTTACTTTTTTAAAATGTTTGTCTTCTGGAGTTCTGAATCAAGCTTTAAAGCAGAGCCGAAATTTGATTTCAGAAGTTTGACTTTCGATGTTCCGACTCAGAACTCATTTTCAAACTTTGAACTTTGACGTTTGAAGTTAAAGAGTTGATGATTTCTTGTTTAAAGTTTGACTTATGAATTGTAAGTTTAACGTGCGAAACGTTTTGGTTTGAAGTTACGAGCAAGCAAAACATCTTCTTAAGCATGCAAACCCCTTCTCCTTTGGTAATCTAACCGACAGAGCTTGGATGGGGATGAGAGTTGGGGGGTGGAGGGGGGAGGGGGGGGGGGCAATTTGGGGGGGGGGGAGGATTGCGCACACGTCGAACGCGAACTCGATCTACATCGATGCCCCATCGATGTAGATTACGGTTCCGCGGCCGCGGTGATAGGATCACCTCGGAACCCCGGGACAACACTTAATATCTTCATACGTTGGGGGTTGAGAGGAGCGCAGATTTGGTACCTATCTGCCTTTTTTCCATATACAATAGGAAAGGCCAGATTCTCGAATCCGAGACGAATCTTTTACCTGGATTTGGATTCTCGAATCTTTTGAAAGACTTGGATTCTCGAATCTTTCTCTCGAATCCGGGAATTTGGTGTGTACCCTTATTGACATGTGTGAGAGGGTGGTGAGGATATAAGAGGTGCTTGACGAGTGGCTCCCGGGATACTGGCCTGATTCCAAGTGGGCAGGGTTGGGAGCTGCTGGGCATGGTGATCGCGATTTTGAAGCCGTTCAACGGCTTCACCGAGGACCTCAGTGGGTAGGAGTACCCTACACTCTCACTTGTGGTACCATTCTTTAGCACAATCTTGCAGAAAGACCACATCTGGCGCGTGAAGGCCACCAAAGCAGCAGAAAAGAAGCAGAAGAAGGCGAGTCTTGACAGCACGGAGAAGCTACTCTTGACGCTGCAGCTGGGGCAGGCCAGTGCAGTTGACAATGTGAGTAATGGGTGGTGGTGATGTTTCTTGCCGTCGTGCTTTGTTTTTGTATGCTTCTGCTTGATATTGCCTGTTTTTGTACTTGTGGTACTACCGCTTGAGAAATACATGAAGAAGTGTAGCATCCGCCATGTGGTTGCGACGGTGATCAATCCACGGTTCAGTTTCCAATTCTTTGACTGAGTGCACAAGGTAAACAAAGCCATGGGATGGTGGTGGTGGTGGTGGTCCTGATGGTGGTGTTGGTGGTGGTGGTGTTGGGTCAGTGCATTCACATAGTTCATTCACATGTGCACTAACTATTTTTGCCCTTCGATGCAGCTTATGCGAATCAAGTCAACGGTGGAGCTGGAGGTCAAGGTGCTTGATTTTTTCAAGCCCTAGTTTTCCAAGGTACAATAAACGGAGGGCTGCTGCTACAGCAGCAGAGGCAAATGCCACAGCAGAGGCAGCAGAGGCAGCAGCAGGAGCAGATGCTGACAACGACGACGACATGATGGCGATGTATACCAACATGCCCGCATCAGCAGCAGTTACTAGTAGCAATCAACAGCTGAGTGGTCCTGTAGCAGCCGCAAAGAAGGGGCGCTGGAAGCAGAGGCGTCAGAGCATGCTGGAGGCCACACTAGTAGACCCGATGGACGAGCTGTACAAAGAGCCACAACCTGCTGTGCAAGTGGTGGTGCCAGACACGATCGAAGAAGAGATGGAGCTATACAAGAAGGAGGCAAGAGGCGGACAGCGTTGCAACGTGTTGTAATTCTACAAGGAGAACTACACCACCTGCCCTACGTTTGCCTTTGCAGTGCAAGATGTGCTAGCCGTACCAGCAACAACCACACCCTCCGATCGCATGTTCTCGCTCGGGGGCAGAGTTGTGACTGACTTTCAACATTCTTTGTCCTAGCTGACTGTGCAGGATTTGCTTTGCCTCAAAACCTGGATCAACGATCCAGCACTCAGGAATTTTCCAGTGGCACCGAATGGTACTATGGCTGAGGAGCTGCTAGAGATCAAGGAGAAGGACAAGGCAGCAAGGCGAGCAGTTAGGACAGCTGTGAAAGCAGCACGGAAGCAGGACAAGGCAGTTGCAGATGGTGATGATGCTAC
The DNA here is from genome assembly GCA_023375785.1 of Penium margaritaceum. Classification (NCBI taxonomy): domain Eukaryota; kingdom Viridiplantae; phylum Streptophyta; class Zygnematophyceae; order Desmidiales; family Peniaceae; genus Penium; species Penium margaritaceum. The sequence continues at coordinate 20,360 of SZWC01000045.1, read as the reverse complement.
AACAGAGGATGCGCATGGAGATGCAGACAAAGATGAAGATGAGGAGGATGAGAGTAGTTCAGAGGACTCAGAGGAGGACGAGAATGACGAGGATGGGAATGATGATAAAGAAGGTGGGATGATGGGGGATGATGATGACGAAGATGTACTAGAGATGATCAAGTCATGTCTTGACATGCTTCAAAGGAGGGCGCTTGTAGGGCGCAACTAGTGCGCAACTAGGATGGAACTAGGGTGCAACTAGGGCTCAACTAGGGCGTAGTTACTGTCCAACTAAGGCGCAACTAGGACCCAACTAGGGCGCAAGTAGGACGCAAATAGGACGCAAGTAGGGCGTAACTAGGATGCAACAGGGAGCAACTACGGTGGAACTAGGGCATAGCTAGTGTCGAACGGAGGTGCAACTAGGGCACAACTAGGGCATAACTAGGGCACAACTCAGGCGCAACTAGGGCACAACTAGGGTGTAACTTGGCCGTAACTAGCAAGCAACTAGGGCACAACTAGGGTGCAACTAGGGCAGAACTAGGGCCCAAGTAGGGCACAACTAGGGCGCAAGTTGGGTGCAACTAGGGTGCAACTCGGGCGTAACTAGGGCTTAGCTAGGATCCAACTGAGGCGCAACTAAGGCGCAACTAGTGCACTACTAGTGTACAAGTAGGGTGCAAGTAGGGCACAAGTAGGGAGCAACTAGGGCACAACTAGGGTGCAACTAGGACGCAAATTGGGCGTAGCTACTACCAAACTGAGGCGCAACTAGGACGTAACTAGGGCACAACTAGGGCGCAAGTAGGGCACAAGTAGGGAGCAACTAGGGCACAACTAGGGTGCAACTAGGACGCAAATTGGGCGTAGCTACTACCAAACTGAGGCGCAACTAGGACGTAACTAGGGCACAACTAGGGCGTAACTAGGGCGCAAATAGGGTCCAGCTAGGGCACAAGCAAAGAGCAACTAGTGTGCAAGTAGGGCGCAAGTAGGACGCAACTATGACACAACTAGAGTGTAACTAAGGCGCAACGAGGGTGTTGCTAGTGACCAACTAAGGCACAACTAGGGCGCAAGTAGGGCGTAATAAGGGCGCAACAAGGGCACAACTAGGATCCAAGTAGTGCGAAAGTAGGACGAAACTAGGGCGCAACTCTGGGGCAACTAGGGCACAAGTAGGGCACAATAAGTGGGTAAGTAGGATACAACTAGGGCACATCTAGGACGTAACTAGGGCGGAAGTAGGGCGCAAGGAGGGCACAAGTAGGGTCCAACTAGGGGGAAACGAGGGGCATCTAGGGTGCAAGTAGGGCACAACTAGGGTGAAACTAGGGCGTAACTAGGCCGCAACTAGGGGACAAGTAAGGCACAAGTTCGGCGCAACTAGGACACAACTAGGGTGCAACTAGGGCATACCTAGTACCCAACTGAGGTGTAGCTAGGGCGCAACTAGTTCTTGACTAGGGTGCAACTAGGGCACAGAAAGGGCGTAACTAGGGTGCACGAATGGTACAAGTAGGGCGCAAGGAGGACGCAAGTAGGGCAAAAGTATGGCGCAACTAGGGCGCAACTAGCGCACAACTAGGGTGCAAGTAGGGCACAACTAGGACGCAACTAAGGTGCAAGTAGGGCACAAGTAGGGAGCAACAAGGCTGGAACTAGGGCGCAAGGAAGGTGCAAGTAGGGCGCAAGTAGGGCGCAACTAGGGTGCAACGATGGCACAACTAGGGCGCAACTAGCTTGTGCCCAACTTAGGCGTAACTAGGGCGCAAATAGGGCGCAACTAGGACGCAAGTAAGGCACAACCAGGGCGTAAGTAGGGCGCAATTATTGTAGAACTATGGCGCAACTAGTGTGCAACTAGGGCGTAACTAGGGCGTAGCTAGCATCCAACTGAGTTGCAACAAGGGCACAACGACGGTACAACTAGTGCACAACTAAGGCGCAAGTAGGGTGCAACTAGGGCGCAAGTAGGACGCAAGTAGGGCGCAAGTAGGATGCAAGTAAGACTCTAATAGGGCACAACTATAGTATAGCTAGTGTCCAACTGAGGTGCTACTAGGGCGCAACTGGGGCGCAAGTAGGGCATAACTAGGACACAAGTAGGGGGCAACAAGGGCGCAAGTATGGCGCAAGAAGGGTGCAAGTAGGGCAAAACTAGGGTGCAACAAGGGCCCGACTAGGGCATGGCTAGTGCCCAACCGAGGTCCGAATAAGGCACAACTAGGAAGCAAGTAGGGCGCAGCAAGGGCACAAGTAGGACACAACCCCGGCATGACTAGGGCACAAGTAGGACACAACTAGGGCTCAAGTATGGCACAAATAGGGCGTAACTAGGGTGCAACTAGGGTGCAACTAGGGCGCAAATAGGGGAAAAGTAGGGGACAACTAGGGTGCAACTAGGGTGCGACTAGGGCACACGTAGGGTGTAAGTAGGGTGCAAGTAGGGCGCAACTAGGGCGCAACTAGGATGCAACTTGGGACACAAGTAGGACGTAAGAAGGGCGCAACATCGGCGAAAGTAGGGTTCAAGTAGGGCGCAACTAGGGTGTAACTAGGTACAACCAGTGTGCAACTAGGACGTAGCTAGTGCCGAACTGAGGCACAACTAGGGCCCAACTAGGACGCAAGTAGGGCGCAACTAGAGTGCAAGTAGAGCGCAACTAGGGCGCAACTACGGTACAACTAGGGTGCAACTAGGGCAGAACTAGGGCGCAAGTACGGCTCAAGTAGGGCGCAAGTAGGGTGCAACTTGGGTGCAACTAGGGTGCAACTAGGGCGCAAGGGGGATGCAAGTCGGGTGCAAGTAGGGCGCAACTAGGGCGCAACTATGGCTCAAGTAGGGCGCAACTAGGATACAACTAGGGTGTAACTAGGACGTAGCTAGATTCAACTGAGGCGTAACTAGGGCGTAGCTAGGGCGTAACTAGGACATAATTAGGGCATAACTAGGACAAAGCTAGTGTCCAAATGAGGCGTAACTAGGGTGTAACTAGTACAAAACTTGAAAGCAACTAGGGCACAACAAGGGCACAACTAGGGCACAAGTAGGGTGCAAGTAAGGTGCAAGTAGGGCGCAAGTAGGGCACAACTAGAGCGCAACTGGAACGTAGCTAGTGCCCAACTAAAGCGCAACTATGGTAAAACAAGGTCGCAACTAGGGCACAAAGAGGGTGCAAGTAGGATGTAACTAGGGCACAAGTAAGGCGCAAGTAGGGCGCAAAAAGGACATAAGTAGGGCACACCAAGGGTGTAACTAGGGCACAGCTAGGGCTGAAGTAGGGCGCATGTAGGATGCAGTACGGGCACAACTAGGGTGTAATACGGGCGCAACTAGGGCGCAAGTAGGACAAAAGTAGGGTACATCTAGGGCGCAACTACGGCGTAACTACGGCGTAACTCGGACGCAAATAGGGTATAACTAGGGTGCAAATAGGGCGTAAGTAGGGCACAACTAGGACATAACTAGGGTGCAATTAGGGCGTAAGTAGGACGCAAGTAGGACACAACTAGGATGTGATTAGGACACAACTAGGGTGCAACAAGGACGCAAGTGGGGGACAAGTAGGGAGCAAGTAGGGTGCAACTAGGGCACAACTAGGGCGTAACTAGGGCGCAAGTAGGGTGCAAGTAGGGCGCAACTAGGATGCGACTAGGGCGCAACTATGGTGCAACTAGGGCGCAACCAGGGTGTAACAAGGGCGAAAGTTGGGTGCAACTAGGGCGCAACTCAGGCGTAACTAGGGCATAGCTAGTGCCAAACAGAGGAGCAACTAGGGCGCAACTAGTGTGCAACTAGCGTGCACGTATTGCTCATTAGGCTGTAAGTTGTGGGCAAGTAGGGAGGAAACTAGGAAGCAACTAGGACGCAACTAGGGCGTAGCTAGTCCCTAACTAAGGCACAACTAGGGCACAACTTGGACGTTTTTAGGGCGTATGTATGACGCAATTAGGGCATAAGTAGGGCGCACCTAGGGAAAAACTAAGGTACAACGAGGGCGCATCTAAGGCCCAAGTAAGGCGCAAGTAGGGCACAGCTAGGGTGCAACAAGGGGGCAACTTAGGTGCAAGTAGGGCACAACTAGGGGGCAAGTAGGGCGTAACTAAGGCAGAACTAGGGCGTAACTAGGGTGCAAGTAGGGCCCAAATAGGGCGCAAGTAGGGTGGAACTAGGATGCAACAAGGACGCAACTAAGGCGTAAGAAGGGTGCAGATAGGGTGCAACTTGGTTCCAACTAGGGTGCAACTGGGGCACAAGTAGGACGCAAGTAGGGTGTAAGTAGGGCACAACCAGGATGCAACTTGGGCGTAACTAGGGCCTAGCTAGTGCCCAATCCAGGCACAACCAAGGCACAACTAGGGTGCAACTAGGGTACAACGAGGATGCAAGAAGGGTGTAAGTGGGTTGCATGTATGGCGCAAGTATGGCACAAGGAGGGCGCAAGTCGGGCAGAAGTAGGGTAAAACTAGGGTACAAGTTGGGTGTAACTTGGAAGTAAGAAGGGCGTAACTAGGGCGCAAGTAGGGCACAACTAGGGCACATGTGGGGTACAAGTAGGGTCCAACTAGGATGAACTAGGGTGTCAGTATGGTGCAAGTAGGATGCAACTAGGATGCAACTAGGATGCAACTAGGGCGTAACTAGGGCACAACTAGGGAGCAACTAGGGCGTAATAAGGGCGTAGCTAGTGAGCAACTTAGACGCAACTAGAGCACAACTAGGCCACAAATAGGGCGCAAGGAGAGTACAACTAGGATGCAAAGAGGGCACAATTAAAGCACAACTAGGGCACAAATAGTACGCAACTACGACAAAGGTAGGGCGTAGCTAAAGCTCAACTGAGGCACAACTAGGGTGCAACGAGGACGCAACTGGTGCACAACAAGGCCGCAACTAGGGCGCAACGAGGACGCAACAAGGGCGCAACTACAACGTAGCTAGTACCCAAACTGAGGCGTAACTAGGGCGTAACTAGGGCACAAGTAGGGCGCAAGTAGGGCGCAAGTAGGCCGCAACTAGGGCGCAACGAGGACGCAACAAGGGCGCAACTACAACGTAGCTAGTACCCAAACTGAGGCGTAACTAGGGCGTAACTAGGGCACAAGTAGGGCGCAAGTAGGGCACAAGTAGGGGGCAACTAGGGTACAAGAAGGACACAAGTAGGACACATGTAGAGTGCAAGTAGAACATAATGAGGGTGCAACTAGGACGCAAGTAAGTGCAAGTAAGGCGCAAGTAGAGCACAACTAGGGTGCAACTAGGGCGCAAGTAGGCCGCAACTAGGGCACAATTAGGGCACAACTAGGGCGCACGTAGGATGCAGCTAGAGTGCAAGTAGGACTCAAGTAGGGTGAAACTAGGGTGCAACTAGGGCTTAACTAGGGTATAACTAGGACGTAGCACTTGACATGGTGTGCCCCTTGCCATGAGTGTTGTTGATTGTACTCCCTGGTTCGACCACTGAGTAATAGACAAATACCTGATGTGACTTTAGATTTTATTTTTTTGAAATCTTCCATGCGAGCTTTGAATCGCTTGATTTGAGTGGGTACTCAGAAAGTTAGCCTAGCCCGAAGTTTGGGTGTTGGACGGGTAGAATCTGGTACCTGCCATGGGTGGCGGGTGATCCGAGTTTGTCTCCAACGAGCTCCAAATACACCAGGGGGGTGAATGAAGTGACCAGAGGGACCTCCTTGACCAGGGTGAACTTCCCGTTGACTTGTGGACAAGGAAAGTCGCTTCGACGGGTAATCGTCTAAGCGCCTCCCGTTGCCTAGCGTGTAAGGCAAGGTGGACAGCTCCACCAAGGGTTACTTTGACGGCCGTAGCAAGGGCTCTACTGCTCTGATTTGGGCGTGCTTGGATACGTTGGAAAGCTTAGATCACAGGCTATAAGGACCTGATGTAATCTAGTTATCCTAAGCAATAAAAACTTGTTTTGATTCAATTCTACTGAATGTGATGTGTTCTGCCCACTCACATCCTTGATCCTTATGCTCCACACTCTTCACCATTGGTGTCCATTTGCTCCCCCAAACACATGTTGTATGCATCAGTGAGAGATATGTATCCTCAAGGGTGCTTCCACACCCACTAGTGCCAACAAAGGATTATGGGCCCGCGTGCCTAGAAGGACCCTAGCTCTACAACTTTCGCACTGTAGCCATGCACCATGGCAACGATCGAGCAAGAGAGCATTGGCGTCGTCTTGAAGTTTGTCGGGAACGGCTTCCCCTTGTGGAGGTGGCAGTTTGAGGTCTACCTAAATGAAAAAGGCATGCTTGAGCTGGTCAACAGTAAAGAGGCTGCCCCTCCGGACACGGCAACACCAGAGGAAGTGGAATTGATTAAGAAGCGCAACAAGAAGGCTCTTGCTTTGTTGGTGTTAACGCTAGCTCTGACGTAGCGCGCACTGATTCAAGGATGCACAGAGGCCGCAAAGGCCTCAAAGTAGCTCTGCACCATCTACCCGTCCACAAACTTTGCTAACCAGCACTTCATCTTCAAGAAGCTTGTCACCTTCCGAGCCAACAAAGGCACAAGAAGGGCGCAAGAAGGGCATAAGAAGGGCGCAAGTAGGACACAAGTAGGGCGCAACTAGAACGCATCTAGGGCGCAACTAGGGTGTAGCTAGTGAGCAACTGAGACCCAACTAGGGCGTAACTAGGGCGCAACTAGACCGTAACTAGGGCGCAAGTACGGCACAACTAGGGTGCAACTAGGGTGTAGCGAGTGTCCAACTGAGGCGCAACTAGGGCGAAACTAGGACACAAGTTGGGCGCAACCAAGGCGCAAGTAGGGCGCAACTGGGACGTAACTAGGGCGCAGCTAAGCCGCAACTAGAGTCCAAGTAGGGCACAAGTAGGGTGCAACTAGGGAGGAACTAGGGCGCAACTAGGGCGCAAGTAGGGCGCACCTAGGGCGCAACTACGGTGCTAGTAGGGCGCAACTAGGGCGCAACTAGGGGACAACTAGGACACAACCAGGACAAAAGTAGGGCGCAACTAGGGCGCTATTAGGGCGCAACTAGGATGCAGATTAGGGCACACGTAGAGCAAAAGTAGGGAGCAACTAGGGTGCAACTATGGCGCAACTAGGGTACGGCTAGGGCGCAAGTAGGTCACAATTAGGGTGCAACTAGGACGTAACTAGGATACAACTAGGGCGTAGCTAGTGCCCAACTCTGGTGCAAGTAGGACGTAACTAGGGCGCAAGTAGGGTGCAACTAGGGCGCAAGTAGGGCGCAACTAGGGCGCTAGTAGGACACAAGTACACCACAACTAGGGTGCAGCTAGGGCGCAACTAGGGCATGACTAAGGCGTAGCTAGTGCCCATCTCAGGCGCAACTAGGGTGCAAGTAGGGCGTAACTACAGTGCAACTAGGATGCAACATGGGCGCAACTAGAGAGTAAGTAAGGCGCAACTAGGACGCAACTAGGGCGCAACGAGGACGCAAGTAGGGCGCAAGTAGGATGCAGCTAGGGCGCGACTATGGTGCAAGTAGGGCGCATGTAGGATGCAAGTAGAGCGTAACTAGGGTGCAAGTACGACGCAAGTAGGGCACCGCTAGGGCGTAACTAGGGCACAACTAGGGCGCAAGTAGGGTACACCTAGGGCTCAAGTAGGGCGTAGCTAGTGTCCAGCTGAATCACAACTAGGGCGCAACTATGGCGCAACTAGGGCACAAGTACGACGCAAGGAGGACGCAGGTAGGGCGCAATTGGGACGCAACTAGGGCGCAACTAGGGCGCAACGAAAGCGTAGCTAGTGCCCAACTGAGGCGCAACTAGGGCGCAACTAGGGCACAACTAGGGAGCAACTTAAGCGTAACTAGCGAACAACGAGGGCGCAACTAGGGTGCAACTAGGGCGTAACCAGGGCACAGGTAGGGGGCAACTAGGGTGCAACTAGGGCGCAACAAGGACGCAAGTAGGACGGAAGGAGGACGCAAGTAGGGCGCAACTAGGGTGCAACTAGGGCACAACTAGGGCACATGTAGGGCGCAACAAGGACGCAACTAGGGCAAAACCAGGCCGTAGCTAGTGTCCAACTGAGGCACTACGGTGCAACGAGGGCACAACTAGGGTGTAGCTAGTGCCCAACTGAGGCCCAACTAGTGCGCAACGAGGACGCAACTAGTCTGCAACTAGGAAGCAACCTGGGTGCAACTAAGGTGCAAGTAGGACGCAACTAGGGCGCAAGAAGGGCGCAAACTAATATACAAGTAGGGCACAACTAGGGCACAATTAGCATGCAAGTAGGACGCAAGTAGGGTGCAACTAGGGAGAAAACAGGGTGCAACTAGGGTACAAATAGGGTGCAAGTAGGGCGCAGCTATGGCGCAACTAGGGCACAAATAGGACGCAAGTAGGGCGCAACTAGGGTGCAACTAGGGCGCAAATAGGGCGCAACTATGTGTAGCTAGGTCGGAACTAGGGCGCAACTAGGGCGTAGCTAGTGTCCAACTGAGATGTAACTTGGGCGTAACTAGGGCGCAACTAGGGCCCAACTACGGCGCAACTAGGGCACAAGTAGGGTGGAATCAGGTAGCAACTAGGGGGTGATTAGGGTGCAACTAGGACGCACGCAGTGAGCACTAAGGACGTAACTAGGGAGCAACTAGGGTGTAAGTAGGGCGCAAGAAAAGTGCAACTAGGACATAACAAGGAAACAACTAGGGCGTAAGTAGGACGCAACTAGGGTGCAAGTAGGGTGTAGCTAGGGCGCAACTAGGGTGCAACTAGAGCGCAAGTATGGTGCAAGCAGGGTAGAACTAGGACACAAGAAGGGCTCAACTAGGGCACAACTAGGGCCTAATTGGGGTGCAACTAGGGCACAACTAGGACGTAGCTAGTGCCGAGTTGAGGCGCATCTAGGGCGCAAGTATGGCACAACTAGGGTGCACCAAGGGCAAAACTAGGGAGCAACTAAGGCGCAACTAGGGCGCAAGTAGGACCCAAGTAGGACGTAGATAGGATGCAACTTGGGTGGAACTAGGATGCAACTAGGACGCATGTAGGGTGCAACTAGGGCGCAAGTAGGGTGCAACCAGGGCGCAACTAGGGCACTATAGGGCCTAACTAGGGCGCAACTAGGGTGCAACTAGAGCGCAAGTAGGGTGCAAGCAGGGCAGAACTAGGACACAAGAAGGGCTCAACTAGGGCACAACTAGGGTGCACTTAGGGCGTAGCTAGTGCCCAACTCTGGTGCAAGTAGGACGTAACTAGGGCGCAAGTAGGGTGCAACCAGGGCGCAACTAGGGCACTATAGGGCCTAACTAGGGCGCAACTAGGGTGCAACTAGAGCGCAAGTAGGGTGCAAGCAGGGCAGAACTAGGACACAAGAAGGGCTCAACTAGGGCACAACTAGGGTGCACTTAGGGCGTAGCTAGTGCCCAACTCTGGTGCAAGTAGGACGTAACTAGGGCGCAAGTAGGGTGCAACCAGGGCGCAACTAGGGCACTATAGGGCCTAACTAGGGCGCAACTAGGGTGCAACTAGGGCGTAACTAGGGCGCAACTAGGGCCCAACTAAGGCGCAACTAGGGCGCAAGTAGGACCCAAGTAGGACGTAGATAGGATGCAACTTGGGTGGAACTAGGATGCAACTAGGACGCATGTAGGGTGCAACTAGGGCGCAAGTAGGGTGCAACCAGGGCGCAACTAGGGCACTATAGGGCCTAACTAGGGCGCAACTAGGGCGCAACTAGGGTGCAACTAGGGTACAAGTGGAACGCAAGAAGGGCACAACTAGGGCGCAACTACGGTACGACTAGGGCGCAACTAGGGCGCAAGTAGGGTGCAACCAGGGCGAAACTAGGGCACTATAGGGCCTAACTAGGGCGCAACTAGGGCGCAACTAGGGTGCAACTAGGGTACAAGTGGAACGCAAGAAGGGCACAACTAGGGCGCAACTACGGTACGACTAGGGCGCAACTAGGGCGTAGCTAGTGCCCAACTCAGGTGCAACTAGGGCGTAACTAGGGCATACGTCGGGCGCAACTAGGGCGTAACTAGGGTGCAAGTAGCGCACAAGGAGGGCGCAACTAGGGCGCAACTAGGGCACAACTAGGGTGTTGCTAGTGACAAACTGAGGCGTAACTGGGGCGCAACTAGGGTGCAATTAGTACGCAACTAGGATGCAATTAGGGCACAACAAGGACGCAACTAGTAAGCAACTAGGGCACAACTATGGCAAAAGTAGGGTGCAACTAGAGTGTATCTTTTGTGCAACTAGGGCGCAACCAGGGCACAACTAGGACGCAAGTAGGGCACAAGTAGAGCGCAATCAGGACACAACTAGGATGCAACTAAGCCGTAACTATGGCACAAGTATGTCACAATAAAAGCACAAGTACGGCGCAACTAGGGTGTATCCAGGGCACAACTAAGGTGCAATTAGGGTACAACTAAGGCGTAAGTAGGATGCAACTAGGGTGCAACTAGGGTACAACCAGAGCGCAACGAGGACACAACTAGGGCATAGCTAGTGCCAAATTGAGATGCAACTAGGACACAACTAGGGCACAACTCGGGCGCAACAAGGGCGCAAATAGGGCGCAAGTGAGGCACAAGGCGTAACTAGGGCGCAAGAAGGCCGCAACTAGGGTGAAACTAGGTTGCAACTAGGCTACAACTAGGGTGTAACTACAACGCAAGTAGGGTGCAAGTAGGGCACAAGTAGGGCACAACTAGGACGCAACTAGGATGCAACTAGGGTGTAGCTACTGCTCAACTGGGGAACAACAAGGGCACAACTAGGGTGTAACTAGGGTGCAACTAAGACAGAAGTACAGAGAGGGTATGATGCATGTAGAATGCAAGTATGGTGCAACTAGGGTGCAAGCAGGGCGCATCTATGGCACAAGTAGGAACGAACTAGGGCGCAACTCGGGCATAACTAGGGTACAACTAGGGTGCAACTAGGGTGCAACTAGGGCGCAAGTAGGAAGCAAGTAGGGTGCAAGTAGGGCACAAGTTGGACGTAACTAGGCGCAACAAGTGTGCAACTACGGCGCAAATAGGGCGCAAATAGGGTGTAAGTAGGATGTAACTAGGGTGCAACTAGGGCGTAGCTAGAGCGAATTTAGGTGTAACTAAGGCGCAACTAGGACACAACCCGGGCGCAACTAGGGCGCAAGTAGGGTGCAAGTATGGAGTAAATAGGGCGCAACTAGGGCACAACTAGGGTGCACTTAGGGCGTAGCTAGTGCCCAACTACAGAGCAACTAGGGCATAACAAGGGCGTAACTATGGCGCAACAAGGGCATGAGTAAGCCGCAACTAGGGCGCAAGTAGTGTAAAAGTAGGGCGCAAGTAGGGCACAAGTAGGTCACAATTAGGCCCCGACTGGGATGTAGCTAGTGCCGAACTAAGGCACAACTATGGCGCAACTACGGCACAATTAGGGCGCAAATAGGGTGAAACTAGAGCGCAAGTAGGGCGTAAGTAGGACACAAGTAGGACACAAGTAGGGCGTAACTAGGGCGCATATATGATGGAAGTAGGGTACAACTAAAGAGCAACGAGGCCACAACTAGGGTGCAACTTCGGTGCAACTAGGGTGCAAGTAGGGGACAACTAGGGCGCAACTAGGGCGTAACTAGGACGTAGCTAGTGTCCAACTGTGCCACAACTAGGACCCAACTAGGGCGCAACAAGGGCACAAGGAGGGCGCAACTAGGATGCAAGTAGGGAGCAAGTAGGATGCAAGTAGGGCACAAGAAGGACACAACTAGGGTGGAACTAGGACGCAAGTAGGGTGCAAGTAGGGTGTAAGTAGGGTGTAACTACTGTGCAACTAGGGTGCAACTAAGGCACAAGTAGGGCACAGCTAGGGCGCAAGTAGGGCGTAACAAGGGTACAAGTAGGGTGCAAGTAGGAGGTAAGTAGGGCCCAACTAGGACACATCTAGGGTGCAAAAAGTGCACAACTAAGACACATGTCGGGCGCAAGTAGGGCGCAACCAGGGAGTAACTAGGGCGCAACTAGGGCACAAGAAGGACGCAAGTAGGGCACAACCAGGATGTAACTAGGGCACAACTAGGGCGCAACTAGGGTGCAAGTGGGGTAAAACTAGGGCACAAGTTGGGCATAACTAGGGAGCAACTAGGGCGCAATTATGCTGAACCTTGGCACAATTAGGGGGCAACCAGGGCACAAGTAGGGTACAACTAGGGTACAAACACTGGACATATAGGGCACAAGTAGGGTGCAAGTAGGACGCAACTAGGGAACAACTAGGGTGGAACTAGGGTGCAACTAGAGCACAACTAGTGTCCAACTAAAGTGCAACTAGGGCGCAACTAGGACGTAGGTAGGGCGCATCTAGGGCACAAACATGGCGCAACTAGGATGCAACTAGGGCGCAACTAGGGCCCAAGTACAGTGCAAGTATGACCTAACTTGGACATAATAGGGCACAACTAGGGCACAAACAAGGTGTAAGAAGGGCACAAGTAGGGCGCAACTATGGTGCAACAATGGCGCAAGTAGGGCGTAAGTAGGGAACAAGTAAGGCGCAAATAGGGTCCAACTAGGAAGCAAATTAGGAAGCAAATAGGGTGCAACTAGGGTGCTACTAGGGTGCAACTAGGGCGCTGCTAGGACGCAACTACGGCGTGACTAGGGAGCAACTAGGGCGCAAGTAGGGTGCAAGTAGGGCGTAAATAGGGCGCAACTTGGGCGTAGCTAAGGTGTAGCTAGTGTCCAACTGAGGCGCAACTAGAGCGCAACTAGCGCACAACTGGGGCGCAACGAGGGTGCAAGTCGGCCAAAACTAGGGCACAACAAGGGTGCAACTAGGGAACAACTAGGGTGCTAGTGTCCAACAGAGGCGCAACTAGAACGCAACTAGGGCACAAGTAGGACGCAACTAAGGCGCAACTAGGGCACAACTAGGGCGCACCTAGGGCGCAACTAGGGCACAAGTAGGACACAAGAGGAGTACAACTAGGGCGCAACTAGGATGCAACTACAGCGCAAGTAGGGCGCAAGTAGGACGTAGATAGGACGCAACCACGGTGGAACTAGGGTACAACTAGGGAGCATGTAGGGCGAAAGTAGGGCGCAAGTAGGGTGGAACCAAAGTGCAACTAAGGCACAACTAGGGCGTAACTAGGCCGGAACTAGGGCACAAGAAGGATGCAACTAGGGTGCAATTAGGGCGCAAGTACGGCGAAACTAGTGCGCAACTAAGGTACAACCAGGGCCCAACTAGGGCGTAGCTCGTGTCAAACAGAGGTGCAACTAGGGCGTAACTAGGGCATGAGTCGGGCGGAACTAGGGCACAAGTAGGGCGCAACTAGGTCGCAACTAGGACATAGCTAGTGCCAAATTGAGGCACAACTAGGACACAACTAGGGCGCAAGTAGGCCACAAGTAGGGCACAACTAGGGCGCAATTAGGACGCAAGTAAGGCGCAGTTAGGTTGTAACTAGGCTTCAACTAGGGTGCAACCAGGGCACAAGAAGGACACAAACAAGACACAAGTAGGGCGCAACTAGGACGCAACTAGGACGCAACTAAGGCGCAGCTACTGCCCAACTCAGGCACAGCTATTGTGCAACTAGGATGCAACTAGGTTGCAACTAGGACGCAAGTAGGGCGCAACAAGGGTGTAAGTAGGACGCAAGAAGGGCGCAAGTAGGGTGCAAGAAGGATGCAAGTATGGCACAACTAGGGTACAAGAAGGGCACAACTAGGGCACGAGTAGGATGCAACTAGGGTGCAACTAGGGCGCAACTAGGGTGCAAGTAGGGCGCAAGTAGGCCGCAAGTAGGGCACAACAAGGGTGCAACTAGGGCGCAAGTAGGCTGCAAGTAGGGTGCAAGTAGGGTGAAAGTAGGGTGCAAGTAGGCCGCAAGTAGGGCACAACAAGGGTGCAACTAGGGCGCAAGTAGGCTGCAAGTAGGGTGCAAGTAGGGTGAAAGTAGGGTGCAAGTAGGCCGCAAGTAGGGACAACTAGGGTACAACTAGGACGCAAGTAGGGTGCAAGTAGGGTGTAAGTAAGTCACAACTAGAGTGCAACTAGGACGTAAGTAGGATATAACTAGGGCGTAACTAGGGTGCAACTAGGGCGCAATTAGGGCGCAACAAGGGTGTAAGTAGGACGCAAGAAGGGCGCAAGTAGGGCGCAACTAGGGTGCAACTAGAAAGCAAGTAGGGTGCAAGTAGGGTGTAAGTAAGTCACAACTAGAGTGCAACTAGGACGTAAGTAGGATATAACTAGGGCGTAACTAGGGTGCAACTAGGGCGCAATTAGGGCGCAACAAGGGCGCAACTAGGGTGCAACTAAGCCATAGCTAGAGCCAACTTAGGTGTAACTATGGCGCAACTAGTGTGCAAGTAGGGCAGAAGTAGGGTGCAAGTAGGGCGCAAGTAGGGCGCAAGTAGGGCACAAGTAGGGCACAACTAGGGCGTACTTAGGGCGTAGCTGGTGCCCAACTAAGGCGCAACTATGGCGTAACAAGGACGTAACTAAGACTCAGCAATGGCACAAGGAGGGTCCAACTAGGGTGCAAGTAGTGCATAAGTAGGGCACAACTGGGCCGCAACTAGGATGTAGCTTGTGCCGAAGAAAGGCGCAACTAGGGCGCAGCTTTGGCAGAACTACTGTGCAATAGGGGCACAAGTAGGGTATAACAAGGGCGCAAGAAGGGCGTAAGTACGGCGCAAGTAGGACACAAGTCGGGCGCAACTAGGGCGTAAGTAGGACACAATTAGGGAGCAACTAGGGGGCAACTCGGGCGCAACTAGGGCGCAAGTAGTGGGCAACTAGGACGCAGCTAGGGCGCAACTAAGACGTAGCTAGTGCCCAACTTAGGCGCAACTAGGGTGCAACTAGGGCTCATCTAGGGTATAACTAGGGTACAACTAGGGCGCAAAGAACGCAAGTAGGATTCAAGTATGCAAAACAAGTGCACAACTACGGCACAACTAGGGCGTAGCTAGTATCCAACTGAGGCGCAACTAGGGTGCAACTAGGGCACAACTAAGGCGCAAGTAGGGCACAACTAGGGCACAGGTAGGGCGCAAGTAGGGTACAAGTAGGGCACAAGTAGGGCACAACTAGGGTGTAGCTAGGGTACAAGTAGGGCGCAAGTAGGGCACATGTAGGGCACAACTAGGAGGCAACTAGGGTCCAACTAAGGCACAAGTAGGGCGCAAGTAGGACGCAAGTAGGGCACAACTAGGACGCAACTAGGGCGCAAATAGGGTGTAACTAGGATGCAAGTAGGGTGCAAGTAGGGCACAATTTGGGAGTAACTTATGACGCAACTAGGGCGCAAGTAGGACGCAAGTAGGGCGCAACCAGGACGTAACTTGGGCACAATTACGGCGAAACTAGGGCACAAGTAGGACGCAACTAGGGCACAAGGAAGGCGCAACTAGGGAGCAACTAGGGCACAATTAGGCGCAACCTTGGCACAAGTAGGGGGCAACTACGGTGCAAGCAGGGTGCAACTAGAGCGCAAGTATTGGACAACTACGGCGCAAGTAGGGTGCAAGTAGGACGCAACAAGGCCGCAACTAGGGTGCAACTAGGGTGCAACTGGGGCATAGCTAGTGTCTAATTGAGGCGCAACTAGGGCACAACTTGGACGTAAGTAGGGCGCATCTACGACACAAGTAGGGCACAACTAGGGTGCAATTAGGGCGCAACTATGGCCCAAGTAAAAAAGTAAGTTGTAACTTGGATAAAACTAGGGTACAACTAGGGCACAAGTAGGGCGCAACTAGGGCACAACTAGGGTGCAACTAGGGTGCAAGAAGGGCGCAAGTAGGGCACAAGTAGGGCGCACCTAGGGCGCAACTAGGAAGAAAAATAGGACACAAGAAGGGTGCAACTAGGGCGCAAGTAGGCCGTAACTAGTGTGCAACTTGGGCCCAACTAGGGCATAGCTAGTGCCCAACTGAGGCGTAACTAGAGCGCAACTAGGGCGCAAGTATGGCGCAACCAGGGAAAAGGTAGGGCGCAACTAGGGCGCAAGAAGGTCGCAACTAGGGTTCAACTAGGGCACAACTAGGGCGTAGCTAGTGTCCAACTGAGGCGCAACTAAGGCACAACTAGGGCGCACGTAGGGTGTAACTAGGGCAGAATAAGGGCGCAACTATGGCACAAATAGGGTGCAACTAGGGTGCAACTAGGGCGCAAGTAGGACACAAGTAGAGCGCAACTTGGGTACAACTAGTGCGCAAGTAGGGTGCAAGTAGGGGTGCAAGTAGGACATAGATAGGAAGTAACTAGGGTAGAACTAGGGTACAACCAGGGCGCATATACGGTTCAACTAGAGTGCAAGGAGTGAGCAACCAAGGCGCAACTAGGGGACAACTAGGGCACAACTAGGACGCAACTAGGGCGCAACTAGGTTGCAACTTGGGTGCAAGTAGGACACAAGTAGGACGCAACTGGGGTGCAATTAGGGTACAACTAGCGCACAACTAGTGCATAGCTAATGTCCAACTTAGGCGTAGCTAGAGCGTAACTAGGGCATAAGTCGGGCGCAACTACGACGCAAGTAGGGTACAACTAGGGCGCAAGTAGGGCACAAGTACGGTGCAACTAGGCACAACTAAGGTACAACTAGGGCACAACTAGGGCGTTGCTAGTGCCAAACATAGGCGCAACTAGGGCGCAACTAGGATGCAAGTAGGGGACAACTAGGGCGCAACTAGGGCGCAACTAGGGCCCAACTAGTACGCAACTAGGGCACATCTAGGGCGAAATTAGGGTGTAACTAGGGCGTAACTAGGGCGCAACTAGGGTGAAACTAGCACGCAATTAGGGGGCAAGAAGGGCGCACGTAGGACGCAAAAAGGGGGAAACTAAGCCACAACTAGGGCGCAAGTAGGGCACAATGAGAGCGCAAATAGGGTACAACCAGGGCCTCACTAGGACACAACTAAGGCGCAAGTAGGGCTCAACTAAGGTGCAAGTAAGGCGCGACTAGGGCGCAACTAGGGTGCAACCAGGGTGCAACTAGGGTACAACTAGGGCATAGCTAGTGCCAAATTAAAGCCCAACTAGGACACAGCTAGGGCGCAACTAGGGCACAACCAGGGCGCAAGTAGGGTGAAAGTAGGGCACAAGTAGGACGTAACTAGGATGCAACTAGGACGCAACTAGGGCGTAGCTACTGCCCAACTCAGGCACAACTACGGTGCAACTAGGACGCAACTAGGATATAACTAGGACGCAAGTAAACACAACTAGGGCGTAAACAGCGTGCAAGTCGGGCGCAAGTAGGATGCAAGTATGGCACGACCAGGGCACAAGAAGAGGAAACTAGGGCACAAGTAGGATGCAACTAGGGCGCAACTAGGGCACAACTAGGGTGCAACTATGGTACAAGTAGGGGGCAAGTAGGGAGCAACTAGGGTGTAACTAGGGCGCAAGTAGGACGCAAGTAGGATGCAAGTAGGGCACAAGTTGGACACAACCAGGAGCAATTAGGGTGCAACTAGGGAGCAAGTAGGGTGCAAGTACGGTGTAAGTAGGTCGCAACTAGGGCGCAATTAGGACGTAAGTAGGGCATAACTAGGGCGTAACTAGGGTGCAACTAGGGCGCAACTAGGGTGTAACTAGTGCATAACTAGGGTGCAACTAGGGCGTAGCGATAGCCAACTTAGGTGCAACTAGGGCGAAACTCAGGTGCAACTAGGGTACAACGAGGGCGCAACTAGGGCGCAAGTAGGGCGCAAGTAGGGTGCAACTAGGAAAGAACTAGCACGCACTTATGGCGTAGCTTGTGCCCAACTAAGGCGCAACTAGGGCGTAACTAGGGTGCAACTAGTGCACAAGAAGGGCACAAGTAGGGTGCAACTAGGAAAGAACTAGCACGCACTTATGGCGTAGCTTGTGCCCAACTAAGGCGCAACTAGGGCGTAACTAGGGTGCAACTAGTGCACAAGAAGGGCACAAGTAGGGTGCAACTAGGGCGCAAGTAGTGCAGAAGTAGGGCACAAGTAAGGCGCAAGTAGGGCACAACTAGGCCGCAACTATGACATATCTAGTGCCAAACAAAGGCGCAACAAGGGCGCAACTTTGGCATAACTACGGCGCAATTATGGCGCAAGTAGGGTGCAACTAGCATACAAGTAGGGTGTAAGTAGGGTGCAAGTAGGACGCGAGTAGGGCACAACTAGGGTGCAACGAGGGCGGAACTAGGGCTCAAGTAGGGCGCATGTAGGGTGCAAGTAGGGCACAATTAGGGCGCAAGTAGGGCGCAACTAGGGAGAAACTAGGGTGCAACTAGGGTGCAACTAGGGCACAACTAGGGCGCAAGTTGGGGGCAACTAGGGTGGAACAATGGCGCAATTAGGAAGTAGCTAGTGTCCAAGTGAGGCGTAATCAGGGTACAACTAGGACGCATCTAGGGTACAACTAGGATGCAACTAGGGCGCAAATTGTGCAAGTAGGGCAAAAGTATGCGAAACAAGTGTGAAACTAGGGCACAACTAGGGCTTAAGTAGTACCCAACTTAGGCGCAACTAGGCTGCAGCTAGGGCACAACTAGGGCGCAAGTAGGGCGCAACTGTGGTGCAAGTAGGGCGCAAGTAGGGTGCAAGTAGGTAGCAAGTACGGCACAACTATGGCGTAACTAGGGGGCAAGTTGGGAGCAAGTAGGGCACAACTAGGGTGAAACTAGGGTGTAACTAAGGCAGAAGTAGAGAGTGTTGAAAAATTGCCCCTCCGCATGCCCAAGTGCGGCGCCGGGAGGCGCTGACGAGCCGCCAGAAAATGGAAACTCTGCTCCGGCAGCTAAGGCGACTCAAAACTTGCTCGGATCCTCAAATGGAGGATTGCCCTTGAAAGTTGACGAGTCGCTGAATCCGGTGGAAGTTGTTTCGCCGGAATCGGACAAGTATCGAGGGAGATATGGCTTTCCAAAGTTGGGGTATGCGCAGCGACTCTGGGAGCCGGCTGCGACTCGAAATCCGGTCGATAATCGACCGGACCGAGTAACAAAAATACCATGTGGAGAAAATGCTCCGATAGGCCTGCCGAGGCGTCCGGTGGATGATCCACCTGATCAGGTGGATCATCCACCGGATCCAGTAGTGCAGGTTGTTACTGAGGGACTTGGCCAAAATCCTGGCTCGGCGTCCGAAACTCAATAGTATGTTTTGTTACTCGGGGACTAAGTCAAAATTCTGACTGCAGGTCCGCGGACAGGTTTCGAACCTCGTCACATCCTATCACCAAACACGACCCAAAAATGGGTAGGGTGTGTGGAAACAGTGCAGGAGATCCCCACACCATGTGCAATGGGATATGCGCCTTGGGAAAGGCGCTTCGCACGTGAACGAAGGCGCCACGGCGAGTGGCGGCGTCAGGCTTCTGTGGTGGGTGAAACCTGCGCTTCGGCAAGCATAACTTGAGCTACGCTTGGCCGAATCGCACGCGGTTTGGTGCGTCGGAAAGCTCATGACGAGACCTATAAATTTTGTTATCATGTCCATGTTCAAGAACTAACGCAAAACGACGATACTCCCTTCGCAAACTGACTGTCTCTAAATTACTGCTCACATAGCGTGAGGTGACCAGAAAGCTCACGCTCAGTCTCAGATTCGCCTAAAATAGTAGACGTGAACCACTAGAGAAGATCATTCAAACGTCGGGACCGCACCACGCGGATCTCATCCTGACAAAGGGTTATGGGCCCACGGGTCTGGACGCCTCCAACATTCACGTCTTCCGCAGCGCACGGGATCGTCATCTTGGACGTCGCCGAGAAGTTCTGAGAACTCGTCGGAGTAGCAGCTGCGCACATGGCGCAGAAGGAGACGCAGCCCATTCAGAAGTATGCGGGCGGCCCAGGCTTTGGGCTATGGAGGTGGCAGTTCAAGCTGTACCTCTCGCATAAGGCGCTGCTAGATGTCATGTTGGGAAAGGAGGTGCTCACAGAGGTGAATGCTACGGACGCGGACAAGCAGGCCTTCAAAAAGAAGAACACGGAGGCGCTCATGCTCCTGGTGTCCAGGACAGCCGAGTTGCAGCGGGGCTACTTCCAAGGATGCAAGCTGGCAGCCGAAGCTTGACAAAAGCTATGTGCCATCCACCAATGCAAGTGGCTCGCGAACAAAACCTTCGCGTTGAAGCGGCTCCTCACGGTGAGAATCGAGGAGGGAGATGATGTCATCTCCGCCATGCAGCAGATCGAGTCTCTCGCCTTGCAATGCAATGACGTGAGGTGGAAGATAGACACACAGCTGCAGGCGATGGCCCTCCTCCTTGCCCTACCTGACATGTATATGTATATGTATATGTATATGTATATGTATATGTATATGTATATGTATATGTATATGTATATGTATATGTATATGTATATGTATATGTATATGTATATGTATATGTATATGTATATG